>JANPWX010000195.1:85385-100413 GCA_024734555.1 Trochalopteron elliotii
TTTGGACAAGTAGCTTTATGTCTTTGATGCTCCCACTTGGTTCAGCAAGCTCCTGGTGACCATTCCTAAAGCTGCTGTGGTGCCCTTCAGACTCCAGTGCTTGTGATCACTTGAAACCGCTGTCCAGTGTGCTAATTAGCATCGGTTTAATTTCTTCTAACTTACTTATAGTGAGTTGTTCAATGTAAGATTTGTTGTGGCTTTTGGGATAGGAGGGTGTGATTTTTCTGTGTATCATTGGGTACAGTGGGGTTCTGTTTGATAACTGGCCTAAAATGTGTTATACTAATGCAAATAAAGCTCTGCAGCAGACATCCTAAGAGAAGTTCTTGTCTGCTTTTGACTTAAAATCATAATTTTGCTCCTCCTCAAGGTTCAAAAGACTGAGTTAACTTTGAGAAGCAAAATTAATTTTTATTTCCTGCTAAGTTTTGCTTTCCACTGTTTCTCTTTTTAGTTATGCCAATGTAAAGAAGTGCAGCAATGAAGGACGTGCCTTGATGCAACTGGATTTTCAACAGTTCTTAATGAAACTAGAAAAGTTAACAGACATCAGGCCTATTCCAGATAAAGAATTTGTGGAGACCTACATTAAAGCATACTACCTGACAGAAAATGACATGGAATGCTGGATAAAAGAACACAGAGTAAGAGTTAAATTTTGATTATTTCCTCTCTATTGAGAAAATTCACCCTAATGATAAAAACATGCTAACAACTATAAATAATCAATCTTTCTATGTGTTAAAAATGAATATAGGCATATATATGTATATTTTCATTTGTTGCAGTAAAACTTACATAGGAAGCAGTATAAATATAAATGTATGTGTACATGTAAGTGTTAATTTTTTATCATATGAAGTTAGTATGTGTTTGAAGTGGTTCAACAATTGATGAGTGGGGAGGGTGACTAAGCCAGTCACATCTAGCTATTGTTTCAGAAAGTGTAGAGAACTAGAGCAAAGGGAAATTAAAACATTTATGAGCCGTTCAGAATATGCCAAAGATCACAACTTGATCATCAAGAATTACAGTTTGGGATCACACCATTAGGTTTTGTATTGCCTTTAGTAGTAGATTGCTTAAACCAAGTTGTAAGGCACAATGAAGAAGAGTCAGTGCTTTTTCTTTCTTCATTTGATAATGCTTAATCAGCATTTCTTGCTGAGATAAGTCCATATTTGTGTTTTGAAAACATTCAGATGCTTTCACTCTAGCATGAACTAACACTTATAACAGATCTATGTAAATAATAGTCACATGCTATTGGAGATATCCATCTTTGAAGTAAAAAGTCTTTCAAAGTGAAGCACTTGAAATCTGTATTTTGGGATTACTTTCAATCCCACTAGAAATGGAGGAAAGAAATATGTCTTTGCTTGAATTTTCCTTGTATTGCCTGGAGCCCCAAGAGAGATTGTGAGCTACAGGGTTTGATGACCTACTGGGAAAAACACTTTTTTAAAACACATTGGTGGGAGCTGCGTTTTGGATAGTGTTAAGACATAAAGGTAATACTGAAAAACACAGTGTTTTCAGAGGTGTTAAGAATTCTTCACATTTTTGACGTTTTTTCCTCCTTTTTCATGTACTGAAATCAAACTTGTTTGGAGACTCTGCAGACAGAAGCATTTAGAAGCTTATTGGAAATGAGAAGTAGAAATAAAAAAGATCACCAACATTTATCATAGTTTGTTAAAAAAATGGTTTTGTGTTGAAAGCTTAACCATTTGCATATGTATTTCCCACCAGCCCTCCCAAAGAATGGAAAATACATTAAAAGTTGATTTATATACATGTTCACAGAGTTACTTTCTGTGAACTCTGTCCAGTACATTTAAAGTCATAAGCATTTTCCATTATAAGCCACCATGTAGTAAAATAGTTTTGTCCTCTGCCTCAACTATGAAAACTATCCAGACATGACTGAACTACAGATTTAAATCCCCCTGTGTACTGATGCTTCTATCAATTGTAAATTCCACACTGACTATGTCTGGTTTTTTAAAATTTTTTATCTTCGTCTGGTGTTTTATTCTGCCCTAACATGATCTGCTTTTGTTTGCCAGGAATATTCCACTAAGCAGCTGACCAATCTGGTGAATATTTGTCTGGGCACCTACATCAACAAAAAGGCAAGACAGAAGCTGTTAGCTACCATTGATGACATAGACAGGCCTAAGAGATAACTGGAGAAAGCTGCTTTCTTTCTGACTTGTACCTTTTTCTGTTCATGTGAAGTACAGCAGACATTTCTCTCATGGACTAATGACAACATTAGAAATGTTGTGCATGACCTTTCTTAGCAACACTGGAGGCACTCTGAAGTGACAGTGTTCTAAAAATATGACTTTTCTAATCTGTAGAATTCTTTTCTGTTGTATTTCTTTTTTTTTTTTTTTGATCACTTGCCCTAAGTGAAGGGCCACTGTGTATCATTGATGAGCTGTATGTTTTGCAAAAGTGTATACTGTAAGTAAAATTGAAATCAGAGAGAAACACATTGGTTTAATATATCATTGATGCTCTTTTTAAATAAAAGGGCTACTTGAAAATACGATTTCTTTCCTCCCTGCTTTCACCTTCAGAAATTGTGCTGTATTATAGACCAGTGTAAAATGAAAGCATATGTATAATAATTTGATCGATGTATCCTGCATGTGAATTAAGAGTGCAGATCAACTAAGTACTCTCCTGTTAAAGCCCATCATCTTCATATGTATTTAAAAATGTCTGTTTATTTCAGAATTAATTTAGTCATGAAAATTATTGACTTCAGATTAATAGAAGGTAATAAACATTGTATGCTAATATGATTTGTTTATGAGACTTTGTTTTTTCAATTCAACAATGCAAAATGTCAGCAGTAATGCCAGGGAATTGAAATAATGTTTTTCTGACTGACGTTTTGGATTGATACTAAGATAATCTTCCTGTTTCCTGTTCTGCTGTAGACATTCTGAGTGATCTTGAGCAAAGTAAAATGGCTTGACTGCATATGTGCCCTAGAAATCATTTTGTCAGAGCATTGCTGATTTGACTGAATTTTTCAGGTTTACTTTTGGCTTTCAGTATGTAAAGTTTCAGGAATTCTATTTTTTGTTACGCAGTCAACTTTTTGGAGTACTCTCAGACCATTTTAAGTGAAACTTTGAGTTAATAGGTAAAATAAATTAGATAGATAATAAATAAAAATCCTCAGTTTGGGCTTCATATTTGCCATTGTACTTTAATTCAGATGTGAGGGAACCAGGAGTTAGTGAATGTCAACAGTAATGTAGTGACAGAAAGTTGCTCCATGGAGTCATCATAATTGTTCTTTTCTGTGGCCCAATTTCCTCTTCAGAAGTGTACTGAACATCATTGTGTGAGTTTAGAGGAAACCTGTATACAGTTTTAGAAGAATGATACAATTTATATTTTAAGTATTGACTGTGTGGTATTCAGCTTCCTTCTTTATCTGTATTTTGAAGGAAATAAGATTTAAAACAAAATTTAACACTGTTCCTTATTGACCATGCTGTCTTGCCTAGTTCTGTTTAAAATTTGCTTAGTGGTTTGTCACTATATATGTTGAAGCTGAATCACTTTTGTCCTCATTAAGAAGGTGGTACAAATGAAAGTGAGGACTTCTGTGTCAGCCTATCTGCCCTGGAGTCAAATCCTGAGCTAGAGCTCTCAGAAGAAACAGAAACATATTGGGGACTGTCAGTGTAAAATATCCTTCAATTTTCTTCTCTTGGATGAAATAAGAAATTTAAATATCTTTACTAGAGCTTTGATGAGCTGAACACATTTAATTTCTCCTGAACTGCTTAGGTCACTGTAATTTTAGTGCTTACCAAAAGGTAGAGGTATAATCATTGGAATGCAGGGTAAAGGTGAGCAATTGCATGCAGCACAATTAGGAGTGATTTTTTTTGTAGTATATCTGTAGTTTGACTTGTAAATTTTATGTAAGCCTCCAAATAAAAGAATGTGCAAGAATAATTTTTAAACCTGTGCAACAGCTGTATGATCTTCATATATGCCTTGCTGCCCAGGGTTGATGCCAAGTAGGAGGCCACATAGCTAAATGACCTACATACACTCTTAGATACATGTTTTTAGGTTGTGTGAAATCAGGTCTTGGACCCAGTGATCCTTGTGGGTCCATTCTAACCCAGAATATTCTATATAACTTGGCTCTGACTGACTAATGAAGCTAAGTTTTCACTGAGTGCTGAATTATCTCACTAAGGATATGTTTGGTAGCTTCCATGCTCTGATACAAGAATTTTTTTATAAACCACTGATTTTTGAGCATCTCTGTGCATCATTGTTCTCCTTTGCAATGAGCCTCTTATACTGCTTTTTCTGCAGTAGAGAATATAGCTTAGATATCCTTTATATTTTAGAGGAGTGTTTTACAAAACTTTAATAAAAGAAAAAGATTTCCTTCAGTCTCCAAGGAGACTGACCAGCAGTGCAGAAGTGGCATCTGTCAATCCTTCTTTAGCCTGATGAAGACTTTAAATCCCGGTGCCCAGAAAGTAAGTACTCTGATATTTGTCAAACTCACCTGGAGCATAGATGAGGGGTTTTCAAGTCTCTGGTTAGGCAAAGCCTATACCTACACTGATCAGCACACAAACTGGCTTTTCTACTGTCAACTTCTCTCAGTTATATCCCGTGGTGACACTGTTCTTCCAAAAAGCAGCTATTGGGACAAAAATAGCAGGAAGCCCACTGATTGTTTATGTGCCCCTGATGTACGACTGAGGTCCTTGCTTTGATATTGGTTTAATTATTCAAAGCAGAATGACATTGATGGGAAAGACCATCTTCGATCAGCAGCGCTTCAGCTGATGGGATGGTACACAGAGCAGCCCCCAGAGGTGTTAAATGCCTCATCTGAGTAGGCACTTGGATGTTCCATGATTTCAGGTATGTGGCTACATTTTCAGGTAATTGATTGTTGTGGGTTCCATTTTCCCCACGTGGCTAAGAGTCTTCCCATGTGTACAATAAAAACTCGGCTCGCTTCTGATCTTCAGTGGGAAAAGCTAGGCCCTGTCCAGATCTGCTTAGCAAGCCCTGGATGTGGGGTGTAGATTACAGCACCAGTTCGCTGAAAGAATAGCCTCTCTTCTTTGTCCTTATCGCCTTAGGGAACAAAAGGGGATAAGTGATCAATGGCTGCCTCAAAGCTTCTGTGAAAAGTTTGCATTCCCTCTTAATGTTTTGCATATGTGAATGATAAAGGTATGTTTTGTGATAGATACCAGATGCAAAGCTGTGGATGTGAGTTGTGCTCTTCACTTGTTATTGTGCCACAGAATGCACAAAACTATAAAGACCCCCTTTTCTTACTATGAAAGTGTTCTATTTGGGGTCTTTTCCTGTTTAAGACCTGCTGTACTGTAAATGACACAAATGGAGATGGACAAAAAATGCAGATTTATTGTATTTTTGTGGTATCTATTTTATTTTTAACCATTGCTTGAAACAGCATAGCATAAAGGCTAAACATTGTACCGACAGTGGGATTATGGCACAAATATGGAAATAATGCAATTTGCAAGTAGCAAGGTTTCTGTGTTTGCTGGCTATTTAAGGATATTTGTGAGTGAGTTGTTTTTGCATTGCTAGACCTGGTTTTCATCACAACAGAGATTTGTTTTTTAAGGCTGTCCTGTTCATCCATGAGATCATGAAGGGTTATGTGGAACAGCATCTTTAAGTAATACTCAGGGCTTTGCAGACACGTGGTTTTTGTTTTTTTTTTTTTTTAAAGTAGGCGTAAATCAATAGCATGCCATATGATAAAATACATGTCTGAGAAACAAATTATGACATGGGTAACCTTGGTTTTTGTGTTGTGGATGCAGTGCTTAATTTTGTTGACTATTCTGTCCAGTCCCAGAGACTTTACATGTATAAGCTAAATTAAAAATGGTTGTATGTGAACTAAACTTAAGTCTGCTTGGCTGTTCTGCTAAACAAAATCTCTACAGTATAACTCAGCTGTGCTGGTTTGGTCTGGAGGTCTGGATACATATGTAAAAAGAAAACCTAGTTTCAGAGCAGAGATGTACAGATCTGTGTTACATTTGTGTATTATCTTGCACTGATTTCAATATTGTCAGATTTAAAGTTGTCAAATACCTGTCTAAATGTGGTGAACTTTGAAAAACAAAGTATATGAGCAAGCTGAAGATCTAGGGGAGGAGATGTAGGGAGGTGCCTCTTATTACTAAGCACAAAATGCATAATCAGATGTGCAAAATGACTGCAGGTATTTCTGAAGATCTTTTTTACAAATAAATCCAGGGTTCATACCTGTATGTATTTCCTGCCCTATATCACTAGTAATTTTTATTCAAAGTCATCCCATTCATTGTATTTCAGTAACCAATAAAAAAGAAATGATACTTGATCCTTAAAATAGAAGGGATCCTTGTACAGGATCCTTTACAGGATAAAATTATCCTGTGGGCTGCTGAGAGCTGCAGGGATGCCGTGTGGAATATGCACTGTTAATTTGTGTTCCTTGAAATTCGTCCTTATATCATAGTGTAAATACATACACACACAAAGCTTTGTGTGCAATGTAAGTGACTACAGAAAAAGAATGGTAAAATTGAACAGCAAGCCACATGGTACTGGTTTCTCTGTTGTCACTGACACTGAAGCCTGGGAGGTGTTTCCTTGTGGGAGTAATGGGTGTCCATTGAGGACAAGGATAAGACATGTGAATCTGAATTCTGAGCCTTGAGTACACCTGAGTTACTGTTCTGCTCCCACTGCCTCTGCCTGTGTGTGCCCCTGATGTGTGGTCTGCAGGAAGGACCACACGTGAGCCTGCTGAAGAGGAGCTCCAGCACAGCCCAAAACATTGGAAGCAGCAGGTTGGACACTTGGTGGAGCATGTTGCTCTTGCCCTTAAAGGAAAGCTCATGGATAGTCATGCTTGCTGTCCTGATTGCTCAGGGAGGATACCTGTTCAAGATGCAAACACTCCTGGGTCAGGGCATGGGTGTATGGAGCTGAAATGCAGTGGAAGGGCAGACTGGTGAAAATGTAGCTTGCTCTGGGTGAGCTTGCGATCCTCTTGAACCCTCAGACCCCAATAAATGCAGGAATTCAGATGCCTGATGCAGTTATTAGCACAGTACTAAGCATCTGTGAGTTTTCAGGACCATTTATTTACAGAAGTGTTGGAAAATGTCATTTATGTAGATGAGTTTGACCTTGGGCTAATTCCTGGCCCTGAGCTGCTAGTTCAGCTGTCTCCTTCAGCACAGTTAGAATATTTAAGCAGCCAAATGTTCCAACCAGCTGAGTGATCATGGGTGGTTTGTAATGTGCTACATTTCACTAGAGAAAATATTTGCCATGAATGGTAGTGGTGTATCATGGCTGTAATGCCATTTGCCCTTCCTTCCCCCCTTGCAGACGCAGCCCAGTGCTGTGCTGGTGTCTCTGCTGTTCAAAAAGGCATTTCCTTCTCAGACCTTTATGCTGAGTTCTGTTTATTTTTAGTGAGGTGTTTACTTCTAGCTTCAATTGCTCAAAATGTCTGTGGTGAGATGCAGGGCTCTGAGTGATGCACAAGTGCTTTTGCCTTGTGTGTTAGGAGAGCTCTTGGTGTTTGTGGCTACCCTGGCCAGGAGAAAGGAAGCCCCCGTGGGTGGCACATCAGGGAACACCTTAGAACTACTGCATACCACAGCAGCCAGGTCACTGACCCGGCCTGAGCTTTGATTCAGGTTCTGCTCTGTCTCAGTGCCTGGCGTAGAGAAGTTGGTTATATTTTCCTGTTCTATACTCCCCCAGGTATGAAAGAAATGACATTATCTATCACGTTTTGTGAGGTGCTGTTGGGCTGTGGCTCCGTAGGCACAAGCTGTACTTTTAGCAGCCATTGGTTAACCCTGGGGAAGCTGAAACATGAACTGGTTCTTTTCACAGGGTAACAATAGGCAAACAGCCAATGTGGATCACATTTTTATTTTTCTTGAAGCTCAAGTTATATTACCTAAGGTACTGAGTTAAGACCTAAATACCAGAATTAATATACAAAAAAAGCTAGACCAGGAGGTACAAGGAAAGTGTAGATGAGATTTAAGATCTTGTTTGTTCACAAGAAAATTCAGACATAAAATTCTTGGCCATTTGCTTTTTGTACAAATAGTATTTTTTGGTAAAGCCCATATCTGAGACTCTTACAAATGAAATAATCAGGTAAAGAGATTGGGGAATTTTTTTTCAGTGTCTATCCATGCTTTTTAAGATCTATGCCTTCAATAATGGGAAATGATGGGATAATATCTCTAGAGACTTTTTTTTTTGAGGCAGTAAATTGATTAGCTTTAGTTGCCTGGGTGAGTATGCAGACTCTAAGCTGGTTGGCTCTGTTTAAGACTTTGTATGATTAGTTCCCATGAACTTGGGTGCTCTTGTCTCATGTCTTTAAGTTGATACTCATTTTTGTATTAAATTTTAGTTTTCTGCAGTTGAAAGGGGGAATTGTATGAATAATTAAAACACATTCATTAACCTGTAATGAATGGTCAGTGAAGCTGGGAATTGGACTGCGTGACATGAATGTGGGATGTTTTGAACTGTGGTCTTTGTAGGAATGAGAAAAAAAGATCTTGGAGTAGATAATAAATAATTTTCTGGGGGTCAGTATGTGCCTGTATCACAACCTGAAAAATAGAAGTATAATATTCTCTGGGGTTATCTGGTACTTTGTGATGAACCTTTCTGCTCTCACTGTTTCATGAAGTTAGTGAAGTGGCTTTCAGACTGGGCTCTTCTACTCTATACTTTCACATGTTTTCCTGGAAATGGGATAGTGTTTGTGTTTTCTGTTTTATAAACACTGATTGCTTAGGAAAAGAAAATTACAAAAAATGCACAACACTGGGCTTCTTTAAATATTTTTTAAAATATTTTTATCTTGCTTTACTTATACAGTGTGGAGGAGAATTGGATTAAAGCATTAGCTTCTTTTTGCACATAACTGACAGGTTAATTTTTGGCATTTTTTTCTCTTGCATTTTACTGTGCACTGCAAGACCAAAAGGAACATAGTAATGGTCAGTGTCAGTCTAGGGGGAGCCCTTCCCATGGGCATTACTTCCAACTTAGGAGTCTTGCTAACAGCACTTAAGAGCTCCAATCGTGGATCCCATCATCACCCTGCTGGGATTTCAGTTAAAATAGGGAATTAATAATTTCTGTTGCCTCAGTAGGGCTTGAATCTGGGAATAGCATAGGTTGCAGCCAAGTTTGGCTGATCTCCGTTGGCTTGTGTATACCCACAGGACAGAATCCCCCTCATCCCTCCTCCCAAAGGGGTGCCAAGTCACCCAGTGGAGATGCCTCCCTCCCCTCTCCCCAGAGCCTAACCCTGAGAGCACCTTCTGTCGAGATAACCAGGTTAGCAGTGGTACCAGTGAGGCTGGAGACATCATCCCTTGGAGTGGAAAGCATAATCCAGCCCTGCAGTTATTGAGGTGTTGAACCACGCCTTCATGGGACCTCTGTGACCTGCATTGTGCCACCCATCCTGGCTGTGTGGATCTTCCAAGAAGAGGGCTGGGAGTGGTGGGGGCAGCCAGCCAAAGAAATGTTGGGAGAAAGTGGGAAAAAACCCCTGGCCGGATGACAAGGATGCAGGGGCTGGTGACCAGATGAGACCTGACTGCCAAGAGTAAGTAATCTGGTTAGGTTTACTGCCTTCCACATGCTGTTGAAGCAGGGGAGCGGCCAGGGGGACCACACAGAGGGCTGTCTCTCTCTCATGGGGTCACGAGCTCTCTGTCACAGTGCCCAGGGAGGACATTTCTCCTAATGAAATCACCAGCCAGTCTCTACTGCCTGCCCTTTGTGTTAGTGGAGTTTGAATTAGGCTATCACTCTGAAACACCAACCTTTCTTTGGTAGTGATGAGGAGATGCAAGTACAATCAAAGGAGGAAATTAATCCAATCTGATTCATCTAATCTTGGTTTTAATGGATGCTCTAAGGAGGCAATAGGGACTTGCCTTTCAGCACATGCTGGATCTCAGGCTCTGGCTACAGAAGCATTTCCATGCCAGCCCTGGAGCAAGGCTGACCGAGGGTATCCGCAGGGTCTAGGATGTAGACTGAGAAGAGTAGCCAGGCTGCAGGCTGAACAGAGTCACCACCTTGCAGAGACCATATTTCCAATATGTTCCTGGGCTGAAGAGAGGAACAAATGGTAAAAATCCCACTACAAAATGGATGACTTGTATAGGTTTTGTGGAGATCAGATTCAGGACTAAAGCAATGATGGACCGGAGAAATGCAAAATGCTCTGCATGTTTGACAGTGTCCCATTATCTACTACAATACATATATTGTGGTAGATAGAGAGGGGTAGGAGGACAACTGAGCAAAGTGGCATCTCTGTCACCTCCCATGGAGTAGGAACAATAACCTTTGCAGTTCCTCCCCTCTGATCTGTTAAGTCAGTCTAACATCTAGCTTTTCATGTTCATCTCTAATCATTATTTTGTATTCAAACCAATTGAATGAAAATGAAGAATATATTGAACAGTTTCTTCTAGAAAGTGTGAAAAACATTGTGCTTATATAAGCAATCATTCTTCACTGCGTGTTAAATACCAGCCTGGGTATCAGTGAAAAGTCATCTGTAGAGTTGGTGTATGTGTGTTGTCTGTTGTTTAGAATGTCTATTTTGTGAAAATTAGGCTGCTCCAAATGATTGGGTGTAATGAAGAGGAATATTTGTGAGCAGAATATTTGTGCTATGAAAAGGCTGAATGAGCTTTGGAAGAAGAGTTAGAATTTCATTCCTCCCATTGCAGTACCTAAGAGTAACATAATCTGAAAAGGAAAGGGAATACTTTGAGAAATTACTTTTATTTTTTCTTCTCACAATAGCTCACAGACAAAAGACAGACCATTTTTTTGATGCATTGTGTCAGATCATTCTCTCTTCTGACACAGACACCCTCCCCCAACCTTCATTTTACCCAAATGTCAATTTGTATGCATCCCACCATCTTCCTAAATGTGGCCTCAAGGTTTACCTGGAGCATCATGGCCTGTATTTTCCCTGTAAAATTTAAAGGTCCCAAACAGTTCTACATGTACAGGAGGAGAGGTGGGATCAAGTAGGTGGTGTTGCCTTTGCAGACAGCGGCCCTCAGGCCGTTGCCAGTGTCCCCTCATGGTTCAATCACGTGTGCTTAACTGGAAAAGGTGAGGAAGAAACCTGAGCAAGGAATAAAGTGTCTGAGCAAGGTATAAAGTGTCTGAAAACTGGACATTTTTAGAACATCGGGGCATTTTGTCCAATATAGAAATGCACAATGCTAGCCAGAAGCTAAATAATTCTGTCAGCCATCTTGGAAGATAAATTCCCATTCCCAAGGGATAGGAAAGGGATAGGATGACCCACAAATGTCAAGGAGACTGGAGGAAATGGCAAGGGTTCCTGCTTCCTGCAATCTTGCAAACAAGGTCATTAGGTTTTCTTCACAGCTTTCCTTTTCCACAGTTAACCATCTGCTGTGATACAATATAGCCTCAGCATCACTGTGCTGTTTTAGGCTAGAAAGGAATATGACTGAAGCTTTCACAGTTTCTCAGAGGTAGGAAAGAATAAATTGCAAAATACAGAGGATGCTGTGATGACTGAGATAAAGGGAAGAGGACTGAAGCAGTGGAAGCCTGGAATTGTTTCTCCATAACACCAATGGATCACAGAAAGAGCAGGAAGGTGACAGAGCCTGGCCTCATCCCCCAAAAAGGCAGTGAGGAAAAAACTGACAGTGCAAGGAAGGATTGGCAAGAAACATCCTGAATAAAACGTTGAGATTGAACCTTCCATAAAAATATGCTTTGAAATAGTAAATCAAACACTGAATTCCAATTAGATACAAAAAACTCTGAAATAAGCTTTTGATATGAAAATTAGTAAAGTGAGAAGGAAATTGTTTCTTCCATAGAAAGTCAAGTATACTTTTTATTCCATAGAGGCACGTATGTGCTCAGGACCATTGCTATGTGTGAACTCTGTCAGAAAGACACTTTTCTCTATCATAATCTATTTGCAAATTGAGTCAGTGAAGTACCAATTAACCTTAGGTCATTAATTTTAAATACACTATCAATTATCTTAATATTTTTCCCCTTACTTTTTCTTTTTTTATCTTATGTAAAGGTGGTGGGGAGTCTTGGGTCCTTAGCCTTAAAGAGGTTTTTTTTAATGCACCAATATGAGAGCTCAGATAACCATTATCCTTGGCCTTAGAGCTGCTGAAGATGTTTCTATACCTTTAGTTTTAGTCTCCAACCTCTACTTCCCCTGGTGGGGTGTTGTGTGAAGGGCAGGAATTAGGTCCAGCCCTTTTCTTGGTTGAGAATGTGAGTCTAATTCGGTTTTTTTGAGAGACACAGAAGGAGCAAGAGTTCAGCATCTATCAAAACAAATTCCTGCTTTTGTTTCTTTAGTTTTATGATTTTATTTTTTTATTATTTTAAAATTACTTCCACATTGTTAGGTTTTATATTTCACTTTTACTTTCAGATGTTTTAAAAATTTTAATTGGAGGCTCAAAAGAGTAAGACATGTGTTTTCTTTTATGATTTGCCAAGATATCCTCTGCTGTGAGCTTCTTAGGCAGATTTGGAAGGTTTGGCCATGGCTAAGTTTGCTCTAGGAGAGGCTTCATGAGGTTGACCTGACTGTTCTGCCTTTGTTAAACCATACTTAGCAGTACTTTAAATAGTGCTGATGGAGGAATTGCTGGGTGTTATGGGAAACTACACAATCCTTTGATTAGGCAGGAGCTGTATTTATTACCTTTAGGAGACCCATCCAATGGGTTTCTAACAGCTCAGCTCAGTTGCATGCATGTCTAACACCATGAGGAGCTTCACTGTGCAGGTCCTGAGCATAGTCAAACATAGACCCTATGACCAAAGAACTGCTCTGGAATGGATTCTTCTGCTTGTGAAAGAAGAATGATGCCCACCTCATTTTACTGATTTTCTTATCAGCTATTTTAAAAGCTCAGGTGTTTAATCTTAAAAATTGACAACGCCAAAAACTGGAAAAATACTAAAACCCCAACGTTCTTCCAAAATAGATAAAATCCATATATTCATTCTGAAATTTTACCTGCATTCAATTTAGTAAAATAAAGCTCATTCATGGGACAATTTCATAGGAATTAAATATTATGTCTAGAAAGGTGGGGATCCCAAGCTACTGGAAGGTGCTGGATTTAGCATGCACAAGATTTCTAATATATACATGTCTGCATGGGGGCTTTGGCAATGCTGTGCAAATCAAAATGACTCCCTTTAACCTTCACTGATTGTTCCACAACAGAGAAAGAGATCTGGCTCAGACCTGCCAGCTTGCATACACACATCTTGAAACTATCAGCAAAACTTTTGGATGATCAAGACTGTGTAGTTGTTTCTAAATGAATTTATGTTAGCGGTATGGAATGGATCTACCATTTGATTTAGGAACTTGCAAGGTTGTTCCTCAGAAATGTATCTTTCTTAGAACTGCTAGTGTCTTTCTACCTGGCATAGGAAGGATTTCCACTTGCAAAACGGAATTACAGCTTGTGTAATTCCAAACTTACATTAGCAACTGTAGCATGTTGCCTCAGTCAAAAATTGTTAAAACAGTTCTGAATAAAAATAGTCCATCACTACTTTGAAATAAGCTGCACTTCAAAAAAAGCCCAATCACTTAGTTTATGCATATTTCTTTGCTTCCTGTTAACAGTTCAAATCCCTAAGTTTTATGGTAGAGTTTTTGCATTTTTATTAATATTAATTCATATTACAGTTTTCAGTTGCTTGGTAACTGCTGACAGGCTTATGCTTGTCATATTCATGAAGAATGTAGGAGAATATACAATACAAGAATGAGTCAACTGTACTGCCATCTACCCAAGACATGCTATCCAGGGCAATTCTTCAAACTGCTCTACAGCTTATTTCTCTGTTGTCTTGATCCTACCCCATTTTCTAGATTCTACTTGCATGCTCCTGCTCCTCTTATCTTTCTCCTTTTCTCTCCACTTTGTGTACCAGGAATAAAGCTCCTGAAAATGGCTGATTGCACTCAGGTCCTGTGTGCATAGTGAGTAATTCTTCACTCTGACTTTGATTGCAGTTTGACAAAAGCTTCACTTGCCCAGTGGCTGCCAACAAGCACTTTTGGCTTTTTCAGACACATTTTCTATGCAGTGCAAATGAGCCATTCTCTGCAATACAGTGGCATTTGAGAGTCCGAAACAACACAAAATTGATCCGATAACAATCTAGTAACATTACTATTCATAAGACATGCTGTATAATTTGTCTGGATGGGAGAGCAGCTGGGGAAGCAACTTGGTGGCCAGGACAGAAATATTTAGGATTATTTTACTCTTACACTCAAATTCCTTTTATAAGCAAAAAGAACATACCTATATGAGAAAAGAAGGATTTGTTGTTGCTGCTTTAATGAAAAGTTTTTAGTCAATCATAATAACATTATTAGTATTGTTACAATATTATATATTGGTACTACATATATCTAATTCAAATTAATACAGGAAATCCTTGATCATAAAGTTAAAACATGATAAAATAAAATTTCCTTCCTGGTGTATTTCTTATGTTCACCCTTGCAATGCTTCTCCAGTTGACAGTCCATGAGTTTCAGTGTGTACACCTGTAGGTGAGTTATGAAGAGCTGTCAGTACCCTGCAGCATTCACTAGGGCACCGAAAGGTGTCCTGTCTCCCTCTCTTTGCCAGGACAAACATAGTGGTAAGTTTTTGTACACTATTCTCTTGGGTTCCACTTGGGTTTATTTAATTTGCTTTTTTTAGCAGTTTGTTTCTGTGCTTTTCACTTAGTTACTTAGTTTTTCTATTCTTTTTCTTACTGTTAGAACTGTTTTTCCAGAACAATGCAAGGTTGTACTCCTGTAGGAACTGCTGAATTTATCAGCATGATTTGTTTTATACTG
>JANPWX010000195.1:105364-131305 GCA_024734555.1 Trochalopteron elliotii
AGGGAGTCCACTGGTGGATTAGAAGTACCAGCTCAAAGAAAGTGTGGAAAACTTCTTTGTTACATTCCCAGCCAAATGAAAATTTTATGCCAGGCTTGTAACTTCAGTGGAAAGTCTAATATTTGTAATTTTGATATTTTATGATGTTCTCTCTATTTACAAGACTGTGTGCTGAAAAGTAAGGTGGTAAGGGACAGTCTGGGTGGAAAGCAAATCTCTCCCAGCTCAAAAAGGGAGTACTTTCTAGTTCAAATATATTTGTATGTTTTATTGTTATAAACTGATGAGAACAGAAGTGACTAGACATTAAGTTAACAAAGTTAACTAAGTTGTTGTTTCATGAGCTAAAGCATATCTAGACTTTTGCATATTAAGCTTATTAACAGCTTAAGAACTTCCAATTACCCACAAATCTCACAAAATTGACCTTGAGGTACTATATTTAAAAGTCTGATAGGTAAGTATCTAGCTACTCTAAGTGAAAATAACCAAAAAGGGTAAGTGCTGTTTCCAGAAGTTTTGAAAGCATTTGAAACCTCCAGGTTACTTTATGATTAAATATTGGGAAAAAAATTCTTCTAGAAAACTTCTCCATAAATCACTGTGGTATGAGAGCTGGCAAGGACTGCTGGGTCTCAGGCACTGGGTTATTTCATGGCTCTCCAGCTTGCCCCCCCACAGTGCTGAATTCACCCTGGTTTCACATGGTGTTTCCATAGGTCATCACTCTCTTTCTCTGAGAGTAAAGCATCTCAGCAGTGAGCACCAGCCTTGTGAGAACTGGGGCATGCAGAAATGTCCAAGAGAGTACTTATCCCTACATGCAGCCTACCATTGCCCTGCCAATGTAGTTTGTAGCCATGCTTTTTTTTTTTAATGAAATCCCTTTGTTCTGTCAGCAGTATCCTCACTTCAGAGTTCAGTCAGTGTAGCTGTATCGGTGTGTGCAAAATGAGACACCACAGCTCTGTCCTAGATCTTGCCTCTGGTACCAGCATTTACATCTGCAAAGGTCTGCAATGAGTGGGCAACTCCTCTCTCTCCATTCTTTGCCATCCCCCAGTCCTCTAAAACATCGAATCTGAATTGTCTGTCTTCATTTGGAGCCCAAGGAGCTCAACCTGGCCACAATGCCAGCTCTCCTACTCATATTGCCTGAATTTCAAATGACAGTTATTGTGCTTTCTCCTGTTCTGTGCCTCATGTCTGGGGAAAAATGACTTACCATTAACACCCTCCTGCTGACCATGCTGCTCCTCTGCAAATCACTCCTTAAAAATCTTTCCTTTGCTTTGATATTTTCAAAACATAAGAAACTTTTGAAGTTCTTTATATGCCAAGAATAGTGCCTGTCATATGTCCAGCACTGTCTTGCTTGTTTCCAGAACTCCTTGTCTGTCTGTATTTGCCTTTCTGTAGTGTTGAGATGAGTGAATTCTTGTTACACATACAAAACACAACAACACAGAAACAATAACAACTGTAAAATCTAGTAATTCACAACAACATTATAAAATAATGGAAGAACAGTTAAGATAAAAACATCTATTAAGGAAGTTTAGGGAAAATTGGAAGAACTTAGCTGTTTGGCTTGATTAAATAGCAAGTGGATAGTACAGAGCAGAGGACAAACATAACTAGGGAGTACTTATGAAAGGATGTCTGTGTGATGCAGATTACAGGTTTGTACTTTGCTGGAACTACTGTCACCACCCAGATTTTTCTGGGGGAAGGCAGGTTCTTAAGAGTGTTGGGAGCCTCGTTGAGTAAGTTTCCCCTTTGTATACCATCCTTTTGCTACAGCTTAGTCACCATTTCTGACTAGAAATCTCACACTTGAGCGCCTTGTGGAAGCCCTTTTTTAGGTAGATACTGCTATAAGCCCACCCCTGTGCCATGAGTGTAACTGTGCCCTGTGGTCCCTTCATCATAGGGACAGTACACTTGAAGGCTGAGTTCAATCTGTAAAAAGGAAATTTCAGAGGGAAGAGAAAAAAACCCATATGGCTGAAAAGGCATGAATGAAACGCATCATCAGTGAGATTTGTGATAACCCAGCAAAACTGAGATGTCTGACTGGGCATGGGTGGGGGGGGACATGGAATCTACAGCAAATCCATGCCTTTTTGGAGGGGCAGCCCCTTACTCCACCATACCAACTTAGTATCTAGGTATGACTCGTGCAATGAACAATAGACTTGCTTTCTTTTTGCTACACCTCAGTTTTGGGTTTAAAGCAAATAGGAAGTTTTACAGAAAAAGTTCAAATCTTTCTGTAAAATTCTGTAAAAATAGAAAGGTTTTCAATCCACCAATATCTATAGAGTATTGTTGTCTTTGATGAATGCTGTTTTTATGTGCCAATTGTTAAAAGGCAGTTCAAGGATTTTTAGCTGAACAAAACATGCGTGATACTGAACATAATTTCCTGTGTTTGTATGCCATGTTAAAAAATGCTTTCTGTCACTTTTTGAATACTTCTATATCCCCCTAGGGGTTTTTTATTTTTTTTTAATACTATTTTACTATTGGATAATTATTTAAACAACTTCACTGAAGCTACTTAATATGATAAGTGACTTCCAGGACAAATCATAGTACCGTTAAATGCCTGGTTTATCAATACCTGTAATAATGGGAAGTTGAGCTTCATTCAGGTTTAGGCAAGGGCTTAGGCTGATTGAATAGATTTCTGTAGGACCCTGACACAGAACATACAGGCGATTTATATTTCAGGTTTTTTACTACGTATGTATCAGCATGTACAGAAGTGGAAGAAGAAGCAGAGAAATGGCAAGAAGAAACACCAAGCAGATGCATTGATGGCAACCTGGAAAGAAGACTCAGAGAGATAAGTGAAAAACTTTGTGGTAAGATGTTACTGAAGAACACATAGACTTAGGCAGAAAGGATAGACATTGCCATGTCCAAAAAAAGGGGGTAGGTGCACAGTCAGCCATCTTGCTTTTATGAGAATGAATAAAAATCCTTCCAAAACCATGTCTGCTGAGCTTGGTGTTTTCGAAAGGGAGTGCGGGAAGGAGTTCTGACATCCTGGTACTATAAGAAAAAAAAAAGAGCTAAGTCAATGTCCTCTAATTTAAGCCATGTGAAGTTAGGGGCCATGAGTAACATCAACAACAAAATGGACTGAGCTGGAAAGAGGGGCAGTGAAAAGGACCAAGACTTGCCAATGACTCCAATGCAAATCCCAAAGTCAGGGAAGAAATGTAAATAAAGAGAGAGGAATAGAAACTACAGCAATGAAGTTGTAAAATACAATCAGGAAAAATTTCAAAGCCACGCAAAAACCATAAGAGTGACTAGCATGACAAGAAGTGCTGCGAAAGGGACCGAAGCTTGCCCAATTAATCTTCATTGAAATTGCAAGATTTTGTTCTTTGAACAAAGTCCTGAAAACAGAGAACCAAGTCTAACAGATGCTCCAGAAACGAATTATGGTGGGAAAGAGCACAATTGCAAAAACCGAGAAAAAAAAGGTGGACACGGAGTGATGGCAAGTAAAGGGACTGAGCTGGAGAGACGGGCAGTGAAAATGAGAGACTTGCCTGAAAGGAAAACCTGGACCGGATTTTTTTCCCCGAGTCCCGAGACTCCATTCCGTTTTTTTTTGAAAAATCCTGTCTGGGATTTCCCTCCAACTGACTCCATTCCAGACTCTGGGAAAAAACCGGTCCGGGAGGGCTTCAAATATTAGCTCCATGTTATGTGGAAGTCTCTCATACCTTTTCTATGTTGCTTCCCAAGGGCAGCTCCACGCAGCTCTGGCTCTTTCTCTTGTTTTTCTCTCTTCCTTCTGCATTTCCAGTTCACTGCTTCCTTTCCTTAGCTCACCCGCCTAACCCTTCCTGTCTCTTGTACAGTGGCTTACCTTATCTGTCCCTCACACGACCTCCTGTGGTTTCGTCCTCACAGCACGGCCAGCTGACTCCAACTGACTCTCTACCAACTAACTCACTCTTTTATCACACCCAGCTGTGAGGGCAAGGCAGTTTCCACTCTGGTAATTAACACAGGTGCAATATATTGGGGGCAAGAATGTCTTTAGCAGTATCTCTATCTATACAGGAAGAATTTCAAAACCAAGCGAAAACCATAGAAGTGAATGGGATGACAGGAAGTACCAGGAAAGGAGCCGAAGCTTGCCCAATTAATACTCATTGAAATTGCAAGATTTCGTTCCCTTTCCTGAAAGGAAGACTTCCTTTCAGGAAAGGGAACGAAATCTTGAAATTAGAGAACCAAGTTGAACAGATGCTCCGGAAAGGAATTATGATGGGAAAGAGCGCAATTGCAAAATCTGAGAGGAAGTGGAAATGGAGTAACCTCTAGAAATCTCTCTTAATTTTCTCTGAATGAAATCTAGGTGGTTAATTTAAATTTGGTACACAATAAAGAGAACAGGGAGCTAATATGAGGTGAGGATATATCTCATATATGCCTCTTACATGTCTGACAGTAGATCCTCTGGGTGAAAGAGTTTTATTCCCTCCTGGAGGATTGTTGGATTACTTTTCTGTGTAAATAAGCATCACTTTGAATATTTTTTTTTTAAGTTTCACTGTTGTGTTTGTAAGGTAAATATATATCTGATGAAGTCTTTTAGACTAGGCACTGTTTGCTCTCCATTGCCACACTTAGTTTGTTCCTGAGGAGAGTGATAACTGAGTTATGACCGTACATCCTAAGGCTGTCTTCAGCATTTGTGTAAATGTACTTATGAAAATGAATTTTAAAGATCTCGTGGCCATCAGACTGTATACACTGCAACATGACAAAGTCAGGCAACAACTTGCCAATGTCTGTATGCTGTGTGTGATGCTCTGACAGCTGTGGTAAATTCATCTGCAGAAAAGGGAGCAATGTGCTTGCTAGGAGCCATGGGGGACTGACTGAGGTGGGCCAGAGACATGCCCTGACTGCCCCTTTTTCTGCCATGAAAGACATCCCTGATTGCATGCTGGTGAAAGTAGAGTCTGGCTTTGGGGAATTTTCAAGTATACATTTTTATTTGGATATGCATTAAAATGCTGATAAATGTCCAGTCATGTGGCAGTTGCAAGGCCATAATACTTTGCTACACTAACAACCACGTTTGCACACAGGAGTCACTCACAATTGGTACAATATTTTTCTGAGAGGGAAATTGATTTCCCAGGTTTTACAATTACATGCTCAGCAGCCTGTGCCCTGTGATGTGCTTCCTTACACAGAGGAAAGTTTGACGATCAAATAATCGTCAGACCTGTTGCCAAGGGGGATGCAGCACCTGCACGACAAGGTGGAGTCACATCATGGTCCCAAGCTGTTGCTGCCTTTGCAAATGGGAGTGCTGCTGGGTCAGGCATGGCTACTGTGAATAAGGGCACAAAATTTACTTCCATATTTGAGGCAGTCATGTAGTAAGGCTCTATCAGCCTACCCTCTAAGAGTCAGGAAAAAGTTTAGGGAGCTCCTTATTTTCCTCTGGGCACTCATGCACAGAAAGGGACTCGCTTCATTAGGTAAGTCCAAACTAGAGTGGCTGTCCTGTTGAATGGCAGCCCTCAGGAGGAAAGAGTTATAAGCAAATAATTCTAAATTTTAGGATATTCCCAGTTTACGTGATGGAACCAATGAGAGGAAGTCAGATTTAATGGAAAATTAGAAACTGCATCATTTGTCCCTGAGATAGAAGGAATGATAAAAATCTCTCTTGAGAAGCTAGAAGCACCTGAGATTTCTTTTCCCCCCACATTTAAAAATAATTATTCCTTCCAAACCTTTCAACACATGGAGAAAAAAATGAAATTAGTAAATATTGCTTTTCACATCAAATTTCTACCTTTCAACCCACTTTTATATGAAAAATATTTGCTAGGTTAAGAAGTTCTGGAAGACAGTTGCATGATTTACATTTCCTAATTTTTATATAGCATTTCTCCTCTGCAGATACCAGATAGATGAAGTGAAATTTTCTCTCATTTCAGCAAATATCTTGTGACAATAGGATGATGAAGAAAAAAAAATCACAGAGTAATATCATTGCAAAAAACTCCATAGTTTTACTGGTGTCCCAGTAGATTTCCCAGATGAGTCTTTGGACAATTTCAGAGGTGTTTCCTCTGCCTATTTATTAAATCTTTTTTTCTGTTAATTTTGGGAACATTTCTTGTGAGCAATATGGGCTGTACCCCATGCTATAAGGCTATAAAAGGCCACTGCTGAAGTCAAGGGGGAATTAGTTCCTCTTTGAACTAAGTAAAGAATTTAGGACATGAATAACAGCAATTTCTTTCACTTGCCTTTAGGCAGGAAAAGTTAGCACAATTTACAGAACATCAGCAGTGTTTTGAAATATAATAATTAGGACCTCATGTCATTGAAGCATTTGGAGAAGGGCTTAGCTAAGCTTTAAACATTAAAAAAAAAAAAAGGAGCATTTAAGGGCCACTACATTTTAAATCTGAACCAAAATATTAAAGGAGCACCTTCTTTGAGTGGCAGGGTCAGTTTTCAAACGTGTGGCTTCAGATATACTGAATAAAGAACCAAACGGTGGGTGTTCAAAGGAAAAAATCAGGTTATTGAAGACTTTTTCATAAGCTACCTATTTTTTTCAGTAAATAAGTATTATTTAGCTTAAGGATTGTGGGTCTATAATTTTTCCTTACAGTCTTGCTGCACCAAGGGAACAAACAGCCTTCCCAGGGTTTAACAGCCCTGGAAGCTGTCCCCTTGTGCTGTTTGTTGCTAGAGCCATCAATCTTTATCAAAGTTGGCAAACATACCATGCCTTTGTGCCACTGTCTGGAATAATATTCTGAACAGATTCAGTAACAGAGCCATTAAGGAAAATTTCTTGGGGGCAAAATCAACAGCTTTTTGTCTTCGCCCCATTAATTAATATTGTTCCATTCTGCCTGTTAAGATGTTCTTTGAAGGCAATGGAAAAATGGAAAACTGATTTTTGCCTAAGGATATATTAGATCCAAAAGCAATGTATTTCTGCACTTGCAGAGTGTTTCAGTCCTAAGGATCTGTCCACTTGGCTGATTGTAGAGACAGGAAACTGAAATGTTTTTCCTATACGCTGTCATTGAGTTTATCTATAAATGATCCAAAGACAGTAAACTTACCCTATTCTTGGTAACTTTTGTGAAGCATATCAAATTTACAAAGTTTCAGGGAAAGCCATAACTTGTCCTTAAAATGCCCTTCTGTTTTCATTTATCCTGCTGGTTATGGAATAGTTATTAGGGCTGTTTCTCCTGGTGTGATGTGCTTTCTACATAGACACCAGAAGATATATTATTCCCTCATGTAATCAATAAAATAAAAGCAATAAAATGGACAATTGAATATAAACCTGATGTAAAATAGGAATTTTTTCCCTTTTCACTGGTATCACTCCCACTTGGTGCTTTATCCTCACTCCACTCTGGTGCCCATGCTCCTGCACACTTTTGCTTTAGGGAAACCTGTGGTCCTGACTACAGATGAGGGTGAACTTGGCCATATTACCTTCAAGCAGATCACAGGTCAGAAGGAAACCACAGGGGATGCTACTACAGAAGCAGCTGTAGCAGGGACTTGTGTGTCTAGCGTTCTAGTTACAGCCACTGTTTTGGGAATGAATTGGCACAGCAAGAGCTTCACTGGTATTTAGACAGCTCTTATTATCGTTGTTTGTGGGAGTGCAATTTTTAATTTAATTTTAATTCATAAGTTTATGTTCTTCTGTAAAATGGTTTGTTGCTTGTACCCTTTCTGTTATCCACTTTTGGTTTCTCCCTGTCTTCTCCCCAGTGATAGTTTTGTGATTGGTCCTGGTTTTCCCTATGTTCCCCACCCTGCCCAGAGACAGTTATCTGTCCATCACCTGTCATGTAACCTCCTGTTCCTGTCCATCACTTTGGGGGTCTCTCCCTGCTTCTGGAAAATTCTAGGAGAGGTGTCGAGTGATTGGACAGAATCCTGACTGTCACCTCCTACTGTTCATTGTATGGTTATTTTATATGTTTGTTATGATATGAGCCGCGTCCCCATTATAACTTATTGGTCCCTGGTTGAACCTCCCCCCTGTGTTACGTTTCTCTTTAAAGGGTCCTGCCCGGGATCAGTCTGTCAGTCTGGGTTGCTCCAGGGGCTGACACCCGAGGTGAGGGCTCCACGCTGGAGTTCCAATAAACTTGTTGTGACCCAACCTCTCGAGCGTCCCTCCTTCATCCTCCTGCCTTCGTCTCACTGACGCTGCTGACCAGCCAAGACCCACCGGTATTGGTATCGGTGCCGGGGCTAACTGGCCTTGTAAATACAGGCACCGTACCAATTGCTTTTTCCCTAACACTAATAAACACTAATATTTGGTGCTGAATGTAGTGAATTTTTGAAGACAAGTGTGTTGCAAGGAGCAGAGCTAATTCTGCGTGGTAAGACTCCTGTGTTTGCACCACTCTTCAGCTTTCATAGTGTTTGACCAGAAAATCCTCCAAAAGTGTTTCTCTCTGCCTAGATATCTGCTTTCATTCTGTCCTTCTTGAGGGATGACATGTTCATTTCTTTTAAAGGTGGAAAAAGCCTGTACGATTTTCTTAAGAATAATTGAGCTCTTGAAGTAATGTTAAATGGCCTCAGAAGACTTTTTTGCTGATGTTCTACTTCTCTTTGATAAAAAGAAAATCAGACAATTGTAAAAGCACATTTAAACCTGTTCTGATGAAAAAACTGTCATGTAGATATTCTTGCCATGTCTGCAACGAAACCTGCACTGATAGCTTGATCCTCTCGCCCATCTGGTTTTCTGATCACACTGCTGCACCAAACTCTCTCTGTGTATCTGGCTCCTGAAACCTTGTCAGGTTAATGAGGAGATATTTGCTCAAGGTGCATCCAAGAGCTTTCTGGAGATTTTGAGAAAAGCCACTGGGGTCCTGTGGGGATATTACACTGCTTTCAGGCAACAGATGGAATGTGTTTCTAAACTTAAATAAAGCTGCAAAGACCTGCAATAGCAGGGTGAGACTTTAAACAGTAAGAATTTTGACTCCAGAGAGCCTATAACTTTTATTACTTACTCCTTGAAACCTTACATGGAAGCACCTTTGCTGAGGTGGCACAATGGGTGCCTCTACTTCACTAACTCGTGGGCAGGGACCTCTTTGCTCTGGAAGATTTGCAGCCCACTGGGTGAAAGATCAGATGTTTTCTTCCTCTTCCTTCAGCCCCATTTCCAAAGCAGAAGATACCACTACTGTTTCTATGTGCCTGTGTGACACTGTGTGTCTCTCTTATAGGAGTAAGGGCTCTGAGTCTCACAAAGATAACTTCCTGTCTTTTTCCTGCCCCTTCCTCTCTTTCCCACCAGATTTGAGAGGCCCTTACTTTTGCCATGGACTAGCTGGCACAATGTCTGTGGGCCAGCAAGGATGGGAACAAGTGCTGTCAGTCAAAGATGAGCTGTCTTGTTCATAAATTGCAGCAAGCTGATGGAAGCATCCTGTGACCATAAAACAGATTTGGAGGGTTGTGCAGCATTGCACACAAGCTGCTTTGCCATGTCCCCTCATTGGCTGTGTTTCCATCTCCATACCTAGCCCAGAGTCAGTCCAGCCATCCTTCAGCTAGTTGTGCTCCCCAGTCTTACATACATTGGAATGAGTCAGGAATTTGCTTTCTCTGCTTTGTTGTGATGAAGCTTTGAATTCCTGTGAGACGTGACTTTCATCTCAGGTGCTATTCAAATCTCTTTTTTCCTGTCTGACTGAACTCAGTGCATTGCTGTGAAGCTGTAGATATTGGACCCTAATCTAACAATCTCTTCTCAAGCATGTGGAAGATTCACACTCTATCCTTTCTCAGGTTGCTGGAAAATAGGAGTCCAAGTGAGGAAGCTCATGTCCAAAGGCATAGGTCAGTACAGGCAAAGAGAAAGTGGCTTGGACACAACACTCCTCTTCATGTGTTTGAAGTGGATTTCTTTTCTATGAGCAATTTATCCCAGATTACTTTACAACACTTCTGCTTCCTGTTCTACTGACTTGACACTTTGAGGCCATGCCCATGAAATAAAATACTCTAATTTTAATGTGTGTTTTCATTTCCCCATAAAAACTGCAATACAGATTTACAGACCTTTTCCTCCCCAATCTCATTTGTGATACTTTTCCCTGATGGTAACCAGAAGCCTTACATAAGGCAGTAAAACCCTCAAAGGTTTGGCAACCAAGTAAAGTGTTGGTCCTTATTTCCACTTGCTCCGAAACAGCACAGAAATTACTCATGGATACACTTGTCCCACATGGAGCAAAACACGATTTGAGCAGGGAGCTGCTGAGAATGTTGCCAGCTTGCTGAGAGAGCTGCTTGGGCAGTGAGGCTTGGGGGAGTGTGGCAAGGCTGGATGGGGCACTGAGCAACCTTGTCTAGTGAAAGGGAGGTGGAAACTGGATGATCTTTAAAGTCTCTTCCCACCCCAACCATTCTATGATTCTGTGATTCTGGGGGAAATCCTGATTCTCACTTTAATTGCAGCTGCTGTTCCTCTCCCTTGGTAGCATGGCTGGTGAATTGCTCTGCAATTCTCTTCTTTACCTCACCCTAGCTCTCTCTCTGAGCATCCTTCTCCAAAGTGAAATTCTTGCTGGAATTTGATGAGGATTTTTTCCACTAGATTTGCAAATATTTGTTCCAAATTATGGCATATTGTACTGTATTAAAGTTTATGTTATTATAATACATAATAATAATGTATTCATATATAGTATATTGACAAATTATATTGTATTAATTTCATCTATTTCTATTTCTATTTCTATTATTTCTATTTCATCTTCCTTGTAACACCCTTCAAAGCAGACATACCCAACCCAGATTCTGTTGAGAATTTGGCCTATGAAAACCTTAGCTCTTTTAAAGTAAAATCCAAGTCTGGGCATTCTAATTGCAGTAATCCAAAGTCACTAAAAACTTCTGGAAAAAAACCCTTCTTGTTCCTTCCTTTTTAAGACCTGCAGAAATATTTTTTCTTCATTTGCACAAGGCAACCATACAAGAATTTTCATTTGTTGTTTAGTTTCACGGTAAGCACATTTTTGTGGTGAATACTGTGTGTTTTGTTACCAAGGATAAAATACTGTTTATTGGCTTCTTAGAAAGATTTCTGAATAAGAGTAGTTGCCACTATTTATTTTCCAAATTACAGAGATTTGGAGCATATAACCAAACTAATTATTGTATTAGCCTTCTGGCATAGGATTAAGAGTTTTCCACTTTGGTTAAGTGATTAAAAATACGTTCATAGAATATGATTCACTTATAGCATATACTAAACAATGTATAGTTTTATTTCTAAAATTACTTATTCTGTTTGTACCTGCGGCAAAATCACTGTAAGAAAAATATACTTATACATAGCTTCAGTTTTCTTGAACTTCATTTAACAGAAAATTCACAGAATACACTTTTATCCCATGTATCACTTAGAGTGACACATGACAATAATTTTCAGGCCTCAAGGGTGCAGTCTCTAAATCAGAGGCAGTTCTTGCAACTTAGTCTGAGCCCTGAAATTGATAGTAGTTTGATTTAATGGTGACCATGAAAGGGATATATTGATGTAGCAGATGTGGGGGCAGCCACATCTGGCAGAAAGAGGGGTAGGCAACATGGGAATATTTCTAGAGCTCTTCCAACTATCTCCTTGGTTTCAGTGCTGGGAAGCTGAACTAATTTTGGTCCTGTCAGTCTGTTCTGAATCTTCAGTGAGTTTATGACATGGCTGTTACAGGGAGGCATGTTTCAGTTAACTCAGACTCTTGGAAATGGAGACAGCAGCAAACTGCAGACAGCCACTTAATCAAGTGGATAGTTAAGAGGGTCATTCAGACTGAGTCTCAGCCTTTCAGTCCTGAGATCCTCACTGTTTCAGTTGTCAGAGATGTAAAATTCCTGTGCATCACTGTTACAGAAACTAATGTTTTTTATCTCTGAGGGTTATTTTGCTGAGATTGGCAGCTGTAATTGTTTGGAACCATTGATTTGAAGGCATAACTAAGAGATCTGTAATTGGAACAATTGCTGAAGTTTTCAAGTCAGTGAAATTCTAGAGAGTGAGGCCTTCTGCCATAAAGTGTAGAACATTTATGTTAGAAATCAACCTAGACAGCATCCAGACCTTATACTAGTGGGAAATGGAGAATAAGTGGTTTGCTGGGCAAGAAAGTGGTCAACTGGACAAGAAATTAAGAGAAACTTAGAAAAGGCAACACATTTTATTTTCAGGAAGAAAATCTTGTTTCTAAGTTCTTAGTGCTAAATTTAGAACTCTGTCTTCCAGATGATGATGTAACAGGTGTTGCCTTCCTCTTTGCAACATGGGTTTTCAGTGCTGAGAGCCCGTGAAACTCCCTTTCCCTTTGTAGCCTGAATGATTAGGGTATGAGATATCTTCAAAAGCTGAGCTGGAGGATTAGAGTATGAAACACGAAACAAAATGACTTAACCAAAGCAGAGGTTTCAATTTACTGTGCATTTTTTCTCCATGCTCGTCTTTTGCAGCCCCACCTTCTCTTTCACAGGTGGAATCAGCTCTTCTCTTGCTGCCATTTCCCTTGGGTCTGTTGGTGGGAAGTGTGCTTTCCTCTTCCTGACTTTAACTGAGGAAAGATGTTCACCAGCTCATTTTCAGTACAAAGGAAATTAAACACAAGAAGTGGACCTATTTTGCATTTTCTCTGGAAGCAAAGCCAATGCCAGGGTCTTCCTTTTCCCTCTTCTTTCCCACATTGCATTTTACCATCTCCTCACTGCATTGCCCTCAACCAAATCTATCAAATGGCTGAGACAGAGGAAAAATAATTTTGGAGCGTGAAATTTGTCTATTTGTTTATTTATAGTTAGAGAAAATAGTCAGATTTTTATGATTCAAACTGGATATGTAGAAATGGCTATCTAATATGTAGAGAGAGGAGAGGAAGCACATCAGGTACTTTTATAATTGCCTTTAAACTGCTCATTAACAAATTATGCTATTTCTAGATAAGAAATCTTGCCCGAGAGGAGGGTGGACTAGTTTAGCACAAACTCGAATTAAATATCCAATATACTTTGAGCCCTAGGACAAAAATAAGATGTTGTTTAATTCATTAAAGGCTATACTCCCCTGGCTGAGGCATGGTGAAAAAAAGATGACAGAGAAATTAATTAGGAAGTGAGAGATCTGAGAAAATAACAAAAATGCTTCTTGAAGAAGATGTGGAATATGCTAATGAAGTGTTAACCCCTGCTGGCACTTTTATAAGACCAATCTTGTCAGGCGGAAAAGCACCAAGCTACATGCTGGGTGGGAGTCAGCGAGTAACGCTCTCCTTCCACTGCACGAGCTCCTTGATACCAAGGTGCAGAACAAGTAAGAACACCCCCTAACAAACCCAACAAAAACAAACCTATCATAAAATAGGTTATTGTCAAAAAAAGCTTCATTACATCGAAATACCATTCTAGTCAACACAAACCTGTTCATTCTGAGGATAGTTAGCTGCGCTGCTTCCTAATTGCCTCCTGGTGTCTTTGCCTGCTCTAAACACAGCAGGCTCCTGGCACCCATTAACACTGGGGTGAGAGGCACACATATTTACAAGTAGATACACATATATTTGTAACAAACCACAACATTTTTTGGGCCTTGCATTACTCCTGAACTTTGCAGGCTGAATTCGTCTAAGTAGGAAGTACCCCATGCCAGGGCATCAGCCCTTTTCTCATCTGCCCTCTGTAATTTCAGCATGTGGTGTGAGAACAGTGTCTGTGGACAGACTCCTGAGATCCTCATAGAGCAGACTCTTCTCTTGACTTTGCCTTGCTGTACCCAGATAACAGCACTTCTAGTCATTGGTTAGGATCTTTTGGCAGTGAAAACTCTTAAATAAGTAATAATCCTCATAAGGACTATGATTGTCTCAATCACAGTTTAGACAGAACCTGAAAGATGGCTATGAGCAGTGAAGGATTCTGAGCCTCATGTTTGGGAGGAGTACAGCAAATTTCATAATTTTCTCTTCTTACTGGCCATCAGCAGAAAGACCAAAACCAAAGCAGTTGAGAGTAAACCTGAATAACTCTGCTAAAAAATTTGGATCCACAGAAGTGTTTTCTGGATTCTTTAGAAACATTTTTAACTCAAACAAAGGAGTTTGTTTAGAACAACACAAGCTTTGTCAACATTATTTTCATGCAGCCAAATTATCTCTAAACAGCAATAATGCTAGTAGGATTTGAAAGATTTCTAGCCTGGCTTTTTTATGTAGGAAGCAGGCTCCATTTGGACCCCATGTGTTTTCAAAGGTAGATGAATTCAAATGTGCTTACTCCTATATGTTCAGTTACAGTTGGACTGTCAGAAAAATTATAACCTTCCAAATGCCTCTGTACCTGGCTCAGTGGGGTTTTCTCAGCTTTAGTGAGGTTACTCATGACTTCTGCTTGGGCTCTGATGCTCTTTTTATTAAACCCTTACAAGCCTAAGAAAGAAAGTAACCTCACAACACATAATATGCTGCCCCACAGCACACATTTTAGAGCAAGAAAAGCTAGAAAAGTTGTTTGCAATAGAGTTTTCTTCTTGTTTTTTGATGCTGTAATTAAAGGAGCAAACACCACCTCTAGAGAAACTTGTAGCTTGCAGGGATTTAATATATATCCTTAGCTATTTTTTTTCCTTCTTTTATTTTTTTAGCCTAGTCACTAATCTCTCTTGTTTGGGGCTGGGAGGGAAATTTTTGCCTTTCACATTTTGCCCTACAGCTGTGTAAGACCAGAACCAACACCAAAGAAATAACAACCCTTTCCTTCCCTTAGGGCAGAGAGAACCTGAAACAAGAAGCAAGCCAACAGGAAGACCCTTTTTCTCCAGTTTCAACACGTCCTTTTAATGTCAAGAAGAAGAAAAATGAATCTAATAGGGCATGCTCTAGGCAAGAAATCTGAGGAGTGAGGTGACCCTACTCATGTACAAGGCCTCCAGAAATCTTGGCACTTTCAAACCACATTTTGACAGAGTGAGTTGTAGCAGAGAATTAGAACAAGAATGCAAGTTTTCTGAAAGATAGAGATAAAGAAATGAAAAATTATTCTGTAATAATAATAATAAAAGAAAAATGTCCAAAGTGTGATTCTGGTATAAATTTTGCATTTTGAATTCTGTGCAAAAATGCAACTAGAATATGTATATTCTACCACCATAGTTCATTGTAGCTCCTCTTTAATTCTAGTTTCTTCTTAATATCAACTGCAACATTGCATTATGCTTATTGTAGTTTCCATCTTGGAAATTTAGGTTTAATATTTCAGCTGCTTCTAATTTGACCACACCGAAACTTGGCTTTTATCAGGTATGTTTCCTGAGGAATCCAGTGAGCTGTGTTTTTGAAGTGCAAAAAAAATAGCAAAATTCTGTTGATTTCAGATATATTTTCCAAGGTGCTACATCCAGAAAACCTTGGTTTTGAAAAAACAGAAAACTGCAGGAAAATTGATCTTAGTCCATGTCTATTCTGGATCTCTCACAACACAAAAATGGTGGAGATGGACTCCAAAATTAAAGAGAGCTGATGAACATTAACCAAAACTTCTACTTGAACCTGGGGTTCTTGCCAGCAAAGGGCAAAACCACACTTTCCATCAGGGATAGAATGTCCCATTCATTGCATGCTAAATTAGCTGGAGAAGGGCAAAAGGATGGAGGCTTTCTACTATGAAGCAGTGGGAATTTTTCAAGGCTTTAATGAAAAGGAATAATTTAGGCTTTTAGGAGAAATAAGGCAGCTGAAATAAGGGGCAGTGGGAAATGGCTGCAGTCACAATAGAAGTATTGATCTATTATGGATATATCTTGCTATGACAAATTATTTGGGGGGTTAAATTTAGATTTGCAGAAGTATTCACTGCCTTGCTCCTATACTGTTAGGACTAGAGTCTTGGTTTGGAGATTATTACTCTGACATAACCTTGATAACCTTCTCAAGCTATGCCATGTGGCATTGTGAAATTGTGTGATACTTAGCAAAACAACCAAGAGTAAAGACATTTGACCTATCAGAGGCAGAGAAAAAAAATTCTAAGATTGAGACCATCCTTAAATAAATTTTAGAAATACATGGTACTAAAACACCTTTGAATAGCTAGGCTTTCTCTGTAGCTGAAATACGGTAAAGACTTCATGTCCATTCTAAATGTCAGTGTTGTACAGTCTGAACACAGACCACTCCTTACCTATGTCCTTGAAATTCACATGAGCAAAAATGTTTGGTAGAGATTTTTTTGTCATTACAAAATCCATTCACGCTCAAGAGCCATGCAGAGAGGAATCTCAGAGCAATATCTGAAAACAGCAGAGAAATGTAAAAAATGCTGTGTGAAGCAGAGTGGTTTCCAATCTGTAAATGGAGCAATCATTTTTGGCTGTTGCTTTTAAATTGCATCGACACACACTATTATTCTGCACTTCAGCTCAGAACTACAAGCAACCTTATGGAAAAGGTATCCATAGGGATGAAATCTGTTTTGATGGGCAATGAGTACTTTGCTACCAGGAGAAATAAACACCCCTCCAGAAGTAAAGTAAGTTTCTGAAGATTTGGAGGAGAATTCCCACACTGAAAATGGTGTATTGTTAACAACTAATTACTTTTATCACAATATTATCAAAGATAACAGTTTGGTACTTGTTTATCAGACTTGACTTTTTTTGTCTAATGTCCTTAAAACACCTCCTAAGATAGACACTCATGTCTCTCTTGGGCCATTTTCCCCCACATGAGGAAGACTTGCTATTTCTATTGCAGAAAACATGCAACTGCTAACAGAAGCCCTTTAATCTTGTTATTTGTCCAAGGTATATGAAAAAAAAAGGTTTCCCTCCTATTTCCTTGCAGATATTTAGGTACAGAGGGTTCCATTAAATACTGGATGCCAAGAAGGCATGTATCTGAAATACACTTGCCAGCCCAATGAATCTCATGAGTAGCAATAGTCCAGACTCTCCTGAGCAGCTTTCTAATGCACTGAGAAAAATAACAAATGCAACTATATTTAGGAACTGCTACTGAAAGGTTTTGTGCCTTGGCTGAATGAAAATATTCTTAGGACACATTTGAACACCACAGTGTCCCATGCAGGTAGAATTGTCTAATTTGACTATACCGCTAATTGGTGGTGCTTCATCTGAAGTGAAACATTGCTTCAGAAGGAGCTCTCTCCAGGAAGACTGACAAACACCTCTGCCCAAATTAAATCTCTCTGAAGAGCTGATATTTTTGATATTAGTGAACCAGTCTAGGAAAGGCCTTTTGGGTTTTGTCTTTTTGAGGGCTGCTGGCATTCACACACTGGGCAGGAATGTCTTGCCTATGTCCATTTTGCCCTTGTACAAACAGAGGTGGGTTCATCAGGTCATTGTGACATAAAGGAGATTTTAATTTTCTCAGTGAATTTGTCACTGGTGGTAGGCACAGGAGAAACTGCCTTGTTGAACAAAAAGGGAATTGTACAGCAGAAATGGAGAAAATGAACATCAAAAGGCTGATAGCAAAGCCTACAGAAAATACTGTGTGTGTTATGGGCATTTGATACGCTCTTTTAATTTTTCTTTTTTAAACATTTATATGGAGATTGACCTTATTCATGGAGAAGGGTTCAGCTCTCTCAACTACATGCACATTTAAAAATATATGCAATATATCCAGGCTACATATGTGTGATATATCAGCTATGCTTCAGCCCAGTAGCCACCTTTCAGCAAATGAGTTGCTGGAGCACTGCATCAGGTATAGGAGCTGAATCACTTCCCTGCCCAGTAACACTTGAAACTGCATCACTTAAACCCCCGTCAGATGACTGGAACTGCATGTATAGAGTCTATGTAGGTATTTTGCATTATATGTGAATGTATAAATATATGTATGCATGTGGTGTCTTCATCAAGATATGCTAGAGGGCTCTCTTAAGACAGAGCTCTTTCAGAAGAAATTGTTGAACATATTTCCTTCTAACTCTTTAAAATGTTTTAAGTATTTCAAAAAATTCACTAACCAGAGGGAAGAAAGTAACTAGTGCTCATGACTGAGCAGTATTGCAAAGGAGGAGGTTTTGGTACAAAATTCCTGTCAGAAAGAAGAAACCCAGCTCAGTCAGGAATATGCTGTTTGCAGGGATGGAGGGACAGCTTTTGCCCACTGACCTTTATAGGAACATTGGTTAGGACTCAGAGACAGTTTAGATGCATCTACAATAATATGGTCTGACAGGTTGGGAATTTTCACCAATGAAAACATGCTTGGAGGATAAGTCTCAATTTTGAGTGCAGGCCCCTAAATCTGTCAGTGGAAGTTTCAATGGATTCAGTGAGTCTGGCACCTGGTTTGCAATCATTTTCTCAGGACCACACAGTAAGTCTGTGGCAGGGACATGACCCAAATGTAAGTCTGCTGAGTCCATGCAGTCCAGTGCCTTAACCACAGGTTTTTGCTTGATTTTAGTAGGTATTTATTTAATGCTATTTTTCTGCTAGCTCATAACTGTCAGAGATTTTAAGAAAGCTTTTGAGGGAGTGAGGGTTATCCAGCTGTTTAAGAACTAGTGGTTTGGTGTTCATTTGTATCAGAATATCTTAAGAGAAGAAGACATTCCAACAGTTTTAAAATGAGTCTGATTTTAATTCCAAAAAGAAGCCTTTCAGAAAGCCAAAATTTCCCAAAGGTTCAGTTGTACACCAAAGAAATTGCATCTAAACCAATTCTGTGCAACATGTAAAATAAAGTAAAGGGTGATTGACTTGCACTCAGCTTGACATGGATCCCACCAGGCACTGCCTGACCCGAGGACTGGAGCCAACCAATATTTCCAGAGTCTCTGAAAACCCTTTCCAGAGCTCCATCTTCCTGTATCTACTGTGAAAGGAAATGTCAGAGCAAGGCTTAATTTCTGCAGTGCTCCCTCCAGCCTTGATCTCTGATCAACCTCCACAGCTCTTTGGGGAAATGACCTGAAAAGACAACAGCAGTCTCCACATATTTGCAGCCCCTGTGGGTGACATGGTTGTTACAGATGCAGTACCAAGCCTCCCTTTCCCTGATCCATCCATAGCCTTAAACACTAGGAAAACAGGATCTTTAAAGGATGAAAACCTTGTTACAGCAGAACTCAATCAGCTGATCTTTTAATTTCAGTATGGTTGAGATTTCACTCACGTCTTTGCTGTAATTCACCATGTGTAAAAAGCCTTCTTACAAGCAAATGCTGACCAAAGTGCAGCTTATGTACACCACACAAGGCAACAGAACAACTGGTTTACTATCAAAAATATACATCTCCTGGTGTAGATAATCATCAGGGTATATATTTTATGCCATAAACCCACATTGTGTAACAAATACTAAAGCAAACAATTAATTTCTTGGGTTGTATATAAAGAAAAGCATAACTAAATTATAACTCTTTTCATTCATATCAATCATGAACAATGAATTTGTGACTTATGAATGTGCCTCAGATTTGCCAACATGGGAAGTCTTCCTACATTTTCAAACCTTTTAAATTTTGTGAACCATGCATTTCAAGCATCATCCAATAAAAATTAATTGCATAAAACTATCCTGCCATGAACATACAGTAATATTCTATGTAGACACAGATTACAAAAAAAAAAAAAAAAGGGAAAACTTCTTACATGTCCATGGAATTGTTTGAATTATAAATCATATCCAGAGTTTATTGTATGTGTTTTGGTTACTGAAGGTATATTGCTAATTTGTGACGACTGTATATGCTGAGCATCAAATACATTTACTTTATTTCTTTGTTCTGATTGCATTCACTTCTTTTGCTGAAGTGCACTGTTGGTAGCTGATGCACCATTCTGCACTGAAGGGTGTTAGTACTTGTGTGATGTAAAACCAATGTCCAAAAACAAGAGCTCTTTGCTCATGACATCCTGATGTATTAAAAAAGTTGATACCAAGTTACTTCTACATGGGCTATAGCTAGAAAGGAGAAACATGATCTATCTTTTGGGGCTTTTTTTGCGTTTACTAAAACTTGACAAGTCATGACAAACTATTCATTGCGTGTGTGGCAGTACCCATACCTGTGTAGGTGACGGCGTATCTGGAGTGATGTCTTGTCCTTCCACATCTTTTCTAACTCTGACTTCCCAAGGAATCTCCCAAAGACAGGGACCCCTTAAAATATGGGAAGCTGGACAGAGCAACACAGATCCAACCAATATGGTCAACATACGTTCTCCCATTTATTCCTTCTAAAACGGCAGGTTATACACACTTCAATATAGTTTATAATTACAAATGTTTTCTCATTGGTATACAGCATAACGAAAAATGCAAACAGACATTGTTTGTCTCATTCTTAAGGTGGCTAAAGTGTTCACACAACAAACTATACCTATTAATGCCTATAAAAACCACTGTCTTAAGATAATACCTTAACATATTTTCTAACTAAGCCACATACTTTTTCTAACTGCGCCACAGGCTTCACAGGCCTGGATCTGGGGCCCAGGCTGGGGTAGTTCAAACCTCAAACCTCAATCCAAATATAAATCATGCCCTCACTGTCTGAGAAATTCTGCTACAATCTCCCACAGGGAAGAAATTTTGCAGCAGAGGATTAAAATGAAAAATCTCTGTAGTCTCTTTCAAAATTGGAGGCTACTTTGTGTTAGATACTTTCCCACCATAATTCTTATGAAGACTCTAAACTGCTGCCAGTTCAAACCTGCAGCATCCCCACAGGGGTGTCTCCTTTCTGCTGCTGGAGAGGCAATCATGGCAACCAGAGGCAACCCAACATGTGGCTGGATCCTTGGGAGTTAAATATTTGCTATGTGCCAAAAGATAATAAAAGAAAAAAGCTGTAGGATAATATAATAAGAAGAAACTTTTCTTAAGCTCTTCATTTGTTGTGGGCCTGAACTTGTTAAGCTTGCCTGCACAGTCTGCAGCAGGCAGAATATGGGCTGTGACCATTTGTAGGGTGGCACTCATTAAAGGTACCTATTTTATGTAAATTCCTTCCATGTGGAAGTCTATACTAGCAATGCTGTCTCTGAACCTAAGATACAGCCTCCTGGCTCATGAATCTTACTTCACAGACTGTTTAAATTCTGCAGAACTCTTTCCCACCCCTTCTTAGCAGGGGTCTTTATTGTGATGGTACATATACCTTAAGGTATCTTGCATGCATCTGCATACACACTGGGAGAAGTTCATGTCCTTGCAAAGATCAGTGGGAAAAGCTGTACATCTCCTTGTGTTCCTCCCAGAAACAGCTGTCCATAAAATCTAGTGCTGATCAGCCTTGTGCTGCCATCTGCACTGAGGTATGTTGGCCCTCTTTGCTCAAAACTAAAGAAATAACTAGGAAATAAGAGAGGAGAGTAGCATATAAGGGGTTTCCACCTCTCCGGTTTTCCTATGTGGTCAGCATGAAGTGGGAGACCTTTTGCATTCTTTTTATTTTGATCGTCTGGAAGCTGTTACATGCCAAGCCTTTCATTTAACCAACTATACCTATAAATGTAACAAGTAAAAGATATGTTAGTGGCCAAGTAATCTGTGAAGTTTGTCAAGAACATGCAACTTGTATAAACATGGTGCTAATAGAGATCAAGCATTTTACTAGAAAAACCCAGGCAAATATAAAAATAGTGTCTTGTAACCTTAAGGAGTCTATATGTAGCATAATACAGATGAACCAGGATTTTCATGTCAAATATGCAGATGATACTGTATTACACCAAGCATTTTCAGTGTTTGCTTGATATTTAGACAACCTCTAAAATCAGAGAGGGAGAAGTCCTGCCTTGAGCCACACTGCTGAAGTCAGTGAGAATTACTGCTGTGTTACCCGGGGTTAAGTGAAATTAAAAGGTTTTCCATACCAAGGAGCTGCCTGGTCTAAGGTCAGTCTCCTCCACAACAGGGACCTTATGCTAAAGAGATAACCCAGCATTACCATGCAGCTGGGAAAGAGATTTCTCCTGTTCACCTCCCAGTCAGCTCCTTCCATCAGCTCAGTGCTGGTTTCTGCAGCTGAGAAATGCAGTGTAGCCAATGTCTCTGGTCCCAGTCATTCCCATCATGAACACATCTCAGATGGGAGTGGGATGATGGATGACCTTGGTTGTCTGTGTTCCATATGGAGTCCCCACAAAACATAAAAGCACTTAATGGAGGCTACAAATCTTCTCTGACCTGCAGTCTCTCCCACTCATGACTTAGATTTTGTGCGTTTTGGGATGATGGGTTACTTTCTACCTGAACACAGCTCTTATAATCATTTACTGTACATATATTCATATGTATGCATGCTATCTAGGCTTTCCAGATAGATGATTTATTGGTGCCTTTTGTATAACTTTCAACTTCTCAAGATCTGTTATAGTTTTTCTATCTTTTAAAATGTTTTTAAATAACAGGATTGTATTCTGTCAAAAGTAAAAAAGAATGTTACTCTGCTTCTAAAGATACATGGTTTGTGTGCTCAGACTTCTATCCTTAACTTAGTTTTAAATCTGCACCTGCTATTTCCACAATTCCAGTGGGTAGTTTTTAAAAAACAGTGTGGGCCAAGCACCTGAATTCTATAATCTGATTTGGATCAAAATGCACATTTTCCAGTCTGATTTTTGTGAGTACATCTTGGACCAAGAGCAAGTCAACATAAGTTGCAAGCTGTAAAGGAAAAATGTTTCTCCTGAAAATATGTAGAGAGCGCAGATTGGGAAATAAACACATCTTATGATAGTGATACTGAGGGGGAGAGAAATGCATAGCATATGAGGGAAGGAGATGTATCTCTTTGACCATATTATGCAAATCAACATCACCAGCACTTGGGCGTGGTCACACATGGGCACAATATTGCACATTACACAAAATAACCTCCTGTAGTGTGGTCACTTCTCAAAACTGTTTTTTGCTTGCAGTGAGAGAAAAAGGACCAGAGTCAATGCTGATGTCCTCTAAAAATTGGCAGAAGATACTTGTTTCTTTCAAAGATAGGCCTGTGATGTCCTGAAATTGGATTATGAAGAAAATCTTAAATGGCATATAAGGAGAGTTAAATACCTTCCAACCCCAGCAGAGCACGGTGCCCATCTTTGCTGCTGTGAAATCATGGAAAATAAGTTTTGACAGGGATTCAGCAGATCATCTGAATGGTCCCTAGCCAAGGCAGGTGAGCCAGGCCTAAATCATCCCCAGTGCTGACTGTGCTGATTTGTGTCTCCTGAGACTCTCAATACCACAACCTGGTTAGTCATTTTTCTCCAATGCTTCCTTTTCCTGCAGCAGTATGACCTGCTCAGCTATGGGAGCCTTCTCAGCACTTGATTTCACTGGTTAAAACAACTGTCCTTTATTAGGATGACGGCAACATATTGATCTGTATTGGTGATGCTGAGATTTACTTTATTTTCTCAAATATGCTTTGTATGCTCAGTAAAGGGGTTCTAAAATACAGATTTGGGATCCATCTGGAAGTACATAAAAAGATGTGTAGAGGGCAGAGAGGGCATGTTCATGCTGCAGATTCACATTGGCTTGGGAGCAATTACTCTTTCAATGCAAATAACTTTTAGATTACAAATCCTCAAATTTTTGAGCAGTATTTAGCTTCACAAAGACACACCAAACTTTTAAAATTCCTAGTAGTGGAAATGTAGGTACCTTCACATTTTCAGTGTCTCAGATTTCCATCTTTGTAAGTCTGCTCATATATTTTTTATTGAGGCTGGTGAAGAATGAGAGAAGAGAACAAAAATTCACCACATTTACAGGGTTGTCCTTATCCCAAAGCAGAATTATTTTGCTGCGTGAGCACTCTGCAGTGTTTTAATTAAGGGAGCATTATTGCTAACAATTTAATAATACAGAGAAAATTGTCTGTTCTACTTTTGTTGCTGTTTTATTTCAGATAAAATATATTTATTAAGTAAATAAAATAAAAATCAAGTCTTACTTTCAACATCCCATGCCACAACAAATATTTTAATATGTGTTTCTGTACCACGTAAAGAATAACAACCAACATCCATCTAAATCTATCTTCCTGACAGATTTAGTTGCTCAGAGCAACCACACAAAACCTTCTGCCAGAGCAAATGCTCACTAAACTGGGTTTTCATTTGTTGGGTGTGGTGTTTGAGAGGAAAGAAATACTGCAGAGGTGATAAATGTGAGGTTGCTTTCTTCTTAAAATACACCTTGAATCCACTGATTCAAGTGTCAGTTCCTTCTGTACTTTTTGATACTCATTCATTAATTGTATAGTTCTGCTGTTCTTGTGAAATCTATTAGAGTCATACCACCCTACTGTCATAATTGGAATTATTGAGGCTGTATCAGCATTCTCAATATTACTGTCACTAGTGTATGAAGCTATTTATAAAGCAGAGAATTAAATGTACCTTATGTATGCAATGATGACATTTCAAACCATCTTGAGATGAAGAAAAATAGCATTTCCCATTGGAAAATATTTTGATTAGAAATTACTCAGTAAGTACCTTTAAAACTCAGCCTTTCCTACAAAACCCAAGTGTGATGACAGCCCTAAACTCAGTGTGTATGTTATACCAAATTTTTTGTGGCTGGAAATCATCATCCCTTGACTGAAAGCAAAGCTTTCATAAAGACTGACACAAGCACACCGAAGATGTAAACAATATCCTAAACCTCAGATCCTGGATCTGACTTTTCGGAGCACTCTACTAAGCAGAGCAGGAAAATATCAATAGCGAAGAAAGAAATCAGTCAATATAATGGTAAAGCATTTCCATTTTGTACATCCACATGAACGTAACTGACCATGAAACAACTTGCACTTACATGTTTTAAACATGTACATTATTAAAACCAACATGTTCATTATTAAACTCTCTATATTATGCACATTTCTTTTACAATCAGCTCATTTGTGTCCTTAGAAAGCAGGAATGCCTTCTGCAGCCCTCTTGGGAAGTGCAGTTTGCCCCAAAGCTATTCAGAATAATACAGATTCATAGTAGAGCCACTTTATTGTCTTTAACAACTGACTCCTCCATTTTCTATTGTTCACTGGTGAAAGTAGAAATAGCAATGTGAGAAATATTGTTGTTTCAAAAAATAACTGTCTTTGTATTCCTTGAAGTCTGAAAAATAGGTATGTGGCTTGAACAAACACATGGTATTAAGTGATGGTATTAAGTAAAGTGATGGTATTAAGTGTTCCGCTGGATTGATCATGTGATGATCTGCACCGCCAGCAGAAAATTCCTTCTAGTTCCCCAGCTCCTCTTTTGTTCTACAATGGCAGAGCCAGCAGCTTCCTCCTCACTCTGGGGACAACATGTTGTGGTGCACAGCTGGTGCATGTGCTGGTGGTGAAAACAGAGCAGCCCCTTCCCTGCAAGGCATAGCCTCGTGTATGGATAGGGTGAGTCTGGTCCCTTCTCATAGTGCTGGCTATACAGCTCCTCTTCATAAACTCATTCCTGGAAGGGACTTTTCCAGTGAGATGGTGACCCATGTATCTAGATGCATATATATTTCCTCCATTTAATATCTATAAAATGAGGGTAAAGCTTAGGGTCTGGTTGTGTTGGGGAAGGAAAATCAGCCTGGTTGGATACAATATTTAAAATTGGTTTCAAATTACTGTGGAGGAAATGGCCTCATGTTTTTGAAGTCTACACTGAACTGTATTGCATAACTCATTTCTGAGCACTGAAGATAGCTGTTCATTGCTCATCCAAGTTAACAGGGATTTGTCTGCTAATTTGAATAGAAGCGGAAATAGATTATAAAGGTTTTTGGCAACATTATCTAATGATTAGGAACTCAGGAGAGCAACAAGATTCTAAAAATAGATGCTTCCTGTGCTGAGATA
>JANPWX010000195.1:131705-286038 GCA_024734555.1 Trochalopteron elliotii
GGGAAGGGAAGGGAAGGGAAGGGAAGGGAAGGGAAGGCTGATGCTGCAGATGGATTCTTGCCCCTGAAATGCCTAATGCATTTTGATACCTGAAGAAGCTCAGCCTTGAGTAATGAGCCTTTGCCATGAATGGCAAAGTGTAAGTACACTTCATGAACTTGTCAGGACTAATTCTGTAGAAGGAGTTAGAGGACAAGGACAGCTAAACAGGGATTTTGTTCTGGTAATTTAAAAACAGGTTCTGTGCTCACAAAATATATAATGGTCATAGCCCTCTGCATGGCAGAAGATTTCAACCTTTGAACAGTCATCTGCTAAGAATAAGATATTTTATTCAACATTTACATTAAGATTGGTGTTATACATGGTACTAGGAAATGACTTAAGCTATTGAGTCCTGCCAGGGAATAAGAAGAACTTCTCCAGCTGCATGTCCATGCATGGCAGCTCTTGAGAGTGTTGTGACATGGGCAGAAAGTGGGCAAATCCTGGCTCTTTTTGTTTAGATCAGTGATTCTGAACAACATAAATTGAGAATAGCAGCAGTTTGGCACAATAATCTGGTGTAAATGACCCTCTCCTCCAGAGGAAGGCAGGTGCAAGTGAGACATTGTGTTGACAGGAGTTTACAAGTTCCTGTGCTCCTGTGGAGGTGGGCACTGTTTGTCATTTGGAGAACGTATTGCTAGTCACCTTTTCCTAACACATAAAGAAAAAAACCCAAATAGCTGTGTGGAGGTTAATTAGATATTGAGTGCAGGAAAGGCATATGCTCACAATGAAACTTTAATTACTTGGATTGTGAGCAAGCTTTACTATGCCAATATCAAGAATTAAAGTGAAATAGCTGCATGCAGGGATGTTTTATCATACTATCACCCAACTTTATTACTGAGAAAGAATTACTGGGTCAAAGAGTAATGCAGTGGCAGCACTTAATACAGAAATATAACACGAGTTAAACTTTGTAAAGATTTTAGTCACTTTAAAATTTTTTGTTGATGTTACAGTATGAATATTGTAGCTTTGTCACCCTAGAAGCTATGCAGAGGGACTGGAAGAAGAAATCTCCAGAAGTACTAGGACAGTGAGTTTCCCCATTTCTCAGTGGGGCATCTAGGGCAGGCACAAGGAGGATAATGCAGAAAGCTTGTCTGTGCACAGCAGTTCTGCCTGCCCCAGCCACCTCTCCCCCACTGCACCACAATCACCAGCCACTGTGCACTTCTGGCTTTCACCTCTGCCCCAAGCTGGCCATGCTTGCATTTCACAGCACTTCATCCATTCAGATTCATGTCAGCATCTGTGAAGGCAGCAAGAGCCTGCTCTTAGAATCTTTTTGTTCCTCTCCTAGCCCTCTCCTTCCCCTGCCCCCTGCACAGACCCCAAGGCTTTGATCACTCTTGCATTGGAAGAAGGGCTGCTGTGCAGGTGAGAAGCTCCTGACAAGCTCCCCAGCTGCTCGCAGCTGGACTGGAGTCTGACAGTCCACCAGGGCAACCACAGGTCTGGAGATGATAGCGTGGTTAACTGTAGAGGAAAGAACAATGTCCCTTACAGAGTCTTACAGTCTTACAGAGCCTGTCATGAGGAGCTTATACTTTTCTTCTTCAAAGGGCGTGATGCTTACATTGTATGTATGGTGGGTAGACAACAGACATACTTTTTCCAGTTCAGCCCATGACCAAAAGTGCCATTATACAGGTCTAAAGGGCTCCACAGAGCAGTGAGAGCACAAGGTCAAAGCACCTTTTTTTTTGTTCTCTGCTGAACTGCTTGCTTGTACAAGGATCTGGCCACAAATGGATAGTGGATTGTCCAAGTTGCTGCATTTGACTAAAAATTGATAATCTAGTTTTCTGCCATGATTCCAAGAATCTCAGATGATCATAACTCATTGCCAACTAAAACCGTTCTGGCATGGATTTTAAACATGTAAGCAGCATTACTGAAAATCACATGCACAGCCACGACATATTAATGATGGAAGAGGCAGCTGGGGACCAGGAGGCACAGGGTGATGCCTGCCATGCTTTCCACTGTGATGGCAGATAAAAGAAAGCTAAGACTGAAGCAATGAAGAGCCCAACTTTAATTACTCTGGTCTTCAAGACTTTAAAGGTTTTTCTGTTCTCTATTTGCCATTCACACCTAATTGGCACATAAGATACATGGCTGTTTTTCCCCCAAATAGACCTTCCATTCCGTTGTCCAGCCTTGCAATCTAGAAGCAAACCCTGGCTTGAAAATGTGGTCTAGTGAGCAGACAGTTGCAGAGACCTTGTATCATCTGTACAAAAGTGTTGCTGTTGGACAGAGAAACTACAATGCTCCTGGACACCAGCATTTTATATGAAAAAGTACAAGAAGGTTTTTCATTTCAAAAGTAAAAAAAAAATAAATACATTGTGTATGTGTTCTTCCAGATGAATGCAGACATTTGTACAGCTTTTTATTATTATTTTTAGATTTCTTTTGATAGATGTGCTCATGGTACTAAAGTGAGGTTAGTGAGGCAGTAGTGATGAATGCACTATAAAACACAGTGAAGTGGTTCTGAGTTTAGCATTGTTTGTCCTGGCTAAGCATCATGTACTTCAGCGTTGAAGTTAAACGTTCCACTAGAAAAAAGTAAATCCCAGATTAGCCAAGCTTCTGCAGTACTAAAATTAATCTCCTTGCCCCACACTGAATTTTCTCATGAGAAATAATTTTAGCCTCTATGGCAGCAGATGTATGCAGCAGCTTGGAAACAATGTTATATCATGACTGTAGATCAGACTGTGCCTTTAGTCTATGTACTTCTGCATACACCAGGACTGGGGGAAGTTAGCTCAATTTTCTTGGTCAAACTGATATTAGTGCTCCCTTTGGAAGGCCCTAATACCAGCTTGGCATTAGTCTGTTGCTGGCTTTTAATAGGTTTTGTGCCTTATATATCTACAGATTGTGTAATGGCAGAAATAAATGGGAGGAAGAGGTCACAATCCTTTCATCCTCTCCTGGCCCAGCCCAGCCCAGCCCAGCCCAGCCCAGCCCAGCTACTCTAGTGCATAAACTTTGATGGGTGTTTATGGATAATGTGCTGTTGCAAGTAGCACCAAACTGTCTTAAATGTGCATTAGAGAGGTGTCATCTTTGACACTGCTCACCTTAATGGGAAATTCTAAAAAAACCCCTCACTAAATAAAATTTCCTAGAAGAAAATAATGAGAGGGTTTTTCACTATTCCTGCCACTGACAGTCTGCAGATCTGAAGCAGATGCAACGATTTTGAAAATGGGTGTAATGGTGAAAAGTACCCAAGCACCGATAAAATCACTCTCAACATGTCTGAGAAACCTGCATCCTCACAGTCACTAGTTTTTACTGCCTGACATTGATCCATGTTTCTGATCAGCTGCTCCACCAAGGATTCATCAATCATCCATATTAGCAAGCAGATGCTTCAGATGTATTCCTTAGTGCCTACCTTGGGAATTGTATTCCTGGGGCTGTAAATGTGGACATGCTCTTCTGACATTGTAGTATTGCCAAAAGTACTTTGGAATTAGAGCTAGTTGATGAGACTAAGAAACAAATATACTGTATTACTTTATGTAATATTTTACGTATGTTTTCAGTGCATTTTGTTATGGCCTTTCCAAATTTTTAACATTGCTACAACCTTTAATCTAGAAAAATCTGGGCATTCTCATTAGAGATGAAGAATCAACCTTTTGCACAAAAGCTATAAAACATTAAGGGAATTTGTTTTGCAAAATCTAATCTGAAAAAAAAAATAGAGGTGACACTGGGGAGAGTGAAGAAGGCAATGTTCAAGACCAGGATTTTGGGGTAACATATTTTTTGGGGGCCAGTGAGGACACACTGGAGTACTGCTTGTACAGAGTGATGCAGTTACTCTTATAGGCAGAGGATGCTTCAAAAACTGTCTCACTGGTCTCTACTTTCTTCACAGTAGGTCCTCTATACTAGGGAGTATCAGAAGTTTTTCCTTGTTTCCAGGGCATGGATATTCAGCTGTGTCAGAGTGATGACAGTAAGGCAGAAGGAGAAAGGTGATAGTAGCCTGCAGATACTAGGACAGAAATGTGTTAGGAAAAGAGTTGTACATATCTTCAACTTTGTTTAGTTGGATGCGTGAAACTGTGAACTTCTGTAGCATGATCTTTACAGCTCTCATTTCATGTTGGGTTCTGATGTGGTTAGCTGCTCACATTTTGCCAATCTCTTTCATTCCTCCTGAGGAGCCATGCTGCAGAACTGCAGCTGAGGTCTCTCATCTTTTTTATTCTTCAGTTTCTCTGTACATTTACACAGGGAGTCAGCCAGAGGCAAATGCACAGAGATGTCAACAAGTGGTGGCAGAATTTAATACTCTCTGCTATCCTGAATGTTATCAAATCAGCCAGTAGCACCTTATCGATAAGACAATTTGCTTCCAGTCTCTATCTAAACATCAATGTGGTCACATCATTACAAGGAATTTGCTGATTTCTAATAATATACAGGGACAAACAGGAGCAAAATATCTCTCAAGGTTGACTTACTGAGCATTGGCATCACAAAGTTTGTTCTGTATCTAATTCATCTGCTCTGGATTGGAAATGAACTTTTTAATGGACTTCCTAGCTTTGCTAAGATACATGGGGTTTTATTTTGCTACAGTTAAGTCACTAATCTTGATGTGTTGAAAAAGCTTTTTTTCTCCCAACCATCTTTGGAAAATGGCTTGCTGCAGGAATTTAAATGGTTCTTGACATATTTTAACCTGCCTTTTTTTTTTTTTTTTAAAAAAGGTATTAAAATGGATCTAAAACCCACTGTAGGTGTATATACATATATATGATCCAGCTGTAAGAGAATGGGAGAGAGAGATCTTTGCCTCAAGGGTTTTTAATTCTCAGTTGCTACACAAGAAATGTTTACTGTGAAAAGGCCAGTGCTAATCCTCAAAGGGGTGCAAATAGTTGCACTCCTCTTCCACCTCTGACAGTGCTACCAGGGATGGATTTGCCATGGCTCTGGCCTGAGCTCTCCACTGCATTCCTCAGATAGATCTTTGAATGTCTTCTCTGCTTCTTATTGAGTGTTGTTGTCCTTCCTGCTGTTCTGGGGCAGGAAGGGGAGTAAAGCATTTTTCTCCTTTACTTAGACCTCCATCTCAAACTTGCAGATAGCAGGGCAAGAGTGTCATGCTGTACTTCATTAGGTGCCATCTGCTTTGCAATGGTAGCACACCTGATTAATCTGCTCAGAGATATTCCAGTCACACTCTGCACAGAGCTGTCAGAAATGCACACCGATTGCTTGTGTGTAGAGAGTAAAAGCAACTTGGTGTGGCTTCAAAGTTTGTAGTGTGACATGCTTCACATCTGCATTAATGAACAGCAGGATGACTATTTTACAAGTTCTGCTCATTTTCTGCATTTCACATACTTACCTCACCATTGAAGAAGCAGAATATGGTAGCCACAAGTAAGCCCTAAGAGAAGGAAAAGAAAAGAGTTTAGAGATCAGAATATATAGACTTCATCATATTATGGAAATCTGGACTTGATGGATACAAGATAAAAACATTAATCCACTTCTTCGGCATCATAGACACTCCCCATCTTTCACAGGTATGTTATTAAATAGATTTTTTGTCTTTTCATAATTTTTTACCATTACCCTCCCCATATTGCTAGATTTTATAGATTATCTGTTATGGCTATGAGGTTATTTATATGTAAGAAATGCAGAGAAGGAAAATAAAAGGTAGGTATATATTTGGGTTACAGAGGAGAACCGCACTGCCACTGATTTTGCTGAAGAGATGGTAGAGGAATTTTGTCCTATATGTTGCCACTCATTCATCAGTGTAGCTATCCAGTCAAAAGTGTCAGACACAGAGAATCCAGCTGTCCCAGGAAGGCTTTAAATTTAACTCTATGTCAGGATAAGTGAACTGCTGTGTTGGGCATCACAATGGATGGAGAGGATATGAGAGGGAAGAGGTGTAAGTGGCCAGAAAAAGGAAAAAATCCACCACAGCTCATGAGTTAGAAGGTAGGGAGGCGGAAAAAAAGAGACACTGCACATCATAACTTGGTTGCCAGTCGCTTTGAGTTAATTTCATCGTCACCACAGTTGTTCAGATAGCATCACACCACTGCTATAAGATTAAACAGAGCCAAGACAGGAATATGAGATGGAAAAGTGTGAAATTAATAAAAAAGAAAATTCTTGCACAGAGAGCCTGCCATTCAGGATTATGTAGTTACACTGGTCCATGTCCTAACTGCACTCGCTCTTATTAAAATAGCATTACATAGCATCACTGGGAGCCAAATGCCTTCATTTTAAATTACTTAAAGCAGTTATTATAAACTAAATGTATGGCAGTTTGTGAAATTGAGGGGAAAACTGCAATGCAGATTATGTTCCCAAGGGCTGCTTTGAAGAGCTTTACAGCTGCACCTTTTCTATAAAATCTTCTTTTTAATAATTACTGGTTGAATTGTAGATAATGCTTTGCAAAATGTCTTGGACTCTCAGATGTATATTTTGCACCACAAACAGGAGAAGCAATAACTTTTAAACAAAATGCTAATATGGAGATACACAGGTTGGTTTGGACAAGCGCTGGCTGCTTCAATATTGACAATTATTTTTCTCTAATAGATTTTCTCTGATGCAGAATTTGTAATTTGACATAAATTCATATATCACCATGAAACAGCATGTAGGAGGAGGACGAAGGTAGACATAGTGAGAAAAAAAGTTTCTTTTTATATCTTGGCAAAGCAGTGAGTATTCTCAAAAAACTCAAATCCCAGCATGCAATAAGCAATACACAATAGCTTGTCCATAAGTTTTGGGCTGAGAAGCTCCAGAAGTTCCAACAAAATCTTACAACTCTAAAGCATGGATTCAGCCAGACCAGACACTCCTAAATCAAAGTTTTTGCAAGGGTAGAAAATGGGCTAGCTCCTCGCAGCCTGTGCCAATGCTGTTTGTGCTGTGCACACTGCAGAAATGGGCACAGCTGGGCAAAGCCCAGTCCTGAACTGCACTGTGCAGCCTTGCAGCAGGGCCTGCTGCTGTGCTAAATGTGGTTTCACTAACAGCAGTCAGCCATAATGGCATACCAGATGGATCTGGATCTTCTCTGGGAGCGGGGATGCTCAGTGGACAGTCTACATGAGGCATGGAAAATCAGAAGACAGCATGGGGAGAGAAAGAAGCAGGGGGAGAGAAAGAAGCAGAGAAATTTTTTAAACTTTGTTCTTCAGTAAGAGTGTTTAGGTGGAATGTGGGAACCTCAATTCACCTAAGAACAGAAACTGAACCTGAACTATTGAAGTGAAGCCATTTTCCATTTCAGTTCCTGTATGGTTTTGGAACTCTTCTGTTACATCCTGCAATTACTCCACTTTTCTGGTATTCTGGAGTGTAGTTCCCTTAACTAATGTTTTCTCCAGTCAACTTCTGACAGAAAAGCTAAAGAGAAAGGTGGAGTGATGCCTCATATCCCTTTCGGTTTCTCTTCTAGTTTAGAGTGAGCTGAAAGCACACCTGGCTTCTTGCTATTTTGACACCATGCATGTAGTACATGTTCTGGCAGAAGAAATTATTTTCTGTAGTCTGTTCCATGTATATCCCATTGCTCTTCTTCCACCTGCCATGGCCCTCTGAACTCGGCCATCTATCTTTCTATTATTTCTGTTTCTATTTCTATTTCTATTTCTATTTCTATTTCTATTTCTATTTCTATTTCTATTTCTATTTCTATTTGTTTTTTCATTTCTTCTTTTTATACATAAAATTTTGCCCATAGTTCAGAGGGCTATTGTTATCTTCAGCTGTAAAGCTCCAGAGATATCAGTAGCAGACACCAGCTTTGTCTGTCTGGAGCCAGGAGGGCTTGGGATGACCATAATTCTACAGTGGATATATTAAAACACATAACAGATTACATGTAGGTTAATTATTTAATTTAAGACCCATGGGTTATTTCTCATATCTCTTTTTACACATATCTTCCAAATTCTAACTGCTACTGGTTTTTGCTCAGGGCACAATTCTTGCTGAGGAGGAGATGTCTAAGTCAATTATATCTCTCTGCCACTGTGTGGAGTTGTTAAACTAACCTGTGATATATTGTCTGCTCCCAGCAAGATAACGTTGGCTGCGGTGTTGAAAGAGGAAATGAAGAATATATTTATTTTAAGATGAGGCCCTTTAATGACTTCTTCTGAAAGTTTTTATTTCTGAAACAATGTGAAGAACAAATGAATGTGGCTTTCAGTTGAATCATGCCATAGGGATTGCCCAGACACAGCAGCTCTTGGACCTTCACGTACATTATTAACACTGTAGTGAGTGTTTTCCAGTGTTTAAGTGACTATACTCGTCTAAGTAAAATCTTTGCTTGACAGGTATTTAATTTTATCTCATTCTCTAGAAGACATGAGTGTCTTCAAGAGAAGTTTGAGTAATTTGCTCAGGTTAAAAAGAAACAAACAAAATACCAGATACTGCAAATTTACACAGGTTTCTCGTACCTCTTTTTACTTTTTTATTTGAACTTATGTCTTCATTAAACCAAGAAAGCATATATAAATATACCTATTTCTGCTGTTCCTGACCATAGCCAGGGCCCTATTTTCTGCCCTAATCAACTATACACTGTGTTGCTGTTAAGATTTTAGTGGGGTTATATATTCATTATTGATGATAGAAGATAATGTACAGGTGGTCATAATATAAAAATCAGTTTTTGATTCTCTCTGCAGACGTTGTTCTATGTCCATTCACTTCTCACTTCTGGAGCTGAATGGACAGAAAAAAAAAAAGAAAAGCATGGCTGAGGTTGTTCATAGAAGTACATCCCATTCCCACCTCTCTCATTTTAAAAAGATTTGAGAAAAACAGCAGTGCATTTCTCACCACCTTCATTCACAGCACACTCACACAACACCTCTGAAGTAAATGACTGGATTATGAATTGTTAATTTATGTTACATAAAAAAAAAAAAAGCAAAGCACAGAACGTGTCTGTGCAGTTTCTGCTGCCACTGAGGTTGGGAGATTGTCATGAGAGGGGTGAAGACAGCAGCCCACCTGCTGCAAAATGATAGAGACATCTCCCATTAGCCAAAGCTCATGCTTTGCTTCTTCTTCTGCTCTCTATGGGGGTTTCATTACTGTCATTTTTTGTAAGAAATTTTCATATAAAAGTGCCACTTTATTATATCCAGCCTACAAAAAATATTTTCCCTAACCTTAATTGGGTCAAAATATTAAGAAGATTTTAAACTACTAATAATTCAAAGAGAAAAAAAACCACCAGAAAATAAATAAAAAAATTTATGCTGTCAAAAGCAGTCCTATAACCTTAAGTTTGAACAGAAGGAAAAAATATTTCTGCCTGGTTTGGCATTACAGAGGATATTTATTTCCTTTTAAATTGAGAAACAGATGGAATGAATACCTTCTAAAATACATTGAAATTTCTCACTATTTTTAACCGACTACTTTTAAATGGGTTAATTTTGTTCTGGATAAGGCTGCATAGAAAGCTGAATTTAAAACTTTGAGGCAGTTTCGATATATATGCAGTCCAAACCTAGGCCTAAAAGATTCAAAATATCCTTGTGCCAGAACAGGCACCTCTGAATTGCATCCTTCTGCCTGGCAGGGTGGGTGCTGCAGTCCTCAGGGTGCTGCTTGGAAGCTGCTGAGTGGCACACAAGGGATCTCACTTGTAGAGAAAAAGACAGTGATTATTCTCTGTTCAGCAGAAAAAACCCTTTTCATTTGCCAATAAAAACCAAAGCCCTTATGCTGAATAGCATTTTAATTTCTCATTAGAGGTAGACTTACACATTTAGAGCCTCAGTCACCAAGGCATGGAAAAGAGTATCTTTAGCTGCTTGTGTATCGCTGTTGATTCAGGAGCTGTTCCTCCAGCCCTCCCTCATAGATCTCCATGGCTCTCTCCTCTTTGGCCCAGTGACAGTGCCATTTTATGTAACCCGACAGCCTCTAAAAGGCTGGCTTGAAGGTGCTGGAGATAGGATGGGACAGTTGGTGTAGGGAGCTTGAAAGCTGAGGCCTGGGTTGGTTTGAGAGCGCTGGGAGGGCTGTGTCTGTATGTGGGACTAAATGATGCATCATGTAGTTAATTTTCTACTCTTCCTTTTTTCTTGTGAGGTGTTTGCTATGGACCAATGTCAGCAATCAGAAGCTGGGATAGAGATCCTCCGTAGCAGAACTTCTGATGGAAGAACAGCACCCCAATCTCTTTACAGCCTGGAACTTCTCAAAAGATTTTCAGTGGTTCCAAGGATGAAGGAAGTGTCAGCTCCAGCCCCAGCACCAGCAGAGGTGCAGGAGGCCCTGCCAGGTCATCAGACACAAGCCACATCTCTCTTACTCTGTCTCAGAATGGAGACCTGAATGCAGCTACCTGCAGGAAGGACCAAGGGCTGTTGCTGCTCCACTCCTTCACAGGAGGCATTCCCTTTGCCCAGCTGTACAATTTTGTCTTCACTGAGCAGCATCATGGGGTTTTCAGGCTTTTGACAGATGTGTTCTCATGCCAGGGGTGTGCAAATAGCTGGCATGTCCAGTACCCTCGTGCTTTACTGAGGAAGTTTGCGTCTTTCATGTGCTTTCAGCATCATCTACCAAGTTGTGAAAATCAGGTCCTTTAAGATAGATCTGCAACTCACTGGCTCTTGTGGAGTGCAAATGTTTCCTTTGTGGTGCCTAATTTAGGAGCTCTGTGAAATAAGATAGCTGTGTGTTTTCATCAATGCATCTACAGCATCCAAATCCGTGCCTGTCATTCCAACTAAGCTGTGCTGGTTTTGTGTAGGGTAGAGGTAATTTTCTTCATAGTAGCTAGTATAGGGCTCTGCTGTGGATGTGGGTTGGATACAGTGTTGATAATGCAGGGATGTTTTAGCTATGGCTGAGCAGGGCCTCCAAAAGTCAAGGCTTTTGTTGCATTTCATCTCACACTACCTTGAGTGGGCTGGGAATGCACAAGGTGTTGGGAGGGGACACAGTCAGGATACTGAACTCAGCTGATCCAAGGAATATTCCAGCTCATAGGGCATCATGATTAGCATATAAAGTGGAAGATGAAGAAAAAGGAGGCTGTTTGGAGCGCTGTTTTTTTTTGTTCCAGGCAATTTTTTCCATGTGATGGAGCCCTACATTGCTGAGGATGGCTGAACAACTGCCTGGCCGTGAGAAGATGAGAATGAATTCTATATTGTGCTTTGCTTGCATATGCAGCTTTTGCTTTATGTACTAAACTGTCTTTATCTCAAGCCATGAGTTTTCCCTGTTTTCACTTTTACCCTTCCAGTTCTCTCCTCCATGCCAGTGCAGGGAGCGAGTGAGGGGCTCTGAGGGGCTGAGTCGCCAGCTGAGGTTAAACCACAACGTAACAGGTGAAATGTCTTTCGTTCTTTTCCTGGTGTACTTTTCATTTCAACATTCTGGAGACTAAAGAGCTGATATTGGTGATGGTGAGAAGATATATGATCCTCTACCTTTAGAGGATTAATGGGAAGTTGGCTAGCTGGTCTGGAAAAGTGTATGCATTCCCATTTGCAGCACAAAAGCCAGCCTTCCATTTTTTTATCACTTATGTGTCTGTTATTTGGATCTGTTAAGAAGAATCAGGTCTATTGTGTGAAAGACACATACAGTAGATATTCAGTATTTGTGAATTATTCATAGAGCCACATTTGAAAAATGACTTCTGCTTAAAATGGTGAGCAGTGATAATACCATTACAAAATGAGTGGGACAGATCAAAACCAGACTTCTGCTGTTATTCAGAAGTGACTTCAGCAGAGGAAACCTACCTTGGTGGTAAATGAAATGAAATGAAATGAAATGAAATAAAATAAAATAAAATAAAATAAAATAAAATAAATAAAATACTGGTGTGTTGCTTTTCAACCAGGAAAAACACTCTCTCAATGAAATGCACTACATGGGGTTTTTTATGAACCCATTCTTTCTTATCTTCAATCCTCTGAGTTTTACAGTAGACTGCAGTGCTTTTTTGCACCATTTCTGTTTACACAAATTATATAACTAACACATCAATCCTTCACGTTCACCAAAAGAAAGTCATGTACTGTGAAAACCTGTCTCTCTTTCTGTTCTTGAAAAGGCATAAAATTTTCTCATTTAACCAGTGCAGAAATGAAGAATATATAACATTTTGCACCAAACAAATATTGGTAATATTTCCCAGGATGCCTGCTTGTATTCAACTGACATGCCACAAGCTGCAAAACCCCACAGACTCTTGCTGGTGTCTGCATAGGCTGGCTGTGCTGTGGGTTATGGGAGCACAATAGTTGCAGGGAAACACAGTCATTACACAAGCTAATACACTATCTGCTAATTACAGAACCAGCCCTAGAAGAAAATGAACACCAGAGGAGTGATTATACAGCTGGCAATTGATCTTGAATATGCATACAAGAAATGTTAGGGAAAGGATTAAGAATGTTTATTTTAAGTTACAATTAAAAATCCAATCTAAGTGGAAAAGGAAGGATTGCAGTCAGCTGTAGTCAGCAGGACAACTCCACAGCCTTTCCAAAAGGTCAAATTCTAGCAGGAAGCACACCAAGATTGTACCACAGAGGTACAAGAAGAGTTCTTCAGTGTGCGCAGATGGAACCCATCAGGGATAAAACTTTCCTGCTTTGGATCTCTCCTTCACCAAATCCCCTTCATCAGTGCAGCTTCCATTTCAACCTCAGTTTGGTGACTTGCTATTGCATAATGACCACCATTAGAATTTTTAATTAAGACAATTATAATTGGTTTTGCAATTTTCCAACAACTGCACAAGATTTAAAGGATATTTTAAGGGTAAAGTGATTATTGTAACACTCTGTCTTATCCTAGCTTGTTAGAACTGTAATCAAATAATTTGTCACCAAAAAACTAATTTGGAGATATTCCTTTATAGATCTTGTAAATGAAAAAGTAACAATACAGGCAACAATAGAAGAAACAAGGCTGCCATTCCTTTTAAGCAGAACTGTAATATAGCATGTCATACACTTCAAAAGCAGACCTATAACTTCAGTTATTCTATCCATGCAGCAGCAGGAACACTCACAGTTTTGAAGGGATAAGGATGATAAGCAGTAGATGTAATCTGACAGGGTGCATTATTTATCATATCATTTAAGGAAAAAGCACTATTGATTTTTTTAAGCTGTTTTCTTATTAAAGCATTAAAATAATTTCTTCACTTACCTTCCATATGAATGGAAGCAAGAAGTAGGTCACCATATCCACTCATGTTGACCACTACTCACAAATGCATTGAAAAACTGCCTTTCCTACTCAATATAGGACTGGATATATTCCAATCAGTCAACCAGATAACCCAGCATTTAAATTCATTTTGGTTTGGCTTGTTTTGTTTCCACAAGAAAATAAACTAGACTTACTGAACAATATTGTATTTTCAAAGCATTTTTGAAACCAAAATGTCAGTCTGATAATTTAAACTGCCTAATAATGGAATTCCAACTCCCAAATGAAGCTTAGTTGTCTCTTTTTTCTTTTCTTTTGTGTGTTGGCATTCCCTCTGAACGACAGTTTGTAAACACTGCTTATTTTAATATTAAGGTCACAGCACTAGTTTCAGTCAATTTAAGCACTTGAGCAGAGGTTGTGGTGGAATATAAAAGCCCTCTGTGAACTCAGTTTTCTTTCCATGGTTTAGAAATTGATAATTTTGGTGACTTTTTACACTGTTTCCCCTATCTTGTCTCTGTTCTTTACACAGTGGTGCTGCTTGTGTAAATGCAGATATTCTAATACTGTGAAATAGTGGGAAAAAACCTGAAAACCCAGTTATTTTCAGCTTCAGGGAGAAACTCCTGGTAACAGTATCTTTGAGTAAATTAACTTAACATCAAACAATTCAACTACACTGAAGGTGCTACATACCTGGTAATGCATTAGTATATGCATGATGTAATCATATATTTCTCCAGCAAGTCGGTTTTCTGGTCTCCAGGGAATAATAACAAACTGAATTCCTAGTAAGGGCACCAGGATTAAAGTGGCTCTGACAGCTTTCATATACATGTTGGACTCAGCACGGTGGGTATCTCTCAGCTTTGTCACCAAAACTCGGACAATGTTAAGCAAAAAGAAAAAATTGACCTGGAAAATGAAGCTATTGTAGGTGAAAGTATTCAAATTAAACAGACATTAAAAATAAAAATACAAAGCACTTAAATGGCAGTAAAGTGTAGCTTTCTAGGTTTATTGTATCTCATGATGGACAACTCCTTGCCAGTCAGGTCTTGGAAAGTACCTTGAATATTTTCAGGAAAGATCTGTTAAGCAGCTCTGCATGCTTTGGAGCCTGCATGCGTGCTTCAGGAAGACAGGGGTCTGTTCTAGGATGCACTGGATATTTTGACACTGATGTGGGCAAATTCAGGGTTTCCAGGGAACACTATATACTATTTTTATATTGGAAGTTTAAATGGGGTGGACAAATTGTCCCCCAGAAATAACCATGTCTCTGTCCTGAGTCTGACAGTTGTTGAGCTATCTCGTCAGGTGAGACAAACTCCAGCATGACCCTGAGCACATGGGACCTATGGGAGCACACAGTTTCCCTAAGGAATATGCTTCATGGACTAATGCTTCAGGCTTGTCTGTGAGCAGGGGTGTAAGGCTGTTCTTGAGGAAAACCTAGGCCACCCCTTGCCTCCACCAGACTGCAGGGACCCTGTGGTGCTCTGCCCACAGGGAACAGGTAACAGTTGCTGTCTCAGGGCAGAAATGCCAGACACCAGAAAATTTTGCCCCTGACTCTTATGATCAATCATACCAAGTAGTTCAGCATCTCCTCTCCTGAGTAATTTCTGGAAATCTGATCTCAGCATAGAGTAACCTGCTCTTGACCCTGACCTCACCGAGAGCTCCTTGTGGGATGTGCTGATAGCCTGCAGTAAGAGGGAGGGCAGACCCAGGCTGATAATGAGCTCAGTGGTTACCCTGTGGACATCCCTGGCATCACAGACCCTGTTGGTTTCCAGTGTACCCAGATCACTCTTTTTCACTCGGCTACAGTAAAATCAGACACTAACACTTTGGAACTTTAATGGGCTTTCTTTTTACTGCTAATTTTTTGAAATTAGTATATAAGTTGTATAATTTCCATAGATATTTCAAGGGCTCAAATCACATCTATATACCAGAAACTTCAGTTGATTTTTTTCAGAACAGTGAATCAGCAAGCTCTGGTAGAACATTTCATCACTTCTAAACTACACAGGGAGACCTTTCAACAGTTTTACATTTGTGCTCTACTAGAAAAGAGGAATAATAAATTACTTCTGAGGTCCCATTCAACATTAAATCTAAACCTTATTCTCCATCCTATTCTGACTTCACTCATTCTGCTTAACCTTCAGTTTTAGATTTTCTGAAAGTAACTGTGAAAAGTCAAAGAAAGACTTTACAAAATTAAAACCCCTCAGCTCTTCTGAATCAGTCTGCCACTATGGGATGTTTTGTAGCAAATCAAGCAGGACATCCTGTAGACATTGACATCTTCATAAGAAAAATAAGATCGGAAATGACATAAGTGCAATACAGAAATTATAAGAATAATGTCTTATTTTGAAAATAGCTAAAGATTGCTCTTGTTTCATAATAGTTGCTTCTCTTTTCTTTGTGGCCAAGATGTACAGACTGGGATCACGGTCACAAAAACAAGGTCAAATGGCTTCTCTCAGATGGTGTTTGGCATTACAATAGCAGATACAGTCAAGATTGAACCAACAAACCCACAATAAATGTGATTCTTTGGGAACAACAGACTTCCTATAAGGCAGGGAAGGATGGGCTATTTCACATAGCTGATGTTAGACTGCTTCTTCAGAAAGGGTGGGTCAAAAGGTTTTTTTTTTCAGCTATTATATGAGAAGTTGTTTATTCAAAGGTGTTCCCAGTACTCACTGTGCTATTGTTTGAGGCAATTATTGCAGATACGTCCATGCAGGTGTTTGCAAATAAGAGGCAGATAAAAAGATGAAAGTGCATCTTGAGTGACACAATGATATGAGCTTGGGGCTTGGGTTGAATGAAACCCTTCCTGCACCTGTCAGGAAGGTCAGGGTTACCATGCACAACTGCACGACTGGCATACCAGATGGTGTATGTATGCACATTGCCAAGCTGCACTTTGAATCTTGTCCTCCTACTCAGACAGCCCAGCTCAGTTCTTTCCCTGTAACTCTTTTAGCTCCCTACCTCTCCACCATACCAGTTCACTGACCAGCAAAACCCATGCTGAGCAACGAGCTCACCCCAGCTGAGGCACAGTTAAATGATGGATGTCACATAAATCCAGTGTATTCATCTCAAGTCCCACTGGAAAAAAGGTGGTTTGAGCCTGTCCTTTATAACACTGAGTAGAGAAAACCTCTAGTTACTTCTGAGTTTTGACCAAAATACTTACATTACAGAAGCTTCTATTTTGTTCAGGTTTGCAGCGTTTCTAAAATAATTATTATACTGATATGTTGTTGATAACAAACAATATTCTTACCAATAAAGCTGCCATTACAGGTCCATGAACAATATAAAGCAAGTGTGTGTCAACACTCATCCAGCAGCTGGAGGAGAAATACAGCATTAACATATGTTATTAACTTGAATAAAATTTACAGCACAGTTAAATAATGCTAAGTTCCTTCAAAAACAGACATGCTACTCACTTGTCATTGAAGTATCTGGCTCTTGCAACTGCATGAATGGATGCTGGCACTAAAGGGAACCCTGAAATGATTAAAGTTATAGATCAGTCTTTGTATTTGTTTAGCTTGAATTTCATGTGTGTCACACACTAATAAGTCTCTTGTTCACAAAACATATGGATGTGAAATCACCTTTCAGGAAAGAACTTATTCCATCACACCCAGATCCTGGCAACACCTCAATGGTGAGATGCAAAAGGGATTTACATTCAAGGCAGGCCAAAAAGAGAAGCAAAACCCACAGACTATGCTCTCCTGGGATGTCTCAAAGCTGCTTCCAGGGTCCCCTGCACTGCTGTGACTTTTGCAGAGAAGGGTGTGAGCAGGCAGTGTGGGAAGGATGTAGGGATCATTCTGTTCTCAGAGGAGTCTTCCCTCAGGAAACCAGGGACACTTGTTAAAATCATGTAAATAACTGTTGAGCAAGAGAGAGGCACATTGACTTGCATGCCAGATTATGGAGCAATAAGAAACAGAGTACAGAGTTTCTCTTTTGGAGCCAATGGCATGAGAAAGCCAGGAGGTTTTTGGAGGATGGGAATTCGTGATATCTTTTGTAGGTTCTCAGTGTCTTTGCAGCCAAGCCCACTCCATGCAGCTTTATCTCAACAGGGAGAAGAGCTGTGAATACCATAAATCCACATGTCCTGACTTATTTGTGACACCTCAGAGGAGGCTTTGACAAGGAGCTGATGGGAGCAAATTTGCACTGGGCTTGGTAACATGTCATTCTTAACAAAGCAGAAAGCTCAAGCTCTTCTTTCCAGCCTGACACTGACTGTGTGGTCCTCTCCTTTTCCTTTCCCTTCAGCTTGCTTAAACGTCATATCCCTCTCTGAAAGGCTAGAAATCTGGAGCTAGGGAGCCTGAATCACAGTGCTGACCCCAGTTTGTACAGCCTTGCACCTACAGACAGCTGGACATGATCTGCTGCCTTGTCTGTCCTGTGCAGAGAACTTGGCGCACACCTTTGGTGCTACTGCTGCCTGTTCTCTATGAAACACAGACCTTTCTACTGAGCTTTGAATATTCTATAATTATAAATGAAAATGTGTGAAAATATCCTATTGATACCATGATTAATCACAGATGGATTAAAAGAACACAGCTCCTGTTTTTTTCACATGTTAGTGGTTTCATAAAAATATTTAGAAGAGATGGAGAATCCTTAGCCATATTGTGGGGAGTGTGAATAAAGTCCAAAGATAATAAATAGGACACTCTTATGTTTACAGGACACTCCTACGTTTCTCTTTAAACAATAGCTATTTACTCTACTGAAAAAAAAAGTTCTTTTTGCAATTTACCTTGGGAGGACAATGCAGCTGTGGGAGAACAAACTGGATTGTCTTCTCCTTTATATGTTTTTAGAAAATGATGCCTTGGCCTCTGGCTGCAGAATTTCTTTCTTGGGTGATGATGCACAGCAAAACAATAAAAATCTCAGAATAAAAAGAAAGGAACTTATGACCTCGGGGTGAGTTCATGGGATTGACATCTTGAGAAAATACTTTTGATTGGGAAATGGAGCAAGTTTGGGCCAATTTTGTTGACAGATTGAAATGCAATTTTTAAGGGGCCTTTCTGTAATAGCAAAACTTCTTCAGCTGAAAACTGTGACCTGGAGTATTGCAAGTACATCATGCCACATGATGTAGAGAGTGCTTTTTTCTTCTGCTAAATACATTAGAAATTAGATATTTGGCTCAACAAACTCAAAAGCAAATTTCAAGAATGCAGTGGAAAGTCTTCATTGGCTAGTTACAGGCTAAGAAGCTCATGACTCTCTGAAGCTCAGATTTCCAGCTGCAGGATAGATGGTCTCTTCTAGGGCTAAATGTTGCTCTTGCAAAGGGCCAAAAAGCAGGGAGTTAAGGAGAACTGGAGCATCAAAGACTGTGGGGTCCTGGGATCGTGGTTACATGTATCACTACAGAGTCCCACCTACACATGATGAGCAGTGAATAACGTAGAGAACGTCTCCAGCCATCCCAGGGACAGACGTGACATATCCCTCTAGGTCATGCCAGGTCCTTTACAGCACAAACTGGCAATTAGGTCAGTATTCCCAGTACGACTTGGAAGGCGCTCAGTTTTAGCACTGTCCAAATAAATGATTTCCTTTTCACTTTTATGTGGGTGAAGCTGTCTGAAGCAGCCAGAGCAAACTGTACTGTTGCACACAGTTGATACTGTTTTCTTGACCTGCCTAATGGTGATTTCCTGACCCAGTGAAACAACAACAAATAAGAAATGACATCCCCAGCAGCACTTCCCAGAGAAGGGGTCAACTGATGGCATCAGCCTTGAAATACATCTGCCCATGTCAGGTTCCATTCAATCACCTCAAATGTTTCGTAGATATTTTTATATTTGCTCAGATTTTTATTTTTCTTATAGAGCTATTTTACAAATGCCATTAGTGGTTTTTCCAAATAAAGTAGGCCAGATCTTCTTGCATAGGGATTAGCAATAGCAATGAATAATGAGTAACTTCATCTTGGACATTCACCTTGATCTCTTGAATTGTAATTCAGAGCACAGTCTGCTCTGGTTCCTCTGTATTGCCCTTTGGAGAAATGTATCTCTGTCCACTGATTAACATAGATGGATGTTTAAAGTCAGACTGTGTTACTACTGCTTCCAGAATCAGTGGAATTATAATGATTCATGCAAACTTAAGAGGCCACCAGATAGTTGTAATGAGATTGTTTTGCTATTAATAATATTTCTACTTTAGTTAGGAGGTGCTAATAATTACTTTTTTTTTTTCGTGGAAGTATTAATCTAGTTTCATAAAAAAGGCTGCAGATGCATTGTCAAGAGTTATGTCCATTTTCAATAACTTTTTCCTTCTCAAGATATCAGCTCCCTATTACCACAGCCACTATCCTCTTTATTTTTGGGGCAGCTCTGCAGATACTGAGGTGTGTCTTATCAGGTAACTTCACTGAATTCTCCACCATGCTGCTGGTGTCATTCTCAGCACTACTACCACTGGCTCGTTAGCTCTCACTGCAGGCTGGATGTCACAGGTGCATTAAATTGCACTGCCTAAATTGAATGTCACCAGAAGAAAATAAGTCTATGACCATATTCCTCTTGCATAATTGGTTATGGAGTGATACTATTTTGGGAAGCCTTGTTCTGCAAGACATGAAAAAGCTTTGTCTAGAAGCAAATGCTTAAAATGGCTCATCACATCGGGTTGCTGTTTCACAGCCCTGTGAGACTTTTTATATTCAAATATTCTGAGCTATGAGATTTTTGTGATAGCACAGCAGCTTGCTCCAAGAGGACTCAGCTATTTGGATTGGCAAAGTCCAGAAACTCTTACTTGATTTAAGGTTCTTCAGGAAGGTTGTCTTCATTTAAGAGCTGATAATGTTTCACATACTTTTAATTCCAAAAGCATTATAAGTGCCTCTTGTCTTAGAAAAGATGCCATTCTCATAAGAAAAAAGAGTGCATGCTGGTGTTCTCATTAAAAAAAACCCAACAAACAAAAACCACCAAAGACAAATTATTACATGCTTGGAGACTGCTATCTGGCACTACTAACTATATAAACTAGCAAATCATGTGAATTTTCTTGGTATCTAATGTAGGTATCCAGAGAGCACTAAGCTTTGTATAACAGGAAAGTAAATGACCAGACTTTAAAAGGAAAATCCAGATAGGGGATAACTGTGCTGTTACAGCCCATTTGGGATCAAATATTGGATGTCTTACTTGCGTTTGAAGATAGTGTTCTAAATTTTTTCAGAACATATAGAACTGGGTCATTTTCCTCTAATCTAATTACCTAGTTACCTAATTATCCATTAATCTAATCTAAAATTTCCTAATTTTATACGTTTAAGCAATAGGGCTATTTTTCAATTTTCCTGCTGTAAATGAAATAATCTTGAAAAAGTACAACTTCACCAAAGAGGATGGCAAATACAGAATAAATTGTATCTGCTGCAGACAGGCATTCCTTGAACATCCTGTGTGTAGTGGGACAATGTATAAAGATCCATCATTTGCTGCTTTGCTGCACCAGTGGTTTCAAGATAGGGGAACTGCCTTATCAGAAATTGGAATGAGGCCAGACATTCATGGTTGCCAAACTGGAAAAAAGCTCTTGATATTGATTTTCTCTCAACACTAATGTGGACTGGATTTAAAATAGTGATTTAAATGTAAAAGATACTTCATTGTAATTTACTGATTGTATTTATATGGTCTTTTACTGGGCCAGATAGTCCAAAGGAAAAATATCTGCTGCTATCCATTAAAAAGGCAAGGGGTCCCTTAGCGAAAACAGAAGAGATTGCATATTTGGAGACGAAGAACCAGACCTAGTCATGGTTCTTTGGGGAACATACATGTGACCACATGCTGTTGGACAAAAACAGTCCTGACAGCAAACCCATTATCTACTCAGTAGGTAAAATCTTTTTTTTTCCCTTTAAAACAACATGTGCCAAAATATATCTGATACTGGATTCACTTCCAGAGAAATTCCAGTTCCTCTTTTTGTATGCTGTGTTTGCTTCACTTTGTGAGGCACAGATACTGATCTTTCCTCTTGATTCCAGGAAAATTACACTTTATAGGTGCTGTCACACATTCATGTTTTTGGATATATGTGACAAAACTAAACAACTTTTTTCAGAAAAGATATATACTTGAATAAAAATATTTTTTCTCCCATAGTTTTTCTTAACAGAGCTTAGGTATTTCTTTCTGCAAATGCCAAGATGCAGCAAATAAAAAATACTTTTTTGTGCTGTTTTTTGTAAGCTTCTAAGCTCATGTAATTATATGCACTCAAATTTAGGGTCCAAGAACTCATTCTGAAGCTATAATCTATTGACATAAACTAGATCATAAGTGGTACATAAGTGCTAGAAGAATTCAAAAATCTGGATGTACTGACCATTTTTCCACAGATGGTAGCATACATACCCCAGCCCAAGAGGTAATACCAGTGCAAACGCTGTTCTTCAGCAAACACTGCCACCACAATCAGTGTGTGGAGATAAATGCCTTCGCAGAGCATCCAGAAGTAGTTGCAGCCCAGCATGTACTGATGAAAGAATTGCAGCACTTTGCAGCTTACCTGTTAGATAAATGAAAGAAAGTCACACACTTGGCCAGCATTTTGCATTTAAGTAGGCAAAGACAAATGTTACTGCTAGGCTATAAGAAAGTAAAAGGGAACAAAAATTCCCAACTCTTTCTGGTTTTTTGTTTTTTTTTTTTCAGCACCTATTAGTGAGAGGGATTTTAAACTTTTATAAATGAGACGAACTAAAGGAGTTAAATTAAATTAATAAATTAAATTAAAGCCCTCACAAAGTAGGATTATGATTAAAGTGCTCCAAAAAGTGCCACAAAATAAAAAAATTCCTTCAAAACTCAGTAATTTGATGAGTTTTTTAAAACTGAAACAAACAACTTATTCTAGAGGTCAAAGGAGGGCTGTGAAAAAGACAGTAACATTGAGCTCCAATTTGGGTGACTTCCTTTTGATCAAACTTCTCTAAGTTTTTATTTAGGTCTCTCTTCAAAGTCAGAGTAATTTATGCTTTAAACAGCCCCCAGCTCTGAACGAATTCCTTTGGAAATTCATGCAAGTGCAAGTTTTGGTGGCAGCAGAGATTCTTTTTGTAGGGTACCAGGGAGACTTTGTCACTTTGTGAGGTGACAGCTTTGCTCTATTTTGATGAAATAAAAAATTCCCACGTGGAGCTAAATGGAGCTGGTGAAGTGGTTCCCATGCATGATTCAGATGAGGTTACAGACATAGACCTTGACCAGGGATTTTGGCTACAAATTTCTGGGAAGCAGTGGGCAGATGGTGGAGGGGACCATGTTGTGTCCGCTACTGGAGTGCCAGCTGGTGAGGGACAATGCTGTTCCTCTTCTTCATGTCCATTTGCTTTCTTAGAGAGGGCAGTGAGGTCCTCCCCCTGGACTTCATTGTCACCACAATGCAGGAGGACCAGGAGGAGTGAGCAGGGATTGCTGCGGTGACAGAGACCCACTGCTTCTGGGGAGCACCACATGCTACCTGGAAATTTGAGGTCATAGCAGTGATAGCAAAGTAACAGTCACCCTCTGTGGCCACAGGAGAATACTTCTTTCCCTTAACTTCTGCAGATGTTTTCCAAGCTGACTACCTGAGCTTTATAAGATGTCATTAGGATTCACTTGTCTCTTTCAAGAGACACTATTGCAGTTCAGCATATAGAGGACTACATGTTCTGCATTTTTCTGGACTGCTCCTCTGGATCAGAAAATCTTCTCAGTCATCCAGTCCACCACCTTCTGTTGCTGAAGAACATTCCCAATTTCCCAAGCATGTGTATCTAGTTCTGTTTCAATATTTGCAGAGCAGGTTGGTTCATGAAAATACAGGTTTATTTTTGAACAGTTCTTAAAAGTGTGTCCAAAAAGGGTTGTATACTGAACCCAACCCAACCAACCATCACTACCACCACCATCAAAACAAATTATAAGGGAAGATGTATCTGCTGCTTTTTCTGTGGGCAAAAGTGCTCATTAAGGCTCTTATATAATTCCTGGACTGTTTTTCACAGGTCTGGGTCAGTATGTTTATTGCCTCGTTTCCTAGCCCATGCTCAGTGCAGCCTCCTAGCTGGTGGCTTACCTTTTTCCCTTCTCCCCTTATTGATCACTCATCCCTAAAAGGGCTGCCTTGCCTGACAGCACTTCCCTCAGTCTGCCCACAGATTCAGGTGGCACCTTCCCTGGCATCAGCCAGCCACCCGGGCCTCTAAAATGTGAGCAAACTTCCTGAGCCATCACAGCAGTTTTCTGTGTCTGCGGTCTGGGCTGGGCCAGCACTGTGTCCCCTTGTGGAGATCTCCAAGGAGGAGCTGCAGGTCAGGGGGATCACCTGGGGGCTCAAGGCATCATTTTCCCCATGGTTTTAGTGGGAGTGACTCAGGGGGCTTGCACGTTGCACAGAGGCTGGTCCTACTCTTGCCAGGGCCAAATCGTCCCTGCATTCTATCCAGTCACCTGGATCTAGGAACTTTGCCTTCAGCTTGGCAGGTGGAGGGGAGCTGAGCACAGACAGTGAGTTCTGCAATAAAATCCATGGTACTTCTCAAATCTCTAAGTAATTTTGACTCAATTATTTCCCTGTTTCATACTGCCCAACTGAAGGGAAGGTGACTATGGAGGATCCTTGCCTCTCTTTGCCACCTGCATGCACTGCTCACCAGCCCTCTGAGGAGAGACTGACTGAACGTACCTTTCACTAGAACCAAGTCAGTCTTTGCTGGCTCAAACAAATGTACACATAGAAAAAAACATTCCCTGACAGCTGCAGAGCTAAGCTCCATTTGCTTAATTTCCCAACATTTTTTTCTTTCTTGTACTCTCCATTTGAACTATGACTTGTGGCTTCAAAAATGAAATTTTTTACTTGTCCTTTAGAGCAATGGACATGCAGACAACACAAGACTCTTGAGGAACATAATCACTTCTCATGTAATAAGTTAGAGAGGAAGGAAAACCCTTGGCAAAGCATAAAGGATTGTTATGACTAGTACTTTCACACACATAATATTAATTTGAGAATTTATCTGAAAAAGTTATTATAAGGAGTTTAAGCACAACAGTGCATTGAGATAAGATGTTAAATTCATATTATTCAAAGGGAAAAAGAATCAATCTGCTTTGGATGAGGTAAAAAATGCAGCGCATTTCAGCTGTGGCTAAGTGATGCAATGGAAATATTTTCCTACGATAAAGAAACTGTTTTTCTTTGGTCAGAGCAAGTAAAAGAGATTTTTCAGTAAAAGAGAACCTTTTACTGATAAGAATTAGATTGGTAAAAAATAAAACTTGACAAATGCAACCAATACCTTGGTGTATAATAATTTTAATTGACAAGATTGCAAAAATAGTAAGTTTTATATATTGTTTATTCTTACAGAAACAAGTAAAATAAAACTGCAAGATGATGCAGAAGCAAATCTTCCACCTGTTCAATGCTTGATAACTGATTGTTTTCTTTACTGTAATTTATGAATCTTTGCTATAATCTCTAAAGACTGATATCTATAATTTATAAAGACAGATATTTTTACTATAAGGGTGGTGAGGCACTGGAACAGGTTGCTCAGAGAGGTTGTAGACTCCCTAAATGTGGAAGTGTTCAACACCATGTTGGGTGGGGCTCTGAGTAACCTGGTCTAAGGGAAGGTGTCTCTGCCCACAGTAAGGCTGTTGGAATTAGATGATCTTTAAGGTTCTTTCCAACCAAACCATTCCATGATTCTAGGATTTTATGACTGTTGAATTTGAGATAAAAAACACGTGTAGGGAGTTTATTTTCTGCTGAAGACAAAAGTTTTGTTGTAAGTTCTTTGAGGCAGCAGCCCTGTCCTTGTTTTGTCTTGTACAATGTGCAGCATGGTGAAATCCAGGAAAGGATTATCGTAACACCTTCACACTGAAGGGGAGTTAAAAATCATGAACTTTTCAGTCTGCAGGTGTGCAGGTGACTGAAGCTAGTGGGTTTTAATTCATGAACAGCACAGGCTGAGAGAAAATAGCAGGTCTTTTCTAGTGCAGCCCCATAACTGTTGCTCAGGTTGATGTGCCTGTCTCCTGAACAAATACTCAACTTTTTGACAGCCTGGAAACAGACAACACTGTCCTGCACTGTCCTGCTGATGGCTATAGTGTAGGGGAAGTGTAAAAAAATTATCAGGAAAAATTACCAGCCCTCAAAGTCAGGTAACCACCTAAAACAGAAGCTCCTTTTGTGCTTCTGGAAGGATGTCCAAGAATGAATCTCTTTTTACAGAATGCAATGTGGAAAGAAACTCTATGAGTAAGGAGGCTGCCTCTGGCCACATATTTGCATTGCATTGAAGGGCACAGAAACCAAGAAAAGCTCTTTCCAGATCTGCAGGACAGCTTCCAAGAAAAAAAAGGTCCACTATTGCTAATTCTCCTTCCTCATAAAAGCAGTCTGCAATGACTTTAGATTGTGACCTAATTACTCAGGGGCAGAAGTGGTCAAAAGGAATACAGTCAGTCATATTCTTCTCACTTGCAAATCTTGCAGAGAGTTATGGAACTCTTGTAAACACCACAGCTGCAGTATGCAACAAAAGCACTTCAAAAGGATTCTGGAACATTTCCCAGAGGAGAAATAAAACAATTTACTCTCCTTTTACAAGGAGGAGATAGAAAAGGTGTCTATGATGTTTTGCAGGGCATATTGGCATGTTATAAACACTCTAAATGTTCCAGTCCTGCTGAAGGAGTCCCAAAGGTCCCTCTGCCTATGCAGGACCCTGCAATTGCACAATAATGTAATTGTCATAGTGCTCTCCTCAGCTAATCCAGCAGCCTCTCATCACGTGTGTTTACCATTTCTCTGTTAAGGCTCTCCTTGGTTATTGGTTAATAGCTTATGGACCGAAAACTGCACCATTAATTATCATCACTACTCACCAGGGCAAGTCAAGATAAAACTCTTGAACTACATAAACCCCAGAACTCCACTTTCAGTGATAATAACAAAATTTGATATGAACTAAACCTACTAATTGTTTGAGGAGGTTGTCCTAGTAATTTAGTCAAAGCAAAAGGCTTGACTGTGTTTTGGCACAGTAAAGTTGTACAGATTTCCGTGTGTGCCCATTCCTGCACTGCTTTCCTGGGTAAAGGAACTCAGGTTGGCAGGTTGGGAGGTCTGTGTTTTACATCAGTCCTTGTCAACTCCAGAGAGCCTGCCCTATGGAAAATCAGTGCGGGAAAGCCCCTCAGTGTGCACAATGATATATCTCTTCTCCAATGCTCACTATTCATTAAAATGTCCCCCACTGACATTTCAAATAAATTGCTGAGTACAGGTCAGCCAATGTTATGGGTTTTAAATCAAGCCAGCTATATGAGGCATCATTACATTTGTACAATTCTTTGTTTGAAGGGAAATAAACATATTTGACCTTACTATTCTAGTTCCTCTTCCCCTCTAGGAAACCTCCCCAGTGCATGACAGCAAAGGGCCCTCCTCAAAGAGATTACAGCTTGGAGGCCAGATATGATTTATTCAAATTCAGTTTGAAGGCAATACAATATATTCTCAAAAATTCTAAATGTAGCATTTTAACAAAGTAGCTTCAAGTTTGATTATTGCTTTGCCTTAAAAAACGGTGGGTTTTTTCTGACTATTACAACACTATTCTATGAAAATATTCTTAAATTCCAAGTATCCATATGTTACACAAATAAGCAATAAAAGGACTTTCCAAAGCAAGGCAGTGCTAAGTATTGTAGCTGTAAATCACTGGCTATCAGAACATCACACCATTATACAATGTATCTGCAATGAGTCATCCAGTAAACTGTGTTCCAGTCAGAAACTTGGCATACTGGGGTTTGAAAGAGAATTGATGTTTTAATATACTTTTAAACCACTTACAGAACGAAATGTACACAGTTGCTCAGAGGGCTCCTAGGTTTTGTGTTACAAGACAGCAAAATATGAAATTAAACAACAAGAAATATTCTTAACAGCAGTGTGTCCATGTCAATGCTATGGCAAAGCAGCCAGCCCAGATTTACACATTCTGGACAGGAATTAATACGGCTACATCTGCACACACCTGAGTCCTGGCTGCTGTAGCAATAGTTCTCCCTGGACTGCAGCTTTGAGCTCTGCAGGGCCAGAGGGGTTCTCACAGCACACCTGGCACTGTCTCAGTGTGCAGTGACCACTGGCTCCTCACCTGCAGGATGCACCAAGGCAAGTATGATGCAAGGTGTGAGGCAGAGCAAAACAGCCTCAGCATTCCTGAGGGGTTTTATCAGCTTGGTTTCTGAGTGGTGTTGCAGAGAGAGGCAGCTTTTCAGGGAGCCACTGCAGATACGAGCCTGACTGATGGAGAAGTGCACAGAGGTCAGCAAAGAGGGAGAGAAAACAAGGGCAGGGTTGTGTAATGAAATAGCACAAGATAGTGCAACTTGCTGTTCATTTGGACAGGATCTGCTGCCACCTTCTCCCACTAGAGGAAGGCAGTCCCTGATAAAAGGGCTTTAGAGCTCCAGCTATCCCAGGCACCTGTCCTCTACCATGACACCAGAGCAAGAGCCACCATGTACCAGAGGATAGGACAAGGCAGAGGCTACTCAAATCTGTATCCAGGAATAGCTGAGCTCTCTGCATTGAGCCCTGAGCCGGGGTAGTTTAACTTTGCATAGAGTATATATCTAACAGCCAAGTGCACCTACCTTATGTTTGAGGTGTAAGATCTAGACCTGCAAAAGCATTTCCTGGGGACTAGGTACACATTTTTGATAACATGGATATATCCACTCACGATTCAGTTAAATGCTCCAAGAGTTTTCTAATGATACAATTAGGATTTGTGATACTAAATATAGACATCCAATCTGTCTCTCCTGTAATCAAAAGATAATTATAGGGATGATGGAGATTATAGTAAAAATTCTCTCATCCTAAAGGATCTATCTAAAATAAGCCAGATAGATAGTATCCTGAATGTAACTTTGTCTATCTTTAGCACAGAGTGACTCGGTGACCTGTATGTGTCTACAAAGCAGGCGTCCAAATGTAAGACATATCTGACCTTAAATGTTTAAGAGTGTTTTAACTGTCTGGATGTACTCAGATACTGCTCCAGTATCTTTGCTGGGCTGACCTGTTGCTAGGTAGAGCTGCCAACCCTTCAAAGGGTGTTGGGCCAAGGAGATTCCAGAAAATTCCGAAGTCAGTCAATTGGGTGCATGCAAGTATAAGCCACTCAGAGGTGAGATGGTGAGCAAAAGAGCTCAATTAACCAAGCAACTGACCTGTTATGTGCCAATAGTCATTCTGCCAACTAAATTTAAAGGTCATCTACATAACTAACCCAAGCCTCTTGATGTTTAGCTCCTGCTAAAAGTCATTACTGTTTCTTTTGATGTTCTTTCATTTTTTTGTCTTCTGATTCAGGCTGCTTCTGTTTGGTCTTAGATACCTTCAAGAAACACAGGGTAGCAAGGGCATGGCTGAAAATGGGCAATACTGCTGGTCTTTACAGCAGTCATTGAAGGGCATGTCTGACTTCATGGTATAGATGTGCAGGATAATGTAGCCACTGGAGAAGAATGAGCACTCTGCATTTAATTCACCTGACCTGTTTTGGCCACCTGCTTTAGAGTGAGGTAAATTGGATTTAGACACAGCTGCCTCTACAGGAAGCACTGCCATTTAATCACACAAATCCCAGTGAGAAAAATAGCTGTGGCAGCATGTGTTTTGGAAACATTGTGGTACTGTTCTTCTGAGGGGAAATCTTTTTCAAAGAATCCATGTTTTGAAGCATTTTGAAAAATCTTTTTGGGGAATTCATACTCAAATTTCTCACATTTCAGGCAAACCCTTTTAAAGGCATATTGAAAGGAAAACTTGGAGAGACACCTTGAATGTTTCTAGACATAATTTGCTTTATATTCACAGAGAAATATTAACACCTGAGCTGCTTAAATGTTCTATGAATGCGAGAAGCCTTGTGTAAAACAGAAGTTCATTAGGGTGTGTCATGTCTATACAGTGTAACAAAGAATCCACAAAAAGGCAACTGTTACCATCTGCACTTGTTGATCTGACATTTAAGGAGTGGCTTCTTTGACGTTTTTCTATGCCTGTGTCTTTAGGGGCTAATGACATAATCTATTGAACTGTCAGGCTCTCAGATGCATTGGAGACAGCTCAATTGACAGAAACATATGGTTGCCCAGGTACTATCCCAAATTCTTATGTCATCTTCACCTTGTCATCTCTCCCATCTCTTAGGAAGGCCAAAAGGAAAAATGGAAAAACCCTCAGTGAGGCATCTGAGTCAAACACAGTTCCATGCTGTGGAAGACAAATTTGGAGACTGCTACAGCTCAGATCTGAGGGTAAAGTAAGCACACCTTTCTTGAGCAGCAGTTCTGGAGACACATTATGAATTTCAGCAAATCTGGAGTGGATTAACTCATTTTGCATAAAGCCAGTGTGTGTTTTGCTTCAACAGCCTCCTGGCTGCAAATGGCCACTGTGGCTAAACAAGAGAACTGCAGCTGATGACAGCAAGAACCAGGATGCTGAGATTCTACTGATTTTAGGAACAACTATGCTGGGAATGCTCACTTCTCACTGCCACAATGGCAGAGCTTCAGGGTCCAGAGATGGGGCAGATGCATAATGACTAGGCAGAATGACAGGGTAAATCTGACTTTTCACAGATATTTACATCTGACTTGTACTGGATATTCGACTGCAGGTCTACGTCACCTGAGCAGAAAAGATGCAGACAGAAACCTGGGAATGAGCCCTGGGATTTGATGCCTTCAGCTTCCAGGCATCAATGCATTTTGCATTACAAGGTCCTTTCTGGAAACACATTTCTGGAGGAAATGGCACTCAGGCTCCTAAATAAGAGGCCATCCACAGTATCTCATAGAGTCTGAGCTATTTTGATATGAAAACCTTTGGATTAGGCTACATGAAAACTATAATTTCTCTTTTTCTTTGTGGATGAGGGCATAGATAGAGTGGGAATTTCGATTCCCTGTCACCTGCTGTGGCACCCTCTGCAGGCACATGATCATCAGGAACTGTGCTTGCTTGCACCTCATGGGCTCAGCCACAACTGTTAACCTCAGCAATGTGATATGGTGCTTTGTTCAATTCAGAAATTCTCCTGAGTGGGGACAACTTCTCTCTAACCTTCAACATTAGTGTCAAATCTTCCTGTTCTTACTGTCATTCTATTGATTTCACAATTGTCCAGGCTCTATGTCAACTCTTGGTGACTAAACAGGCTGCTGAGGCTCCTATAAGTAATCTAATGGAAGCAGGATGGAGGAACAGATGTACTAAGACAAAAGACTTTAGAGATGCTTTGAGAGTGACAGGAAAGTTGTGGAAACAGTCACATTTAAAAAAAAGAATCAAATTATTTAACAAGAATGGCACTTCCTGAAGGTCTACCCCAAGAATAATACACAAAACAACTCAGAAGATTGAAGCACCCCTTTCCTTTGTGGATCTTTTCCTTTTCTGTTTCCAGGGAGGTCTGCTCCATGAGGGGGACTGCTGGGACAGCTAAGGAAAATAAGTCACATAGAGCAGCAGTTTTGCCATTTGTCCTCACTGGTATAATTTACCAACAACACATTTGATAGAAAGATGTTTTAAACCCCTCATGCTTTGCCAGGCCAGATCAGCAGGAAATGAAAGCAAGAAAAGGTGAAAAGATAACATTTGTACGGTAAAAAAATACCCAAACTGACACTCTTCCTGAAATGCTGCAAATCTCCTTTGCTTTTTTGTCTTGCATTGCCTCTCTATTCCTTTGGGAACAAGAAAATACCAATAATGGAACCCCATAAATCACAGTAACTATTCTTTTACAATTGTCATCTGTCCACACAGCTCAGTGTTTTATTTCTACTGTTTTGCTGTAACTGTGGTAGGGAGGAAAACCTAGCACAATTGGGCAGTCATGGCTTTCACTTTAATTTGTTAATAGAGAGATTATTTGTAGTGTTCTAGTGTCCACAAGAAAGCTAGAATTTTTAGTATTGCTACTACCAGGGCCTTGCTTAGAAAACTTTAATGTTAGTGGGCGCCAGCCTTTGTGCTCTCTTGGTCTAACTAATAATGCTGAATGGAAGCATCTTACTGGTTAGAAGGCTTGTTTGTTCCAGGAGATGGGTTTTGGGCAGTACAAATAACACAGTGCCCCTTGTCCTCCCACCTCATGCCCAGGGTGTCAGCAAGTTTAGTGAAATGCTTGCAAAGGGAAAGGGACTACATGCTCCTGCCAGAGAGACAGAGTGCATGTTGCACCATCAGCTGGCGTGGTAAATTAGCTCAGGATCTACACAAGGAGGGAAAAACAGCCTCCATCCTCTCACCCCACCCACCCGGGCTCCCGACCCCAAGTTCAAGGGCTGTGTTAGTTGCAGATGCTGCCAGGAGGAAATGAAGTCATGCTGCATGTAATTAAACAGGGATTGCTTTGGGTTCTTCCATATCAGGTCTGCTACTGAACCCATATAAGAGGGTGCACAGATTGTTTATACATTAAGGCCTAAAGAAGCTGTGTGGCAATGAGATGGGACTTGACAGTGAGACTGGAGTGTGCCTGAATGGACGCTGTGTCCCTACTCTCTGACATAACATGGCCAAGCATGAGACCCCACACAGGGCTGCTAGGAGCTACTAGTGGAGCTCTGGTCCTTGCTGTGGCCTCTATAAAACTGTAATCCAAATATAAACTTCCATACCAAACAATGACAGAAGCAATGGTGAAACTACCACATAAAAGGTGAAGAGGCTACAGAAGATCCTGCAGAAAGAGCAGGTATCTTCACGAGAATGCGAAAGAGAAAAAAAACCAGTAAGATCTCTAAAAGCTTTTGTGGAAGAGGTTCTAATTACTGAGACATTACTAATTTGTGACCAAACTTTTCCCCACCTAAAAGCATATTTATATGATGCCCAAGGAGCTGATGAATTGCTCAGTTTCTCATTGGCAGAGCTGCCCCTTCAGGCATTAGCTGTAGCTTCCTTTTACTCCCATCAGTACTGAGTATTAAAATTATTACTCTTGTGGAACACAGAAAATGAAAAATACAGATCTGATGTATAAGACTATACTGAGAGATTTGGCAGCACGAGTTTTATTTATATTTCTAGAGTTTCAATGGAGAACATAATGTGCTATCCACAGATCACCCTTCTACTGTAGGTCAGTCTCATTTAGGAAGGTGATAGATGGTATCTCTTCCTATAAGTGCAGTTCCAGTAACAGAGTAATTTATGAAGTTCCTAGTTCAGATACAACAGTCAAAATTTTCAGTGTATGTAAATAAGTGTCCATATATGTGCCCTCTTTAGTTTAGCTTAAATGTCTTTGAACCTTGTCCATTGATTCTTCATTTCTTGTATGGCCTCCTGGACTCAGATTCTTTCTTTTCCATGGTTCCAGATCCAGATAAATTTGATAGAGAGAGAGAGAGAGAAAATTGTATAACCAGAAAACATGAAGAAAATAAGCAAATTAAGATTATTATAAAAGTGGCTTGACTTACCATTTTACATGAGCAGAATGATCATCAAAGGATTTAATTCTTAGCAGCAATGTGAGTAAGCATGTATTACAGACTCTCCTCATGTAAATGATGCTTTGGATTGTCTCATGTTGTTTCTCCCTGCATCACAGGGAGAATGGGGGTGCCTTGGTGTTAGGAAGGAATTTCCTGTCTTGCTCCTCCTGACTTTTCTCCTTGTTATTTAAGAGATCATTCTTTCTTCTTTCAAAATTATATGGATTTGTTGATATCCTCAGAAATTATGAAACATTGAAAATATTTTCCCATGTCATTTCACATTTAAAAACTGTTGTGAAACTTTAGGTAGGAAAAAAAAGCAGGAACTATTGGGGTGGAAACACATTTATTATTTTGCAGAATAAATGCCAGAAACTTCATCTCTGTATATGGCTGCCATATGTGGTATCAATGATTGCTTGAAATGCAATCTACACACTTCAGTATTTCTGTATATATTAAAGGTGAGAGCCATACGTACATGAGCCTGTGAAGCTCCAAAGATGCATGTGTAGAAAGTGGATAAGTGAGCAAACTGAGGAAGTCAGAAGCAATCTTCAAATGGACTTATTAAAACAGAGGGTGCAGTAGGAGTAGAAAAAACCCAAGCTGTAAGGCTTTCATTTGCTCTGTTAATAGGCATCAGCATAAAAATATTATGGGATTTTTTGTATATTTTTATTTGCATTTTAAACATAAATCCTCTAAGTCTTCATATACTCATATAGAGATTTTCTGTAATTTCATCACATGTCAAAAATGTGCTCCTGTCTGTTAATTTTATTTTCCCAATCACAAACTTACAATTTTATTATCTTACTAAGGTAACGGGATAACATTTCTAGTGAGGCTGAGAGAACATATTAGCAGGTCGCCTGACCTCCTTTTTATTCTTTTTTTTTGTTTTTTGGGAGGGAAATTTAGAATGTGACTCAAGATCAAGCAGTGAGTGTACCCTTGTCCTGTACTTGATGGTGGGACAGAAATGAGAGACCCCAGATCTTCTGATCCCAAGTTTTGTACCTTGTCTGTAGACAGCCTTTCACTGCTGAGTCAAAGACATGCAAATTTGATCTGGGAGAAGAAATTGCAAAACAAGGGCTTTGCTCATCAAAACATCTACTTAGCCAATAGCTGCAGCCAGTTTTGTTAACAGGACACCTTGAGTCATTTCCATGACTATATTGAGCATTTAGGCTCCTTTTCATATTCTGAGCAGAGACCTGAGAGCTGAGTGTGGTACATGAACTTCTGCATCACTTTGGGAGTCCATGGCCTCCAGAGGTAACCACTGGTGTCACTTTTACATTGTTTGTGCTGTAGTAATGGAGGTTGGCCATTTCATCAGGTGATGCTCAGAGGGCTGGAACCTGTTCTGTAGCTATGTGGCTCTATGGGAAGCTCTGACTTCACTGGTGCTGAGATTTCACTTCCAATAAAGACCAGGCCAAAAGGCACTAGATACAGGTTTTAAATGAAATCTTAAAACACAAGACTCGTTCCCATGCCCTCAACTTTTAGTTTAAACTATTTCAGATAATTTATTTGTGCTGTCAGAAAGTACCATTCTTAACCCTCTAGATTACTCCAATTTAGGTGCCTGATATCATCTGCCAGCTTTTTATCTTCAAATATCAAGTGTATTTTCATTGCCTCTCTTGCACAGGCTATCTATGCATGATGCTATGCAATGAAGAGAAACAAAATGTGTGATTTTTAAATTATTCTTCTGCTCTTCTACTTTTTAATCTCCAGATGGTCTCTGAGACTGGTGATGTTTTCTTTAGGCTATATATTTTCTGCTTTAATTAACTTACTTAATCAGCACACATTTGAGAGACACACATGTGATCAGATAATATCAGGTGCAGATATTTAATACCTTTCATGAAATTAGAGGTAGATAAATGGTTGAATCATAATTGAATGATCTTATTAGACTACAAGCTGATTAGTGTTAAAATGAAACTTGAAATTACCACGTTTGCATTAATTTCACACTGACTGGGGCTGCTCTAAGGACTGAGCACAATGTGATTGCTGGGTTAGGGAGCAAGATCAGAATTGGATGACTGAGATCCGCCATACATATTTATCAGCTGAGGGGCTGGCACAATATGTATCACTACCTAAGAGCAGTGAAGGTAACTAAGTCTTTGATTTATCGCCTCCCAAACTAAAAAATGCAGCAAGTAGACCTTTTTGTGCGTTATATTGAAATAAGCCATCTCTCTTTCGATCCTGTCCCTCCTCAGTGTGTGTGCATGTGAAGGACAGGCAATCACCTAAGGCATCTATCACCTCAGGGCTTTGCTGGGAATCATCAGGTAGTTATTGCCAGGAGCAGTGGAGGTCTGACACATACTTGTATGGATGGACTGGCTGGACCAAGTCTGGGGCTTGCACAAGATTCAAAGACTTTTATTGCTTAGTGAAAGATCAGAGCCAGTTTGAGTGAAATTCTCAGAATCAGCACCCTCTGTATGTGTTTTCCCAGATGGCTATCATTAGCTGAGGAATGGGAATTCTTGGGTTTGGCATGGCCATAGTGATTTTACTTGGGTGTTAGGATGGAGAGGAGTCATGCAGTACTTACAGGATCCCTTTTTACAAGGCCTGGGTTAGGGACGACAGCAATGAGGTGGGCAATTGTGAACATGGAGTTCAGCACATAGGAAAAAAACAAATTCTTATGCAGTGTTATCCTTTGACAGCTGAGGCTCCTGAAAAACATGTAACACATGTCATAAATTAGTATTTTTCCTCTGATGTCACTTTAACAAGCTCTTTCTGGCAACAGTCTCTCAAGAATGTCTTTTGGCAAGGCATAATTGGAAAATACATGCCTTGCATTGCAGCCATAACCTCTGAAAAACTTTTGGGTTTGTTTTTACACCTGTTTAGCACCACATGCTTTTTAGACCATGCTGTAAAGACCTATCCAGCTACATTCTTAGCTCTTGATGCCTTTCTTTAATTCATGGTAATTGAGATATTAAGTGGTGAAGCAGAACCCTGAGAATTTTTGGATGTGTGTGATACAAGTAATGAATATGAGGAATACTGCTTTATAAGTAACTGTTCCCTGGAGACTCAATTTCTCAAATACTCAGATGAAAATAATTTTCTACTTCAGGAATTAGTAGTGAGACAGGATGGGAATTTGGACAGGAATCTCCTTAAATTACAGGGGGATTTGGGTTGGTATCCTGCATATTTCTAACTCCAGCTGAGATTCCAAACCAGAGGAGGCAGTTTTCCTGCTCAGAAGGAGAAGAAACCTGTTGAAATCACTGATTTTGGGGAGGGTAGGATTTATGCTGTTGTGGGTAGCAGAGTTTCACAGGAATTCACAAGTTTTCAGAATTCTTGTGAAATAAAATCATGACTGCAATTTCAGACCTGAACCATCTTCCATTTCTAATTCATGCCCAAATCCTCATGTCACCTCCTCATACATCCCTGAGGCAGATAAAAAGGTCCCTGCAGCTTTCCACACCCCAGAGCATAGCACCAGAATGACAGAGGGTGATTGCAGAAAGGCAGTCATGGAGCTGTTAGATAATGCTGTGCTGTCCAGTGATCACTGAGAGCAAGAAGGCAAAACTGCTAGGTAAAGAACAGCTGAGAAATACTGCTGTCTTGCTGGGGTAAGCTCAGCACTAGGAATCTTTTGCAGTCTGGAAGGGAGCACAGGTGGTGGCTTTCTTCTCCTCTACATGTGGAAGCCAATGCAGAATGCACTCTTCAAAAAGAGAGAGTTAATCTAACCAATTGAACTCTCTTCTGCTTATTTTGTTTGCTTTCTTGATTTATTTCCCTTCTTTAGCCCCTTGGTCACCTGCCATTTATTCTTTGTTTTCCTTACACCAACTTTCCAAGTCATTACACGAAATTCTTCCTTTAGCTTGACCTCAACTTTCTGGTTATGGTTATCAGCATCCAGCAAAGCTTATCACTACTTTTGACCTCCTTATTTATCAAGTCAGCATCTTTGGTTTAGGATGTCCATGGGATGCAGATCCTGGTGGCTAGGAATATCTCTACACTTGGCCCTGATTTCATAGCCTTCCTTTAGCATCAGCTATTGGCAAATATTGAGCACCAGATACAAGACTGGGTTCATGAACTTTCTGCTTGATTCACTGTAGGACATGGTATTGGAAGAAACGGACCATTCTTTGGAGCTATTTTTGCTACACTATGCTCTTGTGTTTACTCCACTTGTATTTGTCCCCATCACAAATCTAGTTTGATGTTCCTTTTCTGCTCCTAAGATCTGGTGATAATTATTCAGTCCTGAGTCTTCCTTTCTCCCCATACTACAGTACAATACTTTGCCTATGCCACTTAACCTCACTTTTTTGGGGACACTATGACATGCTTATGTCTGTCTTTCTTTTTCAGCCCTGAGAACAGGACTGGTGTGACATCAGTTCTGTTCCCGAGAAATAAAAATATCCTTATTACCGGGAAGAAGCTCTTCAGCTCCTGGCCCCAGAAATGCTGACCTTTGTCTCTCCAGGTGCCTTTCTATGTGATTTCTAGTACAGAGAGTCATTTGTGATAATCTCAGCCAGGTAGATGTGTCTCAACTCCCATTCCTGTCCTTCCTCATTGCTCTGCTTGACTTTTGGCAGTCTTATTCATCTATTAAATTGGACTGTCCTTCCATACATGTTGCCTTTGTGTGCTGCCCAGCCTCCTTTCCCAGCATGCCTTCCTCTCTTAGTTCCACTTTTTCCTCCTTTTCCTGCAGTACTCCCCTTTTTCCTTGATCACAGCTTTCATATTAAAGATGACCTGTAATATTAGCATTTATTTCCATACTCTCACTTTCTAATTTGACCTTCAATATTTGCCATCACAATGGCATCAACACCTGCCGGACTTTATCTGCACCAAGAGGAGAAAGTGAAACCAAATCCTTACTTGATTCATCCTTTCTGCTGGTTTTGACAATCATTTGCAATCTTCTCTTTCTCTGACCTGTTTTAGCTCTCTTCCTGGCCCTTTTCATGTTACTAGTCATTCCTTTGTGATGTTTTTGAAGGCTTCTTGGCATCGTTCCCACCACCTTTCTGTATTCTCCCTACGCTGCTTCACTCTTGGGCACATGGTGTGACTCTTGGGGATGGTCCTATGCAGGGCCAGGAATTGGATTCAATGATCCTTGAGGATCCCTTCCAATCCAACTTATTCTGTGATTCTGTGTGGTTCTGATAAATCAGTATGCAAGAAGGCATAACTAAGCCAGTTATCTGTGTCTAAAACTTGTGAGCTTTTTGTGACTCCAAGGCTCTATGCATTGTCTCGTTAGATTTCAGAGTCTCCTATTTTTTCTGTGGCTCCCCAATGTTTCACATTGATTCTGTCTTCTACATTTCCTTTTTCAGAGATAGGTTCTCTTACCTACTGACAGTCACCCCTACTTTATAGTTCCTATCTCTACTTCTCTATTACAATTAGAATATTTTCCTCCTAGAACTGCACTGTGAGTCTCTCATTTTTCTCATGTATGAATACTGAGAATACTGATTTTCACACCTAGACACCTATTTTCCTCTCCTCCCTGTTGTTTAGTTATCAAATTATTTTCATGCCTTGCACCATGTTCTCCCTTGCCCCTGGGGAAAACTCCCCAAAAGTTTCACAAAATGTCGTTCAATCCATTACCCTTCAACTCCCTTTAAAAGCCTTGGCAGCAATTAGACTGCAGGTGCATTCATAACACAGCATCTATTATTCTGACTAATATAGATTTGTTGTACTCCCCATCTGTCTTTACACAAATGTCTTTGTTTTAATAATTCAACTGTAAGTGATTTGGAGGTAGGAGTACCTCTTTTCTTTTGTGTTTTATTAAATAAGATAACACTCTGCAATTATAGAAATCTTGTAATAATGTGACGATGCATGAAGCTGTTGGACACTCTACTTTATTAATACATTCTCCTGTTATGAGTTAGCATTGCTCAGTGATGCTCATCACTATTGATTCATTATTCCCTTCTGAAAGTACTACAACATCTGTGATGCTAGATCATTATATTATGAATCTTGATATCCAAAAGTGAACTGAAAATAAATCTCCGCCAGCAAAAACTTTTATGTGGGAAACTGCAATCCCTGCAAACTGCTTCTGAAGTCAGAGGCTATTATACAGTCCTGAAATAATCTCTTGCTATCCGATGGACTGTCTGACAGCTTCCTTTCAGCTGAAGGTCAAATAATCTATTGCTGTCATAGCCAGATGATAGAAAACAGCTGAAGGTTACATGAGCCCTGCTCCCACATAGCTTCATTCTCACTTTCCTACGATCGTAGTTGGGTTTCCTCTTTGTCCTCCCATTATGAAGCACTTTGGTTTAATTCCTTTCTCTCTTCTCCCTGTAACCTTTGTGTCATGGCTTAGTCATGGAAGGGGAAGGAGAAGCGGAGGAGGAAAGGCAGTAGGAGGTGTGTTACTGTCTGGAAGGCTGCTGCAAAGACCAGTCTTTCAGAGCAGCCTGGGACCAGCGAAGACCATACGTTGTTCATGACTCAGAGCTCAGAATGAGTCAGACAGGCTGACCCTGCCTCACTTGCTGCAAGGAGTCACCTTGCTGGTCCATTTAGCATACCTAATTTGACCAGATCCTGTCTTTATTGTCCAAAAGAACTCAGACCAGAGTATGGGGTTCCAAATCAGATGAAACTGTGCTCTTTCCAGTTTTCTCAAAATATTACTGTGGCTATGGTTTTGTACTATTTATCTGCTTAGATGGGAAGGGAATTCATCAGTCCATTTGGCAGAGTTTTTAGCTATCACTGTATCTGATTAAGATGTGTTATCACAGGCACTCATCAAATTGCCTCTTTGGAAATTACCAGAATTCATAGCCTGTATTTTGGATCCACCTATTTGGAGTTTGCAATCTTACAGAATCTTATAACCTATGAAAATCCCACCATTTGATTTTCCTATGTTTCCTAGTCTTATTCTTTGTGGGGGTGACGTTGAGGTCTTGACCTTTTATTACTCTTCCTGTTTGAGAGCTGAGGCAGAGGAATTGAACTGACAGTACACAGGTTCACTAAAGAACAAGATTGCTAGTTAAGCCGCCATACAGTAGCTGTAGTGCTTTCAGTGAATATCAGCTTAGTCTCCTTTAAAATTCTGGTACAGAAAATCCCTGTTTTTCCTTTTAATGAGGATAATAGGCTGCACACTAGTGCCAGATTTACTCTTAAGGCTAAGTTCTGTAAGCACCTACTCAGTTCAATAGCTCAGTCCTTCAGCCTCAGATTGAAGGTAGTCCTGTTCTTGAGGAGCTTGGAGCTCTCAGCCACTGCCCCATGCAGTCATGGTGCCTGGCAAGCTCTGGACATGCTCTTCAAGGAACATAAGGAAATAGGGAAATGAAAGATTTTACTGCCTCCTGAGCTGCACCATTTCCCCATGGGCTGCACTTTCACACCAGTCCTGACAAACACAAAAACATGGTCTTGGCTACACCTCACCTCACAGGGAGGGGTCCTGTTGGTGAGAGGAACCTGTGCTCAGACTTCTTTATCAAGACTATATACAAAGACACTCAGACAAGCTGCTTCTCACTGCCATGATGCCTTCCAAAATTTCCTTTTGTTGAGGTGCCTCAGGGAAAGAAGCAAGAGTGTCTGTAAGAAACACTTACTTGAAATAGAAGAAAATTGCCAAGGAAATCAACAGGGATGTTATAGACAAAGCATGGCCAACGATCGCCATATAATAAAGTATGAACGCCATCTGCAATTTAACAAAAAGAAAAGGCAAGCATGAATACTTTGCAGGCACTTGGTTTGTTTTCTCAATGAGGAAGAATCTAAAAAATCAACCTCCCATTTTGTATTTTTTTTCTTTCAAACTTTTAAAAAATATTTTTTTAATAATAGCAATCTATTAAATAGCATGATTCATGATGATAAGTGTTTCTTACATATGTAGACCTGTTCCTGATAAATTGAAATAGCTGATGAGATCCTTGCTTACACTGTGTCACTAACTTTCCCAAGCTCTAGGATAGTGCAGAAGATGTAATACATTTAGATTTTTAATATGCCCATGACAAGTTTTCACACATATACAAAAAAAAACCCCAAAACCAAAAAACATATATATATAAAAAATAAAATAGGTTGCTGCAGGATTGTTGGAAAACTTTCATGGGTTGAAAGCAGTTTAAACAACAGGGATCAAAAGCTTAATGGTCAGTTTTGGAGATGAGTCAGTATTTAACTGCCCTCAGGACTCGTATTAGGGCTGAGTTTTTGTTCAATGTATTCATCAATGACCTGATCCAGAGAAACTTCTAAATTTTCAGGTCATACTTAGGTCTTCCGGATAATAGTGAGGCACTCACAAAGTCCTCATTTGACTGAGGGGACAAGAAGATGCCATATGAGCTTTAATAGAGAAAAAAGCAGGTTGACAGACCTAGGACAAGTGGTCTAAATCCTGTCTACACAATGCTTAACTTAGGACTGGAAACCAAACTCAGGAAGGACATCTTGGAGTCATCCAGGCCAATTCTCTGAATCATTGGCTTACTGTGTAATGATAGCTAAAAAGCCAGCAAAATATTATGATATAAAAAGGCACTTAGGGTAGAACAACATATGTTTGAAAGTTACAACACTAACCCTAAATGCATACATGCTTCTACTCTCCATACCCCATGAACACAGAAGACCAAGGAAAGCTGAAAAAAGGCAATTAAAATAGCTGAGATTGAGTTTCTGTGGGTACAAAGGCTGTGATTCTCCCTTTTGGAGAGGAGACATCAGAGGGGGCTTATGACCAAAGCCTTCAGAGTTATGGAAATGGCAGATGAGAAGAACATTATCCTCAATGCACACCAGACAAGAACAGCACAACCTCAGTCAAATTCTGGTTCACATTAGTGTGAACCTTGGTGCTGGGCAACTCAATGGTCTGACAGTGCTGTGAATCCAGTATCCATGGACAGATAACTGGGCTTTCACTGTGACTTGTGGCAGGGAAATCTAAGAGAGGCTGATCCATATTTTTTTATGCCAGTTGTAAAATAAAACTGCAGGACAGCACCTAGGCTTCAGAATGTTGAGGTGTTTAAATGTCACACTTTGGTCTCAGTCAAGCTCTTAAGCATCAGCCATCTGTCAGAGGAGTGAGTGAAGGAGGCTAAATGCCATGCCAGGCTTCACCACTGCCTGCTTTCTGGAAGCAAGAACATGTTAGCAGCCTCTCTGGGAAAAAAAGACTGGAAGTCTTAGTTCCTCTGCTGGGTTTATTTTCTTTTCTGCTCTACTTAATTAATTTTTTTTTTGCTATGCGTGAGCAATTTTCCTCTTCTCAGTGATTAGATGAACTGCTTTTCGTAGCCTGAAGTTTTGACACTCCCATCTTTTTGTTGTTTCCAAGTAATTTTAAACTTTCCCTTGAGAACAAATACAAACACAATTCAGAAAGCAAAGCCATTCCTCCTAGTAAAGGTGTACATCTTATAAAATTTGGTCTTGAGACATTTTACAACTTTCAAATAAGCTTCTGCATTCATTAACCTAGGTGGTGGTGGCCTGATCCAGATTTAAACCAGAGTCACATTTACACTGATCTGACCACGTAGAAGAGACATGATCTGAGTGTAAATACCATTCACCAAGTTATGGAAAACTATGCATATTTACTGAAAAAACCCTAGGTCTCCTAGTTCTTCACAAAGACTAACCACTGCATTGTTAGTGAGCACAAATGCTTGATAACCTGTTGTGAGAGCACCAGCAATCCCAGAGAGCACAGACCTGACTGTGGAGAAGATGAGACAACTTTCTCCAATACAGAGTAGTGGGAGAGGTTTACCTGTGTATGTGTGAAGTTTGTTCCACTTCATACTACATGATTGCTGTGCTTATTCATGACATTAACTGGATATATTCTTAAAGCCTGAATTTAATTTACATATGATCTGTTCAAAAATACTTTTTCTACGTATCTTTTATACAACCTATGACCTGAAATAGCTAGAAATAGGAAAGATCTCCAGATAGCTACAAGCAAGTTTATGTACACCCTGAAGGATTCTTGGTTATTCAGTCCACCTGACTTTCTGTTCTCAAGTGCTAAAGTAACTTTATATTTGGAACTTAGCAATTGCCTTTTTGATTGCATCCTGCAAATTTACTATGCCAAATGCTTAAAAAAGCCTTTCAGATATAACAATGATGACACATCAAAATGGACTGCAATGTCAGCTAATAAAGCATATGGTCTATCATTACATTTTCAAGAACTGGCTATAATTTTTTTTTTCAATGATCTGTCTCAAAAGTATAGCATATTGGTATTTTCAGTTAACTACAAACAAAAAATGAGCACTTTTACTAATTTCTGCATTCCTTGAACTGGCCACCTGTCATGTCCTTTTGACACACAGGGCTTATATAACATGCTGACTCATTACATTTTTTGTTTGTTCAGATTTTTTATCCTGGATTTAGAAAACTTAAATGTTCTTCCTCATTCCTCTAGAATTCTTCACTTGAGGAAAGAGAATTCTCTGAAACCAATGCCTTTGACTCAGTTAATTATATTATGTGTAGGTAAGTGGAAATAGTCTACAAATGAAGCACAGTTCTGTTTACTGGGGACTTGGTTGAAAGGTCATAATCTAACTTGGCATTTCTGCAAAGATAAATTCTTTCTGCATTTTCCATAACTTTTAGTTTCAGAAAAATCACGATGTGCATATAATTTTTCTTTGTATTCTATCTGTTCTGAATGATGTTCAAAATTTTTCTTCTGGAAGGCATGGATAATAGGTAACAGAACCACATTTTTTGCCTCCTTATATGTGCCAACATCTGGAAAAATTATATATTTATGGTGCTTCCATGTAATGCCTCTGTAAGCTCATATTCTTACTATTATTCTTGCCTTGTCTCATAGGTGAGCCTCATTTTACCATGATGGTCTGTCATGCTGCAAAAACCATTAGAATTCATCTCCTGCCTGGTCCAACAGACTTTTCCAAGGCCCTTTGGGCTGAGGTACTACTAAGTACACCTGAATACTGCCTTTTGGCTGCATAAGAAGAGGTCCTCCAACACAAATTCCAAATCAAATCACTTCTTGAATATTTTCCTTCCACTATTCCAAACAGGCACAAATTATTCTGTCACGAATCTGTAATCAGATTTTCCTGGAGCTCCACTTGCACTTGAGAAATATATTTATTTTTATAAGCTTCCTTAACTTAATTTTTTTAAAGCTTTTCTCAGATTTCTCTCTCCTTATTTCTTTTGGTGCTTTTATATTTAGTTCTTCTCTTTCAGTTTAGCACCTTGATTTTGGAAATATTGATCCAAATGCTTAATTCATTTTTGTAAATAGTCTCAATTTCTTCACTAAAAGTCAAAGTTAAATGTGTTCATGCTTGTAAGATTTTCTGGATTAATGGTACCTTCGTAAATATTTATTTTCAATGAGTGTGAGTACAGGGTAATATTCTTGGCTTAAGAAAAATAATTTTGAGTTACATTAATATTACTACCCCTACAGAGATGACATCAACATCTTGGAATGTTATTGTTACAGAAAGCAAAATTGAGACTCTAAAAGATTATTTTGTGACTGTTGGACAATCAGGGAAAATCATAGGTATTAAAAATGCATCTGAAAAATACTGCAGAACTTGCCATATGAATTACCACTAAATTATCCACCCCACAACAAAGCAACATTGAGGTTTGAAAACTCATTAAATAATTTGGAGAAGCTAAAATCACGAGAACAATGTTATTTAAGTCTTGTGCAACAAATAAAGCTGAAAGATAGGGCTATTCTGGTCTCTCTCACATGTATTATTGCTAGCCCAGCCCAAAACATTGCCAGACAACCACTGCCTCTTTAACTTCAGCATACCTTCAATTTTTCAGAGGTGAAAGAGTTGCACAGGGTGTAGTTGGACCAAGTTCGGTTGCTCTCAGGATGGCGGAACCAATTTCCAGTTTCATCACAATATTTTGAGGCCCTCTCTGATGATAAATTGCAATAGCAGTTATTTCAACATAAGCATATTATGAATTAAAAAACCCATCTAAAAGAATTTATTTGTTTGGAAATAAAATGTCTGTGTAATAAAATCCAAATGATTTTCAACATGTGTAATTAATATACTTCTTGCTGTTTTGTTGTTTTGGTTTTTTTCTGAGACTTACCTGGTGGTAAACTTGTTTAGTTGTCTCCTTTTGCACTGCACCCACTAGAGTATATATTTCAGCCTCCTTTCAGATGGAATATTTAGCTGATAAAAACCCATTTAAAAGAGGCTGTTGACAGCAGCTTATGGAAGAGAAAATAACCACAGGTGCTGATGCCAGACCTGAAGGAAGAGTGCAGGGTTTCAAGTATCAGGGTTAAATGAGTTAAAAATACTGCAGAGATAAAGGGCAGTCAGTAGTGCATAAACCAGAGCCTGTGTGCTGGAGATGCCAACAGCCCCAGCCCAGGGCTCTCTCAGTGCAGAGGAGTGGAAAAGTCTTGCCCAACCTCCCCACTGGTGGAACCCTGACAGGCAGAGTGGGAGCATTTCTCGCTCTCCTCAGGGTCTGCACAGCATGCAGGCACAGAGACAAGCAGCCTCACAAACATTTTGGTGCTGGTCCCACATGTCCAGTTTAATTTAAGATTGCTGCAGAATTCTTAGTTTCAATAATCTGATGTGTCTTTGGCCTCTACACCGGTGTCTCTGGTGTTGGTTCCTTCACCACAGCTGGCTCTGGCATCCTTCCCAAAAGCCCTGCCATACGGATCATGCTACAGGCTTGTGCTCCTCTGCACGTTCTTTTGCTGTGGTGGGGGGACAGTGGGGTTTCAGCAGCACACAGCTCTGTGGGATGCCTGGAGCTGTGGGTATGTGCTGTCTGTGTCTCCCCTGTCAGGCTCACACTCCTGTTGGGGACAAACTTGATGCTGAGGTGTAGATGGTCACTCCTTATTGCCTGTCAAGTTTTGGACCAGTTCCTTTGGCCTTCCCTCAAGCATTAGCCACCTGGGAGTCACTGGAATGTTTGCCCAAGTAACAAAGACAGGATAAAATCATAAACTTATAATATAATAAACAATTACTTGATGTTTTCTTAGATAGTGAAACAGAGACTTATGAAAAACATGTTTTTTAATTCTGACTTTTAAAATGGCCTGAAAAGTTTATCTTTAATTTCCTTGGCCTTTTCTATCTCTATAATTTGGTTGTCTTTACTACTTAGATTATCAGCATTTCTGGTAAATACACTTTTACAGAGCCCATAGCCATTTGAACATACACAATTTCATTTTTGTGGTTAACATTCCCACTTACTTTTCTTCATCTGATAATTAATGGTTCTATTAATTTGTAAGATTCATATTCCTAAAGTCTAAAGAAAGGAACTGATCATATGAGTAAGATAAGGATCGTATAGACTGAGTTATTTTACTCTGAATAGAAATACACTTTATATAGTGCCCTTGCAGAAGAAAAAAAAAGATAATAATCCAGAACACAACATATTTTTGAAATTATTGTGGATTTCAAATCATTGTTTTGAGGGACTTGTTAAAAGTCAATACGTGCAACAACAATATCAAGAGGAACAGTACATGTTATTTGAGCCTTCCATAGCTGCAGCTTGGAGATAATCTCAGACTGCCCATGTAGCAATGTTTCCTTTTACTCATTGCCAGATGCTATCAAAAGCTAGAAAAAGTTTTCAGTCACAGATGAAAGATTAATGGTTATGCTACCACGGAACACAGTGTGCAAACGTTGCACTGATTATCCCATGCGCTCTGCAAAGTGCACGGCTTTTGTTAATCTGCTACAGAGTACATATGGCAATGTCATCCATCACCTCTGTACTTCAGTGCCTAGGTAGGCACTCTGCCAGAGTATATGTGGCCTCTGTAAGTTAGAGACAAACCTTTTGCCTCATACTTTTCCTTAAAGCCAGACAAACACTGATTCTACTAAAACCTAATCCTACTCTGGAAGTGCCAACATCCCATGGATTTCTTGCTGTGATGTGAGAACGCACAACTGGGGAATAAGCACTCTTTACTGTCCATCCCAGTGACTCAAACAGGTCAACATCTCTTCTAAATCTGTTATTTTATACAGAAACAAAGCTGCAATCCAACCACTGTTCTGCTGCAGGTTATTCTAGAGTGGCCCAGTAGCAGGTGTGGGTGTTGAACCTGGGCATGTGTTGGTTCTTTGTGCTAACCAGAAGAATATGGTAAAGTCTGAAAAAATGCACGCATGCAAGGATGGGTAAGAAAACATTAGCAAGGCAAAATTGAGCTTTGGGCTTTGAGGTCATTAAAATACTGTGTAAACTAATTTTTTAGGATCTGTCTGTACCTGATTGGCTTGGATGGGGCATCACTTGGGCATTGCATTATTCAAAGTGGAAGAACACTGACATCACATTGGACATCACATTGGATCTCACCTGACTGTAGGAACCTTAAAGTTACATAATTCATAGGCAGTTGTGCAGAATTTCTGCAGTTAACTGAGAGAGATAGACACTTCAAGAACTGTCTGGGCAAAATGGATGAGAGCAATCTCATCCACAAGGGAAGGTTTGTGGGAACAGTGAAGTGTCTTGAAAGATTAACCAGTAGCAATTATTAGCATGTGTATTGTTTGTGTCACTAAGAGTGCTTTTATGAATCATATGCTTATTTAAAAACCCTCAGTCATCTATATGTAATGAATATCTTAATATCTCTGGAACAACATGATAGCTCTATCAATCAGGCTTTTTACAATTAGACCAGAGCTATAGCTAGTACATGTTAAAGGAGCCAACATCAGTTTTTTGTTTATTGCTGAGTTATAAGATGGAAGAAGAAAGAAGTTATCCCTGTTGCAGTCATGCTCATCACATACCAGGCACTGGATTCTTTGCCATTGTTTGGATAGACCTGTACAGTGCTTAGTTTTGCCGATGAATGAATAGTTGATGTTGCACATCTGATTTACTTACATCTTCAGTAAAATATTCTGGAAGAAACTGTTTCAAAAATGAAAAAAATAATCTCATATAATGCAATGGGGACCCTAGAAAACTTCAATGCCAGTGTCCTAGTAAATGAAAGTTTGTCACTGTCTTCAGAGTGGCTTAGTCAGCAGAACTAGAATCTGTATAAGATTAGTGGGCAGTATGGGGGTAGGAATTGATTTTAAAACACAGCTATCAAACTTGCTAAGGTGCAGAACAGAAATACACAAAAGGTCATGGAGAAAAGAAGCAGATGGAAAAAGAGTTCAGGTTTGTAATTTTTATAACTGTCTAAATTATATCACTTCAAGACAAGAAAATAGGACCAGAAGAAATCCAGAGTTGTTTATTTTAGTTAAATTCAGCCAAAATTTGGATTTTGTGGCAGCAAGAGAAGGGGTCTCCCAGTGTCAGAGCAGGAAGGCAAGGCTGTACTTGCATGTTCTTCAATTGTAAGAGGCAGCAAGGCATTAATCATCATCTGATTAATCATCGTCTAATTGCTTATGGATGTATATGGATTTGCTTCAAATTGCACTTCTAGAAACTGCTCCTGGAGCTACATGAAGAGTGATGAGTTTAGCTTACAAAAGGGAACTAAAGACAGAAACCCAACAAAGCATAGAACTGAGGGGAGTTTTTCTAAATGCATTTTGGTTCACAAAGTGGAGCAGAATATTACCCTTAAACACTGCTTTCTGCCAAAAAGTAGAGAGGGAAAATGAGATGAAAAGGGGTGTCTGCCAGAAAAAAATACTTCCACATTTGGCTCCCTTGCTATATGACTGCACCAAAATAATCCTGACTAAATGCACTGTACAGGGACAGTGAGGTGGGCAATATAAGACTCCCCTGCCACAAACCCAACAGCCCACAGGTGGCACAGGGCAAGACTCAGCTCCTCCTGTTACCCTCAGCAAACCTGCCTTGCTAGAAGGCCATTATATCAACGAGGTATGTTTTTTTCTTCCATTAGTAAGAATATTGCCAGCATGAATTACACACTGAGTTCCTCAAAAACTAAACTCCTACCAATTTCAGTGTGACCTAGAATCATTTCAGAGGGATTATACTAAAGATAAACCTGTCTTAAATATGAATATAAAATACAAGAGAATTGCGTATAAAATAGGAGCATATAAAATAGCCCTGCTCAGAGCTTCACAGCCAGAAATGGATGAGAGAATGAATTTCCTGCTGTCACTGGCATTAAAGCAGTAGGTCTTGTTATGTTTTCCTTACAAATTGATTTGTTTTTATGCATTATCACGTTGTGCATGATGTGCACTGCGAGAAGGAGATTGCTTCTTTCAGAACACAGATTCCTGTCTAGTAAGAACTGATCTAAGTTCAGTGAAATAAGTTGAACTACACTTGGTAGCTAACTGTGAAGTTGTCAGACAGAAAATGAGCAGAGTACTGAGCATGTTCTCCTTCACTTTGCTTCTGTGTTCTTTTCTGCAGAGTATGATTTCACCTTGTTTAGTTTCTAACATACTCTATCAATTTCTTGGCAGCTGAATGCTGTTGGGAATCAGATATGGAGGGCTAGTGTTTGGCAGCCACAGATACAGACAGGAGGAGGATTCAATACTATCCTGACAATAATGTTTCACTTTTCCAATTATGAATGATGTAAGTATCAAAGTAAAAAATGTAAAGGAAAGATGTTATTTTATTACAAGTCTCAAAACTACACAAGGCCTCTTAATGATGTGACATAGCCATCAATTAGCTGATACACAGTGGTTCTGCAGATCTTGGTGCAGCCCAAAACAACATAGCATGAAATACTTGTTTCAGAAATCCATGGGGTTACTCGCATGCCTAAAATACATGCTGAGGTACTTGGATATCAGAGACTCAATGGGGAGGAAATCTGACAGTCACTACAGTTTTCTTCATGGAAAATTGCTATTTTTTAGGATGAAGTTTCTGTTTCTCAGCAGAAAACTGGCTCTATTTTGTTTAAAATGAAAAAGGTACCAAAAGAAATAATGACTTGTGACACAAAATCTGACAGACTTCTCAGGACAGTTCAGTCTGTGTTTTAGCCACCTGTTAGTGTCAGCCACTTTCATTAGCAGCTGACAGACTTGTAGACACCCCCCTATTTCTTGTCTCCCTCCTACTTTATTAAGTCTCCATGTGACAGCCAGCCACCTGTAAAGCAGCTGGCTGACTACCCAATGGTTTGGTGCCACATCTGTAACACCTGCTGGGTCACTCAACAGCAGTTCTAGGAATGCAGCTCTGGCTCAACCAGGAGATGCTGAGCTGCTGCCAAAACTGGGAAACAGGGTTGACTGACCAGGATGCAGGTAAAGAGGCTGACAGAGGTGCTGATGAGGAGAAGAGAAATGTGCCAGAGGAAAATGCTGGGTCCAGAGGACCACAGGTAATTTTCCTAAAGAGGACAGCAGAGAGAACAGTAGGAAATTAATTACTGGAGGAGGCTTTTCTTCCTACGTCTGTGTACAGAGAACAGGAATACTAAAAAATTCCCAAATTTCAACTTTTAAATCTTGCCAGAAAGAGTAACTGCAGTATGCACACACTGTGGGCCAGACTTCATGACAAGCAGTTGTACATTAAGAGTGATTTGCAATCAGTGACAAGCCACAGGCCCTGGTGTTAATAAGCATTAGTAAGCAGAGTGAGATGCTTTTCCATGGATGGCTTCAAGTGTTACTTTGAAGAGTGCTGTTGTAGCAGAGCAATTAGTTCAGAACAAGTCACTGGAGACAGATAAGAGGAAAAACTGAGAATAGATGGCTGGGGACCAAGTAGGAAAGTGGCTCTGAAATCACCCTCATCTGTGAAGGATGAGGACCTTTAGACATGAGGAAACTTCTGTGATCACAAGGCTGCCCAGCACCCACCTTTGCGAGTACAGGCTGAACATTGCATATATGCATATGGACTATATGCATATATACTGACTCTTAGTGCCACATATTTTTGTCCTTCCTTGAAAACCATTGAAGCAGGGAAAGCAAAAGCCTTGTAGTAAATCTTCCTGCTCATAAAGAGGGTTTTTGCTGTGTGGGAAGGATATCATGAGGAAAATGGGGTCAGAAGCGGAAAGTACAGACCACATCCTAGAGGCACTTCTAACATGCATGCAGGAAAAAGCTTGTGCAACATCCAGATCCAGAGCCTCAGGCTCTCTCCTGAACGGGGGCACTTCTGTCTGGGAACTGAACCAAATTAGGCCAATTCTTCTAAAATGCTCTTTTGGAACCTTTTGTGCAAATAGTCTAATGGTTGAAGCACTGGTCCACAGAGAGGGTGACCTGAGTGAAAGGCAATCCTGCAGTTGAGGGTCTCAGCTTCTCAGTCTGTTATCCACAGGTGCTTCAATGATGAGCCATGAGCATGACCCTGCTCCAAGACTCCTGAAAAACTATGACACTGTACAGAAAAGAGGTCAAGTCTTGTAAAGAAAGGACACAAAAGACAAGATCTTGTGATTTTTGGTGCCCATTGTCTGTTTCAGGGGTGTAAATTGCTATAAAGGCTTGTTGGGTTGGTCTCAGTGTGCTTCCAAAAGAAGTGGATAGTGACCTTGCCACATGAGCTCATTTTCCAAGCACAGGTTTCCTGAGCAAACAGATTTCCTTCAATCTATCCTGTCCAATGCCTACTTCCACTAGAAAGAGGGGAATTCCCTCACCAAAGATTGAATGAAGGCCAGACTGGGTGTGACACAGGAAATTTGAAACTTGCTGTGCAAATTCTGTAACTATGGACAGCTTGATTTATAAACAACAGAATTAACAATCAATCTGGCTGCTACTGTAAATGGGATTCAGCAAAACGTATAAGGGATTTAATCCAACCTGGAAACTCCTCAGTTTCTAAATAAGCAATAAGCTCAAGAAAACCAACAATTTTAGCTAATGGTGCTGGATAATTAACTCTCAGCTATGCAGTAGTCTCTTTACTTCATTTCCAGTTGGGCACATGCATTTTGAGTTAAGCTTGTTGAAAATGTTCAGATTTATGCACCCTCCCTCCCAAATGTGTAATTTCATAGATTTTAACTGCAATTGGTGCACTGTGACTATGTGGAATTTAGCACACTGTGGCATCAAGCACAACCTATAAGCAACATGTCCTGAGCATGGAACAAACAATTTTATCTCTCTTCAAACTGTACTCTTTGCAGAGTTAAACTTGTGTCTAATATTTCCTCATATCTATTTAGAAATACTTCTATTGATTTTTCAGTTTTCCTTTTAAACATTCTTCAATTATTTCTCTCAGTCTGGTTCTAGTATTTGAATGAATAACTTAGCTAAGAATTGAAAATCAGAGACATTATTTCTGCTAATCTTCTTTCATAAAATTTTATTTTCCAATAAAAACTTAACAAAGAACATACTGATACATATTTCAAGCACATAAGCATCTTCTCTTGACTATAAAAACTTAGAATGAGGTGCTGAGAATATTTTGATGTTGTAATTCAGAAGCTGAAATTTTCATAAACTAGGTTCCATAAATCCATGAGTTACATTTACATAAATATAAATACATATAAAATATTTTAAAAACGAAAATATGTAAATTATGGAACTCAAAAGCTTGATGTATGTTAATTTCAACCAAACTTTCTGAGATTTTACAGTGCTGCAAAAATGCCATCGGATTAAACACATCCACTCAATGGCATAAATGTTCTGAAGACATACTTTGAGAGATAAAATGATAAAAGGAAATACTGTACCAGTTGGATCAAAGTCTGGAAAATAATCCGGACAATTCTGAGCAGTGAGCCTTCCAGCAGGTGTGTCATCCCAGCACAACCAGCCATCCCATGTTCGGTTGCAGAACAGACCTGGACATTTAAGAGAATTGCGAGAGTTAATTCCACAGAACAGTCCCTCCTGAATGGCTCTGTCCCAGCCCCTCGAGGAGCATTGCTGCCTGCAGACAATCAAGTTTTCTTTTTTGCAGTATACCCCTCTGTTATTGTTACACTTAGAGTGGCATTCAGGTGCTATAAGGTACTTGTTTTTACTGACCTGATGGTAGTGGTGTTCATTTTACCAGAAAGTTACATTTTAAAGCATGTTAAACTGAACTTTGAATGTAGGGTCCATTCCTACAAATTTCTCGATCCTCTTTCTGTTAGCTCATGTAAGCATGTAAGCATGTACACTAGTGGTACCTAAAGAACTGTGAGGCATCCACTTTTCATTTCACCTTTTGCTGCTCAGTAGGTCTGAAAATCAGGCATTCAAAATGTAAAGATAGGAACCATTTGTGGAGACACCCCAGCTAAAAGCAACATTTGCAGAGACAGGTCCCTGTAAGGCTATTGCCATGCTCAACACCAGAGATTGGTGACGTAACTAGAAACCCAAGGAAGCAGGTGCAAGGCTGATCTGGGACAGGCAGATTCTGCCTGCTGATGTTGCCTAGGTAGGCATGTTGTGATCCTATCCTCGTCATGCCCCATCTGGGAAGGTGGTGCTGTTGAGGCTGTGGGATGTTCCCAACCCCCAAACAGCAGCAATGCCAGCAGGCAGAACACAGCTCATTGCTGATCCCTGTTATAGAGATTGTCCATGCCATGGTCCTCAGAAATTGTGCTCTAAGACTGCTTGCTGTAATGTGCAACATGACCCATTGTGGATTTATACAGGAAACACATTAACCCCCCTCCCTACACTTCCTGGTTATTTTCAATTCAAAACCAGTTTGTGTTGGGGAAAAGTATTTATCACCAAGACCACAAGGTTACAGTGAAATAGAGTGAGAAAATACAGCTTAGCTTTTTTTCACTCTGGGCCTTAGGAAGTATTAAAATGGAGGATGTTTTTGAAAGAATCGTAATAGAGGCACCTAATAACACTAAAAGTTATTAACATACGGGTAGTTAGACGCTTCTAGAACTTTTGAACCTATCCACAGATAAACCTTCTTACTGAAGCAAGAAAGCTGTAAAAAGACATCTGAATTGTTCCAATTTGCACCAATAACTGTTTGTAAATCAAGTACTTGTTGATTAAAAATTTCAAAATTTTTCCAGATTAGATCTTCTTCAGAAAATAATTTTTTATGTACACTTTTTCTTCACTAGCTAAGATTTTGTGCACCTATATTTTTCAGTTATCAAGTTAAATGTCCTAATGTTACTTGTTCACTTAATTAACCAATCATCATATCAGCAGTTATCTTTCCTTCAGGCATTGTCATGTTCTTCTGTATCTTTGAAATGTATCTGAAAAACTTTTAGGAATATTTTTGTAATATCAAAGAAAAAGAAGAGTAGAAAATGATTGCAACTTGAGCTTCTTTTTGAAAAGTAATGCCAAATGGAATTGGAGGCAATATCTAGTTTTAAGATTTTAAATCCTTTGCCTGGCCTGATAAAGAAAGATAATCACATAGGTCAATCTATGCATCATGGGGTTGTCTTCCAAGGTAATTATCAGGACATATATATGCACACATTTATCTATATCTGTCTATCAATCTATCTATGTATTCATATACATACACACACACATATATATACACACACACTGTGCTGTTCTGGAGGGGTGGTCATGTGTTTCCATGTGCCTGAACTCCTCATTTTATTACGTCTTCAGTTCAGAACACTTTCAGAACACCAATTTCAGTGGTGCTGGCACAATTCTATATTCACCCATTATCCTATGAGTTATAAACAAATTAAGTGCATGTTGCTATGAACAGCCTCCAATGGCATCACTGAAATCTAGCTGCCAGCTGAAGGAATGCAGGCACTTCCCTCCTGTGATGACATTGACCTTGAGAGCACTACTCAGCATTCATGGCCTGACACATATGAATTCCCTGCTCATGCTGGAAAACCCACCCTTTGCAATTTATCACACAAACAAAGTGCAAAAGAATGGTGATAACAGTGGTTACTGCCAGTGGATGGAAAAATTAACTGTTTATAGAGCTGGAGACTAAAAGAGTAATCTAACAAGAAACAGTAAGTTACTTCCCCTGCAAGTTCAGCAATTAAAGACTTATTTATGCCTGAAACATCATTCCTTCTACCCAATAACCCTGTTTAACTGCTTGTGGGTATTCCCCATTATTCACCTGAATTAAAACTCATTTTAAGCAGTAGGAATCTCTATATTCATTCCAAAATATTTCTGCCAAAAGCCTAATTATGGTAACATCTAACTCTGAGTCTCACAGAGCCTGGTAAAATCTTTAGGATAAAGAGCTGCAGAAACGCCTTCATTCCTGTATTACAAAAATCCCACGTGATCTCCAACATCTCTATTAGGTTGGGTGGTTTTGTTAATTTTTTAAAACATATTTCTTCTTTAAACTGTGTCCTCAGTATCTGTTGTTTACTTGCATAAGTCTCACACTACCTGTGATATTTTTTCTTTAGCTTATTATATCTTCATTCATATCTTCTGTGAGAAAAAAGTGACCAGAACTCTCAGTCCCAAACAGAAATGCTGCTTTATGTCATGCAATTGCAGCACCACTAATATTTGTCATTTCCCTTTTTAGTAATCTTCATATATGTCTCATATTCAATAAAGATATTTTATAAACCTCTTTTATTAACATCAGTGTTTTATAAATCTCTTTTTCCTATTGTTGCTGCTGAATACGGAATACATGGAACTTGTGCTGGTACAGAGCACAACACCCAGCAGTCAATACACAAATGGCAAAAAATTAAAACAGTGAGTGGAGCAAACAGAACAGCACGTATATTTAAGATTCACTAACAGATGCGACCTTGCTGAGAGGTTCAGAAAAATGCTATTTCACAAGCAAGAACAAGAGAGATTCAAGCAGCAAAGCATTGAGCCAGAAATGTAGGTGACAGAGGAAGGAAGAGCTGCTTATTCCCTGGGCTCCTTCCAGGCTTTTTCCTTTCTATGCACTTAGGAGAATGCTAAGTGTGAATTCAATTACTGCTTGTAGAAAGGAAACTGCACCCTAAGGAAGACTATGGGTTAGTAGAGAGAAGAAAATATTTCTTTAGTTATATAACCACACATGGCAAAATACAGATTTTTTAAAAAATCATTTTTACCTTTTTTCTTGTATGGAGGGGCTCTGTTCATCCTCTCATAACATTTGAACTGCGAATCTATTATCTTCTGCCGTATGACTGAATTCTCAGTTACTACAGGCTCTAATGTAGGATCAGTATAATTTACAGCAGAAGAAAGACTTGGAACAATTCTCTGTATGGAAAGGAAAAGCTGTTAGTACAACTGAATAAACAAAGAGGATCGCATTTAAAAAAAAAGTGGGGGCCAGCAATTTCTATTATGCATTCTTGAAAGACCTTTTATTTGCACATATATATATATCATTATGATGGGCCTCGCACTACTTACAAAGTAAATGCTGAATTTTATTAGTTTACCTCATAAAAATGTAAGATTTTAACCAAGGCATTTTTCTTGGTGAAGAGAGGATCATTAAATACTTGATAAAGTCTTCAAAATCTTTTAATTTAATTTAGTGTCTTCAAGAGAATTTTCTATCTTCCCAAAATTACATCCATGTATTTCTGCTCACTTGTGCTGATTTATCTCTAGACAGTGCAGAAAGATACCTCAGTGCCACAGCCTTTGCTTTGAACTGATTATTTCATGTTTTATGTCACCTGCTTTGAGCTTCTGCAACAGTTAAGGTCATAGAAACACAGGGTAGAGTTTAAACCTCGATACCTGACTTTAGCTCCCAGTTAACTACCCAAGCAGACTCCCTGAATTTGATAGTCTAAACAGTAAGGTCTCCTTTGATCTAGTGGCATCTTCTGAATTATCCCATTCTGAACTGCCTGCCCGTTAAAGGAAATGATCATTGCCACTGGAAAGCAAAGATCTCAGCAGGAGAGATTATGTTCTATCAGTTATGTTCTTTTGCCTTCCATCCATCCATCCATCCATCCATCCATCCATCCATCCATCCATCCATCCATCCCTCCATCCATCCATCCATCCATCCATCCATCCATCCCTCCCTCCCTCCCTCCCTCCCTCCTTCCCTTCCCATCTTGTACTGCCGAGGTCTGTGAGCGGAAATGAAAGCGTGGAGCTTTAGTTTGCTCTGTTCTGCCTCAATCCTGTGTCATGACTCTTCTCTGCTTGAAGGTGATAGTAAAAGATGAATTCCTCTGCTTCCTCACTCAAAAACAACATTGCTGTAGCACTTTCCTAACATGACCCTCTGTTTTCCCTGTACTAAATGGTATGAAAGCCATCACAAACACATTCAGATTCATTTGCAGGCTGCTTCAAAATCGAGGACTCTCATAAACACACATGACACACAAACTTGACCTTTTTAGCAGCAAATGCTAATACAGAGATCTTTAGGCATGCATTTGTAGTTGTTTGAACTGAAAACATGACAGGTTTGAAAGTTCAAATATTGGCTTACATCTTACATTTTGCTGCCCCTTTTTTATTTCACATCACAGGCAATTGTATAACATCAATATGTTATTTTTTCCGCTATTTGCACACTAAAACATCTTGGTAAAATACACAGCAAAACAGTGGGTTTGACTTCACTGAAAAAAAAGCCATTACTTTTATCCTGATACTTCTGTGCCAAACCATGTCAGTTTAATCTTTTTATACTCTTATATCAAATCAATTATGTTTTTCTAATCTCATCTTATCTCATCTCTTGACACAGACATTTTCAACTGTATACAGCTGCTAGGTGGAGTACATGGAAGCAGTCAATCTTGTTTTACTTAAGCAGATGCTTGAAATAAAATAGGAGGAATAAGAATGAGAATATTTTCTGGCAGAGATAATTTTACACAAATTTTAGATGTATGTACACATACATCACCACCACCCCCCTCCCCCAACTCCTCCCCCAAGACATACTTGGACAATGAAGCCAAGTATATTTGGAACATTTCATGTGGCCATCCAAGTGAAAAATTAAGTATCTAGAAAGTCCGAACAGGAAATACAGATGCAAAGCCAAACATCACAGATTCCTTAGTTTTTAAAAGACTAGGAGGAGCAGCTGGAGTCCCAAAGAATCATTTAAAAACCAGTGAAGCAAAATCCAAAATCCACACAGGAAGCACAGGAAAGTGCAGATGAGGTTCTTCAGACAACCTCAGCTTTGTCTTAGCCCTTCATGTCCATGACACAGCCTCTGGTGCTTTGCTGAAATGATTAACAAACACTGCATGCTGATTTTTCCCATTCTTATTTTGAGTAATACCTCAGTTCCAACCTGTTTGTATGCAAGACAGAAATAACAGTTTTGTCACAGGAAGCTTGGAGGACTTCTGTGGCAATGCCTTTCTTCTTGATAATTTCTCTGTGATTCTGGGCCAGTTTGGGAACACATCCATGTGTGGGATGATGGTTTTGAGGGGTGAAGATCAATTTGGACACTAAAGTCACCTTACTCTGATAGATAGTCTCATTGCTTGTAGTGTGGAATTCCTTAAGAAGTCAGCTCTTATTGCAGTTTAATGAGAATATTTTGATACTTGGAGGCAGAGAGTACCTGTGGTGGTGGATAGATTAATTGTCTCAATCTTAATGTGTGATTGTGTACAAAATTATGTAAGAATGCTCAGCCATATAACCAGGAGGCCCATTCTACAGCCCCTGCATATGGAGCAGCAGAAATTGCCAGCAAAATTTCTATTTGCCACATTTAGGCCAGGAATTCACTCAGAAAGATTAAAAATATGGATGAGTAGTATCACTAAAACTCATCAGTAGAAATCACTTAACAGCCTCCAGTAAAATGAAAGCAAGTTGGATAAAAGTTGGAATTATAATTGCAATTGTCTCTTAAATTATCTTTTTTCTTTTTTATTGTCTTAATTTTTTTTTCCTACTAAACAGAATTACTCAGATTTTCAAAGTCAATTGCCCAAAAATCTTTCCGAGCACTTTTTATGTAATTGAATAGCTTGTGTGTGAAGTCAAATTAAGGGGTTATACATAGGTATGCCACTGGGATTGTTCATCTGTGATATTCCCTTTAAATCTACTCTTTCCTTTGACTATCATTCCTCATTTTTGTTTGCCTAGATTTCAAAAGCTGGCCTTGGAATCTTGAACACAGGTTCCTTCTGCCTTAAAATCAGATTACCACTTCAGCAGATTAATGAAATATTAATTTTGTGGCTTGCTGGAGGTGGAAAAGTCATATCCTGGTTTGAAATACTGTATTTTTACCATGCATAAGAGAATCCCATGTTCACCATCCAGAATTTAAAGCCTGACCCCCCCAAAGTCATTCCAGTGGACTGATGATCCAGCCTTTATCTACCTTCTGTTCAGTCAGACAAGAATTTTGATTCAGTTTGTGGTGTCAGATGTTATTATTTGTTTTAGTCTTCCTCACTCCTTACCGTAGGGGTCAGAAAAAGGAAAATGAAGCAGGAAGACATCTCCTCGTCATTATTCTCTTTTCAGAAATAGCAGGAGCTTGGTATTGCTACATGGGAGGGAAAGCTTAGTGTGTACCATGTTAGAGGCTGGGAATGTCCCACAAATATCTATGTATCAATGTTTGTATAAGCTCTCATGGAATTCATGATTTCAAGTCACCTCTGCTACTATGTTTTGTTACATCAATGCATTTTAGAAATTAAGACTCAAAAAACACATTTGTACCACAAAAAAGCCAAGGTCAATTAATCTTCCCCTGGCAACTACTTACAAATATTGAACCTACAAAATATGGAACAAATTTTAAATGTTCAGAGTCCTTTACTGCATATTAAAAAGCCTTCCCATGCATTCATCAGATACTTCAGATGGAAATATCGATGATGTTTATACAATAAAGGAATGCCTCATTCATTTAGAAACATTCTTTATTAAGGAAAAATAAATAATTCACAATAATCAATGTGATCATTGCTTGAAAATGCACTGAATTCTTCAGAAGAAAACAGTTTAAGTGATGTCCCATGTGGCAGTTTAGCAGCCGTACATATGATGTCACTCCTAAAAGTCCAAGTAAATGACGTCATACATACGACCACCAAGCCACCACGTGACAAATTACTGATATAAGAAAGTGAATTATCATTACAAAGAGAAATAACAGGCTGCTGGGAATGCTGAAGTTCACTTTATACCTAGAATGAATAAAGGATTCTGAGAAAGCAATTTGGCTTCATTATTAAACTATACAGGAATGAACAAACGGTGCCCTGGTTTCTGTAAGAGAAACTGCTGTTAACCTGTGCAACACTGTGCCCATTTCTGCAAGGGAGAATCCAGATAAAGTAAGCATAAAATTCTTTCACTTTTTTTCCCCCACAAAATATTGGACATGATGAACAAGCATCCCCAAATATTTTTCTTCTGCCATCAAGGAGCTTGCAGGACACTAACAGTAACTGTACATGACATTTAGGAAAAGAAGGCAGTTATAGCTGTCTTTTTTTTTTCCTCTTTCCACTAAATATAGTAAGTTAGCAACAATTATTGGTGAGCTCAGACTAGTAGAAATTCTGGATGCTCTAACTGTTGGTATTTGATTTCAACAGATGAAGCATTCACTTGGTATGATTCTTTTAAAACTGCTGTGTGCAGTCATCTCTTTGTGGGTCACTAAACTCCTGTTCTTCAATACATCACATTTTAGAGCAAGAGCTCAGCATGATTTAGACAAGATGCAGAGCTCCTCTCATACTTTGATTATGTTTGAACTACTTTACACAACTGCTAGTGTTGGGACAGATAAGAAAACAACTGTGATAACTTAGGAAGGTCATTAGCATATGGTATTCAGTAAACATAATCACTTCTATCCATCACAAGTGTGCTAGGAAGCAGTAGGCAATATCTTTGGGGAAATACTACAACATGACATGTTTTACTTAATCACTGAATGTTAGAATTTTCCCATACTCTACCGCTGTTGGAGCAGGATGGTAATTATCTCAGTGAGATCCCGTATGACTAACATGGCAGATTTTGGCAGCTGTTTAAACAAGCATGAGATTATCAGGTGCTGTAGATGAAGGCAAGGTTGCTGTAATGGAAAGAAAGTCACAAATCTTACAGTTCTTTTCCATTTCTACAAGATTTGCTTACATGAAGAAGCTTTACTTTCATTTTAGCCTGATGAAAACTGTGGGCTAATCCTGAACACTTCATGGATATTTTCTTGCAGCCCTGATTATCCTCTTGTGAGAGGCCTCTTTATTGCAATCAGCTGCATAGCAACAGCCTTGTTTTTAAAAAAAGCAAAGATGTAGTAGTCAAAATGTCCTGATCATCCCTGAAACTGGGTGAATAGAACAGAATACAGCTTTCCTGTTTCGTGGGAAATGATGAGCAGCCTGACTCTCAAATTCTCACATTAATTCTTACCATTTTAAAATATCAGCAGTTTGCTTTCCAGAGCTTTCCTTGTGTGAGAACAGGTTCAGAACTTGTGAGTGCACATACTTACAGCATGAAGCAACCCATAAATAATTACACAGGGAAGTGTGCATGCAGAACAACAGCTTCCAAAGGCATGGCCGAAGGTGATGAGACTCAGGGGGATCTCACCATCCAAGGCTGGGGAGGACCCTGGGCTCCCAGAGGTGCCCGACAGCAAGAAGGCTCAGAAGAAGCTAGACAAAGGAGGCTGTGACAGATCTTCAGCAGCTCTTCTGGCCTGTAGGAGATCTGCTCTGGACCAGATGCTGGAAGAGATGCTTGTTCTCACAGTACCTGCACAGGCATGGGTTTCAGAGATGCACAGTGAGAGCCACTGAGCTGAGCAGGAGCCCAGCAGGGTTTGTGGCCATATCACTCCACCAGTGCTTGCTGCCCTCCTAGCTGTGAGGATCAAACAGGTGCACCATGGGCAGTTCCCCCATCATAGTGGCAAGTGCTTGACTAATGGGCTGCGGAGGCTTGAACCTGCCTTACCACAACTGTACTCCAAAATACACCACTTTGTGCAGTTACCAAAAATTACATTTAAGTTTTCCTGTAATTAATTTTCAATGTTGTGTGAACAGGAATTATTCACAAGTCTTTCAAGAGTCGGAAAGAAGTACTAGACTGCATATTTTTGTGACTGAGGCTTGCCAACAATTTAACAGATTTGAACTTTGTGAATGTGCACAATTTGTTTTTCTCTCGGAATGAATTTATTTTAAAATACAATATTGGTCTAGTGGGCCTAATTGAAAATAGTGTGGCCTTCAGCTGCAACATCCATTTAGTCCTTACTATGCATGTTGTGGTTGGCTCAGGATACAAAACTGGAGTATGTGGGAAAAACTACTTCATCAATCCTCATTTCCAGGGCCATTTGTAGGCACAGTTCTTACTTGACAAAATAAACAAAAGAATACAAATCTCTTCCATCAATGTCCTGAAAAACTGATGGGTCACACAGGAAAGAGACCCAAACCTTCTTCTTCTTCCTCATTCTCAGCAGTTTGATGCTGCTGGGCACACTGTGCTGATGCTCCATCTTCCTTGTGAAGAAAAATGTGCACTGAGGACATGAACTAATTGCTCCAGCACACCAGGGCTCACGTATTTGAGGAAACAAATCTCAGTCACATTCTATGGCTCTCAATAATTGAAAAAAACTAGAGACCATCAGTATAAAGTGAACTATGACATAATGAACAATTAAATTTTCTAATGAAATTCCTTTTGTATAGTAGAGGACTATATGGTGATGCATTATCATGCATCCAAAAGCAAGGGAATCCATCAAACAGGAAGAAAATAGGGAATTGCTTTTATTTCTAAATTAGTTTTGGAACAACTGGCACTTCAGGGTTTTTTTTGCAAAGACTAGTTATTATGGATTGGTATATGGAAGTGCTATTTATTCTAGGCAAAAAATTACATATATAAAAGAGATGATTTCTATCAGAAGGTACCAAAACCCCTTGGTGACAAGTCTAAAAGAGATGGTGGGGAGGAGGTGTCTGTGCACACCAAGCAAGTAGGATCTGTGACACAACATTGAAGGAGAGATATGAGAAGAATCTGAGGAACTCTTCTGCAAAGAACTAACCCTGTATAGAGGGCAGAGTGAGCTGCAGCCCTGAGATTGTGTTAGGGAATCATAGCTACACTAAGAAAAGAGATTTCAGTGAAGTCTCCCCTTCTCAATAGGAGTGATCAGCACAGGGGAACCACCAGCCCTTACAGTGGGCCAAATAGCACAAACAGAGAGGCTGGATCCCAGAGGAGAAAACAAGGAGCTCAAAGGGTTGTGCTGCTTGGCAACAGCTCGCATTGACCAACTGGGAGTGCAGGTCACAAATGAGAGGATGACAGAAAGCCATCAAGGTCATCAAAGAAGGGAGATCTAGAGAGTGCTTTGCGGGGTGGGTAGAGGAGAGGGATGGGAGACCACTCCTGCCTGTGCTACAAATCACCTTAATTACTACATTTTCCTCAGCCTTAGACAGTGGCTGTCATGTCTCACAGTTCTTGGAACAAAGGAATGATTTGAAGAATCAACAGAGTGGGAACAGCTTTTTTGAGAGACACCCTTTACTCATTACAAACCATAAATAAAATGCAAAAATTGAATGGCTTCTACCATCTACAGATGGGAAAATTTTTGGAAAAATGACTGAGGCAAAATATTTTTCATATTTGATCTAACAGCAGTATTCTGAATAAGTTTCATGAAGGACACAAAGCTTGTTTGTGGCCTACTTCTGTGACCGTGACTTCTTCCCTACCAAAAGGGAAATTAATCTAAGAGATGTCAAAGTAGACCACAGTATGCCTACTGCAGTGAGGAAAGAAGGCACATAGAGATTGGAAGCACGAAAATGTAAGTTAAGTTATCCATTGAGGTCAGAATATGAAGTGGCCTTTGGTGCAAAGGTATTTAAAATCAATGCACATGCAGATCTCACTGAAGAGTTTTTAAAAGAAATCCTAGCCTTGGAGTGCTGCAGGAATGAGCACAGAAGAACATTGCACACATGCTTTCATGAGAGTGAGATTTTTTTCATGAGAGTGAAATTTTTTTCATGAGAGTGAGAGATTTAAAAGATCTGGGGACAACAGAGCAAGGACCAGTCCTTTAGGGCTGACCTACAAACCCATACTGCAGGTCAAAGCACCTCAAGTGCTCAGAAGTGCTGTTGACAGTTTTACTTATCAGAATATTTACAGTCCTGTCACTTGACTGGGAGCAAAATAAGCTGGATCTGTTTCTTCATTTGGCATTGGATTTATAGGAAGAATTGCTGTTCTTTATCAAGACCCCTATCAAGCTGTGCAGATCAGATGGGATTCAAACCAGAGGGAAGATGGTCTCTCTCAGGCTCTTTGTTACAGACATCTCTGACCATGGGTGATTTCATAGCCAGTGCATTGTCACATGCACCACTGTAGGATAGGTAGAACAGCCAACCCAAATGGTCATAAATGCCAGAATACTCCAGTACAGCTCAGGGTAGAAGACTTCTCTCAAGCATGGAGATCATTCCTCAAATCATTAACTAATTCTGGGCAAATTCTTTTGGGACCAGGTTAGCAAAAATGTATTAACTCTCTTCAATTCTTTCTCCATCTCTTCAGCTCTAATTTGATGGAGGGTCCTAATTCAGTAATTCAATATTCTACCGAAGTAAAATGTTCTTTGCTGTTCTCCTGGATTCTCCATGATCTCCTTTAATTGTTTTCTTTTTACCTCCTTCTATCCATAATTCTCCCACTTTTCTCTACTTTCCTTTCCTTTTTTATCTATATAAATTTAAGTGGCAACAGTGCTGTGGACAAGATCTGCTAGGCTGAGAGGAGAGGTACAACCCCATGAGTAAACCAGGTAAACCAGTTGCTTATGGTCTCAAACATATTTTCTACAACATGTGAGTTTCTTCTGCTTCTACAACATGGGATTTGACAAGGAGATGCACAGAGACATTTCACATTCAGATGTTAAAAGAGAAGATTAAGGGAGGAACTAACCAACAAAACACAAGAAGAAGAAGGAGAAGAAGAAGAAAGCTTTCTTCAGGAACACAGAGCTAGAGTTAGATGGGGAATATGGTGGCAGACATTATGCAAATTACTCATACTACACCAGGTTAGTGAAGTGCTTGTTCCCAGTAGCATCATTCAGACTTATGCTGATCATTCTGTAACTTAGGCTCTGGGCAGTATTTTCAATTCTGACTGCCTGTAATGTCTATGATTTTATGATGATTACTAGTAATTTGAGGTTTCACAAGTAGAGATCAGCAAAAGGATTCAATTTATGTGAGAGGTATTTAGTCAGGCAGAAATGAATTTACAACATGTTTAGAACCACAATTACTCAACCATGCTGCATACATTAAAATAAATGTAGTGTTGATACAAAACAGTTGAAAATAGCATTTGAACAAATAAATAGATTTATATAGCTATTTTTGATTTAGGTTCCTTTCCTAATAGCAGATCAACTATAAACAGTGAAAATCCATTACTACTTAAGTCAGTTTGTCTCACAGAGCAACATTAAGGGCAGTTTTCAAACACACATGTTCCCATGATATGTTGTAGCCTGTAAAACACAGAAGTAAAAAGTCACATGCATAACCTTCTTCAGACTTACAGTTCTGTCTCTTCAAGAAGCAATGCTTTCAAGTTCAAACTTTTATTAGATAATCTTATTAATCTTCTTTTGAAATTTATTAGTAAGGAAACTCTTTCCTTCACCTGTGCAGTATAACAAGTATAACATGGTACTCATTTTTCTCAACATCACCACAAGTTTAAATATGGCAGGTGTCACGCGCAGTTCAGTTTTCTTGTACTTACAGTTAGAAGGATGATGAGTAAGAAGCAACTCTGGGTTGTTTTTTTCATTGTGGAGTCTTCTTGGAGAGACACGTTGTAGATGACCCTTCTGGGAATTAAACAACAAAAATAAAAGCATTATTGGACTTTTCCTGTTACGATAAATTCCTTGTCTGTGTGTATGAACATATTTTTAGACTTACACTTGACTCTGTGTGCGTGGTTGTTTGAGCATCCCTAGCCTTACATATTTAATCTAATTGGAGGTTGGTATGCTTTAAATTTAGTCTCTTCTGTGAATCTCTGATGGTGAGTACAGATGATATGGGGTACAGCTCCATGTTACTGGGTCACCAGCAGCATATCCCTGTTAAACCCTGTGTTTTTGCCAGCTGAGGCTACCTTGGTTGTCCTATTTCAGCTGCTTCTAACCTAATATAGAGCTGCAGACCCATGAACAATCTGGATATTTTAAACCTGACTTGCAAAACCCAGAAAGATGCAGTTTGCAAATAAATGTAATAGCAGCTCATATGACATGTTTATGGGGCTACAGAAAGCCAGAGCTTGAGTAATCTCTAGCTAGGTGAACAAGCATGTGTGGCAAGAAAAGAGAAACTGGGAACAACATTGTGGGATTACACGCTCCATAATGCATCTGGGTGGCTGGGCTGTGGATAGACAGAAAGCAGTGTAAGCCTCAGGCCATCAGGCATGACTGCTTCAGCACAAAGTACTGAGGAGACTGAGCATGGACATGACTCCACAGGTTTGAAGGGAACTGGATCAGCAACCTTTTGGTTTTCTGGGTTTTTCCTACATCAACACTTATACAACCTATCTGGAAAAAATTTCCAGGGGCCACCAGGTATAATCTTACTGCTTCACAGTAGTGGGAGCTCAAGCAAGCAAAGTTCTTTGCATTAACATATCATTTTAAGTTTTATAAAAATGTAAGTTCTGCATTAAAGTGAGTAATGCAGCTTTTGTCAAAACACATTGTGCCTTCTGATGTCTCACAGACCACTCATGGTGCATGTGCTGAGCAACATGTGGCTGCGATCACCTTCAGTCACAGTAACACAGTGAGCACTCACACACCTTCATTTTTCAGACAGCTTAAAAACTAGAAGTTAAGTGTTTTCTACCTGGGCAAACAATCCTGTGAGCACCCTACCCAATTAAACCCCATGAATTTAATGGGAAAAAGGCACAGGGACTTGGATGCTTAGTCTAGTTGACATACAGTGAACAACGCAATGACTTGTGTAACATTTGTCTCAGCAACAGCATTGCAATAGATTTTCTCATCTTTAAATGGTCTGGAAGGGGACCCATTTTCAGAGGGGAAATGAAATGTTGCCCTTATCTAAAGCAGAAATTTGTAATATCAAAATGTAATAAAGGTGTGGTACTTCCACTTCAATGTAGCACATGTGATCCAGTGGGATTGTTGCAGTCGTGTCACTGAGATTACATAAAACATAAAGAAATGACAAAGAGGGCTCAGAAGATTTGCCTCTAATAGGAAGTAGTCTTATTACTGTCTGAATCTTTCCAGAACCATTCTAAATTAATCAATTAATCAATTAATTAAATTAATCAATTACTCTAAATCAATTAATCCCAGTACTTTTTGATGATTGTATTAATTCTTCAGCCCCTGTTGCTTATAACAGTTACATACAACATCTCTGACTGTTATTTAAACTAGAATATTGTTCTTTCTTGCAAATACAAATGTAGCATTTATGTAGCTCATTGTGTGTTGAGGTATTCCTCTTGCTTCAGTTATAATAGTAATACTACTGGTACCTTGGGATTATACCTGAAACTTATCTGAGGATGAATACAGCATCCTACTCAGCGATGACACCTCCTTTGTCTCTGTACAGCTGTCTACAGGTGTGGTACTGTGCTGAACAGGTCTTCAATTACAATTTCCATTGGGTTATCCAGAAGGTGGGACAACCCTCCCTGCACAGCCATTTGCACAAGGCCAACAAGGGAAGTCAAATTTAGTCAGAAAGAAGGGTGTAAGAGGAAGATTTAAAAGAAGGCAATAGAGCAGCAATTCTCTGGAAAGAAAGAAAGGAAGGAAGGAAGGAAGGAAGGAAGGAAGGAAGGAAGGAAGGAAGAAAGAAAGAAAGAAAGAAAGAAAGAAAGAAAGAAAGAAAGAAAGAAAGAAAGAAAGAAAGAAAGAAAGAAAGAAAGAAAGAAAGAAAGAAAGAAAGAAAGAAAGAAAGAAAGAAAGAAAGAAAGAAAGAAAGGAAGGAAAGAAAGAAAGTCTGGAAAAACTTTTTTAATTATTCTGCTCTGATAAATCTGCAGTGTCATCTTTCACAATACTGCTGACATACCTTTGGATAAAGAGATGGTTTTAAAAATGGTTTTCAAAATAGGAATTTGAGGAGTTATGGCTAAGTACAGAAGTGTGATGCAAAAATCTCTTTCTCAGTGTGTTTATTATACTCAGAAGCTTTGAAACTTCTTTTGCAAGCTCCCTACTAGGCTGCAAGTTCCTTTGAGAGCTTTCTTTCCACCCCATGCAGCTTTCTCAGGGTGACTAGCTGGGTACACACCTCAAACCACAAGGTCTCTATGTTTTCTTACCTAGATAAGGCTTGCCCCAGGCTCCCTCCTGGGGAGTGCTTTGCCACTCAGCACAGAAGGCACCAACCTGCTCTGCCTGCATTAACGCTGGACTGGGAAACACTGGTCACACACCACTGAGCAAGGCACAGGCAAGCCAGCAGATCTTGCTGCTGAGTGTTTAAGGTGTTTGGATCCAGGGAGGAGGTTGCAGGTCTGTGTGTGTAGCAGACATGCAGATAGTTTTGAGATAAGTATCAAAATCATCCCCTCACTCTCAGTGGGACATTTTACCCCTGGGTTCCTAATCTAGGCTACTTCTCTGGGCCAGGAGCGAGCCATACATCACAATTCTACAGCCCCAGGTCTTCTGCAGACCAGAATTGTAGTTATAACCCCAACGAGCACAGGAAATGCCAGGAGTTTAATCCCTATGCCTGAGATGGAAGTAGAGCCACTCCCTCCTATGTCCCCAGTACACTCTCTAGCCATTAGCCCGCAATAGTCTTGAAATGGTTTAAGTGGCACCAGGAACTCCTGGCATTTCCAATAGAAATGATGATTGCTGCTCAATTATTTCTCATATACCAGAAAACTGGTGACCATCAGTCCCAGGCAGAGAGACAGGTCTCCTTACAGCCTCTAATCAAGTGCCCAGGGAAATGAGGCAAGGCAGAAGATGTATCTACTGTCTTCTACTCCTGTACTCCCTGTGGTTTACCTTTGTCCAGTACCTCAATGTTTTGTCTAGCTTTCCTTTTCATATGGGAATCTCTTGAGAAATAAAAATTCCAAATTCTCTATTTCTGGTGTCAGGCACATAAAGACATGGTAACATTAAAATTGCAGGTATCTAGGACATTTGCTGCTTATCTCATTCATTTTGGGAGTCTTGGAGACACAAATGCTAAGTTGTGAGATGACTACTCAGTTGTTATTGCAAGAGATCACAGTTTCCATTAGCTTGCCTGGTGGAGATTGTGAGCTGCACCTCGAGTGTGTGCTATGTTAACAGACTGAAACTATCAGCCACGGCAAATAGGCAATTTCAGAACAACACAGAGCAAATGACCAAATAATTCTGCTTTATTGATTCATTTGGATTACATGGGAGCTGCAACACTTGGTACTTCATTTTTCTATTTAAAACCAGTCAACAAAAAGGGGTTATTTTACCTTAGGTTTCCCTTTAACCAAATCCTTTCCAATAAACCAGACAAAAGTAGGAAGAAAGTAGCTACAAACTTGTCCGTGTCTATTTTTAAGGTAATTACAAAGTTTTCTAAGCCCCCACATTACATATCTGAGCAGCCAATGTGATCATACACACCTGTGAGGAAACTGAAGATGGTGGTTCGTAGGCTGGGTAATACAACAGAGAAAAGTATACTTTGAAAGAGCCAAAAAAAAAAAACAAACCCAAGAAATATGCTTTGAATAACAATTATTTTTCTAGGACTTTAAAAATATACAAGCCAAATTATCCAGAAGATTTTCAGGAAAGGCTGAACTACAAAACATATGTTTTTGTGAAACAAAAGATAGTATGTGGGGTTGCAGGATTTTGTTTTATTATAAGTTTAGTATAAGTTTTAGTTACCCCATATGGGCCCCTTGTCTTGGAGTTTTCTCTTATCATAAGTTGATAAGGGTTTCTATGCCTCTCTGGTTGTTGCCCAGAGACTGTTTCCTGTTGGTCCTTTCCCTATGATGATCCCTGCCCATCCTCTCCAATGTATCCTTCTTTCCTCTGTCCATCACTGAGTCCCTATCTCCAAGGTCCAGAACCTTCGAGGAGATTTGGCCTGCCGTTGGCAGAGTCCCCCGAGACCCCTCCCCAAATTACCTTTGATTCGTTAATAGTTAGGTAATTCAGTTGGCATTTGTTGCTTTGCTTTGTTTTATTGGTCTGTAGTTTGTACCCACCCCTTGAACTTGTCCTGGACAAAACCCCCCTGTAGCCCAGCTCCGGGGTCTCTCCTGAGGTCTCTCCTGAGGTGTCTCTCCAGAGGCACCGGGCCTGAGGTAAGGGGTTCCCCTGTGACCCCCGAATAAACCTCTGTTCCCCAAACCTCCGAGAGTCCCCTCTTTCATTTACACCACGGCCGTGACAGTGAGAGTCGAGGTGCTGCTGAGCCAAGATCTCACAAATCAGTTCTGTTGTGGCATGTCAGAGCCACCGGGTGGTCCAGCCGAACAACGGGCTGACCAAAGAGATACTCACCCCAACAACAGTAAAGCAGCAAAGGAGTTAGAGAAGCTGATTCCTTCCACCTGCCAGGACATAACTTAGGAAGGGAGTGCTGATGTATCTGGCCAAGCAGTCACACAAATCCCATTTGTATAACATGTAGAAATGGGTGTGTATAGTACTCCTGCATGCTCTATTGACTGTAAATTGGGGGTGATGCCTACTGCTTATTTGTAGCCAAAATAACCCCACTAGCCAAAAAACCCCTTACTTCTTCAGAGCTCAGGAAGATATTGCTAATGACCATTTTGACTGTTGGACAAGTGGTTTTATGAGGTTGCAAGTAAAAGCAAAGAAAATTTCAGGAAGAGACTAGCAAAGTATTTCAGTGGATTTGTTGGCAGACAAAGTTTGGAATACTTACACAAACCAGACTGTGTTATTAGTTTCAAAAAACTTAGTTTTAGTGTATTGCAAATGTCTTCTATGAAGCATTTTAGCCCACAATGTTAACAGCATTATGTGAGGGGTTGCAAACCATGCAATTCTGGAGTTCAGCATCTGGAGGACTCTCTGTACCTTGTTGCATTTCTCTGAATTTGGCAATATCATTCTGTTTTACCCAGAAATAGTGCCTGAGGGACAAGGTTTTATGCCTCTGCACCACAGGCTCTGGTGATACAAACAGTGATTAAAGGAAGGGGTTTAGAGATGGAGGAGATGATGAGTAATAACAGCCCATCTTCCCCTGCATAGATCAATTTAAGCTATTGTGGAATTAAAATTAAAAGAAAATCAACTTTTATGCTTTTGCAGTGAGAGAAGAAACGACACATGCAATTACACTTTTACTTCAGCCATAATGCAGTACAGAAAGTGGACTACACTGTGACTCTAGACAATTAGTTCATTGCCTTCTATCACTGTTCAAAGGATACACTCTTGAAATAATCTCACTGCTACAAAACAATGATTGCTCACATAAGAATTACGTCAGGCTCTCAGCATCCACAAAGTATCATAGAGTGGTTTGGGCTGGAAGGGACCTTTAAGTATCATCTAGCTCAAAACCCCTCTGCCATGGGCAGGGACACCTTCCACTAGCCCAAGTTGCTCAGTGCCCCATCCAGCCTGATCTTGAATGCTTTGGGGGATGGGGCATCCAAAACATCTGGGCAACTTGTTTTAGGGTTTCATCTCTCTCACTGTAAAAATTTCTTCCTAATATACAGTCAAAATATACCTTCTTTCAGTTTAAAACCATTGATATTTTCCAGTGACTACAGACCCTGGCAAAAAACTTTGTCCCTATCTTTTTTGTAAGACCTTGTTAGCTACTGAAAGGCTACAATAGGGTCTCCCTAGAGCCTTCTCGGCTTCAGGCTGAAGATCTCCAGCTCTTTCAGTTTGTCTTCATAGGAGATAGCTCCAGCTCTCTGATCATCCTCATAGCCTCCTCTGGACTCATTCCAACAGGTCTACATCCTTCTAACACTGAGGCGGGGCTCCAGAGTCTCATCAGAGTTGAGCAGAGGGGCAGAATCCCCTCCCTCAATCTACTCGCCACACCACTTTGGACACAGCCCAGGATACAAGAATCACATCACAATGTTCAAACTTGATGGTGAGGGCTTTAATTTTTTAGTTTTTACAATCAAATTTGTAGTACTGAGATTAAATACAAACCTTACAATTCTGAAGCAACACTTGGGATTTTACTAGCTCTGCTTTCAGTAATGGATAACAAGATAAAACCAGCAATATTTTAAAAAAACTTGCTAAGTGTCAGGAAACATTACCATGTTAAAGTCAAATATTTCCAATCTGTGGAAGAAAAAGCAGAAAAAAACATCGGAAAGCTGTGTAACAAAGCAGAGGAATAAAATCTATAGCAGAGAACTCCTGCTATTCTGAGTGCTGGAATAGTGGGACTAAATGAAGCAGCTTTGGCCATTGGTCTACCATTCAACAGATGAAAGCAACCACACAGCAGGAATGCCTAGTTCATTACTGAGCACTCCTCAAAGCGGAACACTTCCTTGCCATTTTTCTACATCATTATCAATCTCTGGTTTAGCATATCACACAGCAGCACAGTATAATTTCAGCCTTTTAGGCCCAGCTGTGTTTTCAAAAGTGCTTGCAGTTTTTGGAGGACTTTGCAGCAGTGATTGTACAATAAGAAAATATGCAATTATCTAATCTTGGAGACAGTGCACCTTGGACACAGCCAAAAGCTTGGGATGAATACTGCCCTGCTGTAAAACAAAAGTCTCAAAAGAATTGTGTGCATTTATGTCAGACTAAAATCTTTTGCATAGCCTGCAAAATTAAAGCAGACATTTAGAATTATTTTTTCTATATATAAAATTTTAACAGGGAATGTAGCTTTCATGGTCCTTATCCCCTGCAAAATAATGTTTATGGGTAAGATTAATAATATTAGTATAATTTAAAAGGAGAATAGATGAGGATAGAGCTAAATATACATTACGAAAGAAACTGAAACATACTACACAGTTTCAGTCAAAACTTTTGAGTTAAGGAAAAAGCCATATACGTGGTTGCCTTATAACTTTAGCATGGAACAGCATCCCAACTGTATGTACATACAGCCTAGATCTTACATGTCAAACATGCCAGTCAATGAATTTAAAAATACTCTAACAAATACTTGAGTTCAGTGGAGCAAGAATATAATCACAAGGTAGGCCTGGGTGGACTTTGGAAGCACACTAAAGGGTTAGGGAGAAGCAAGAAAAACTGCAGGATAAGAGGTGAATGTAAAGTAATTTTTCTAATTACCAAATTCTTTCTGTATCACATTGGAAGGATCTTCAAATAATTGAATAAATGCAATCTCATACACGACATTCTTCCCTCTTGGATCAATACTTATTTTGGTCAATACTTTCTTGATTTCATATATTAAGTTTTTTGTTAAAAATTTTTCTTTTTGTACATACTGCAAAGAAAAATAGTTATTTAATATTTATTTTCAGCCTCTTCCCTCTCAGTTTTCCATTCAACCCTTCCCCAGGCAAACTCCCACTGGTCTTTTTTTAATCTAAGCATACATTCCTATAAATTATTTGAAGCAAGTGAATATTTTATGGAGTAGGCAAAAACCCAAGAAAAATATTATAAGTTTCTATTATATCCATGTTTTTATATAAGTCATATAAAGTGTGAAAAATCTTGTGAATAGATTGTTTTAAATCAAATGCACATGACATGCATTTAAAGTATTTTGTTCCCAATAGGCAGAATAGCCCATGCTACAGCTGGATGTAGGTTTCAATTGTACCTCAAGAAATATGAGCCTGTGTGGAAATAATGCATTTTTCTTGACTCTGGTTCTAATTTTATAGCAGTTTTCCTAATAATGAATAAAAATCTTGATTTTGATTTGAGGGTTTATCTTTGTTGCTCTCCAAGGGTTGTATCTAAGGTATCATGAGGGTATTTTAAATTCTGTAATAGAAGGAGACAAGTTTCGGGACATTCAAACCCCCTTGTGACAGTCTCTGGAGAAGGATTCTATGCCTGAGGCCTCAATTAACTTTTAAAGATACACCAGCTGGTTTACCTAAAGAATTTTTACCTTTGCTGATACATCTTGCTTTACCTATTCTCTTAAATTATATCTACTGAAACACTAATACTTCTACCCTACAATGAGTAGAAAAGTGACCCAAAGCTGTCACTACATTTTATACTATTTTTACATCTAATCTAAAGATAAATTAAGATACAATAACATAGTGATTGATGGGGATATAAGGAAAAATTGGTACATCAGTAAAAATAAGACTATCTGCATCAGTTATTACAGATTATTTGAATATCATGGCTGTAGTGATTGGATATTGTGTTGTCCCTGTCAGGAATTATGACACCATTACTATAAAAGGTTAAATTGAATGTAACCATCTAAATTTCCAGTTTCAATTCAGGCAAAATCTACACATTTCTCCCTAAGGTATTATACGTTCATTCCAGAAGTTCAAAAGGGTGAATTACATATAGTACAGTACTATGCACTGACATTTACCCAAGAGGTAGCTAATAGCAACTAAAAATTCTGTGGAAGGCTTCCAGACTAACATACATGAAGCAATGTACTTTCAATGATAATCAGGCAGGTGAAGTTCACAGTACTTAGGTTGATATAAAGGGTAATATGGGTCTTTGCCAAGACCTGCAGAGGAAAGGTTACTGTTTTCTTTGTGATTCCTCTTTTTTTTCTGTAAATTAGAGGGGATTAGCCAGGATTCCAAATGAGGGAATGGGAATCACCTGAACAGTGAGACAAGTCATTACTGGTGTAACTTACTCACACGCCCCAAGAAAATTTTATAAAAAGCCTTGGTTCTTTGTTCTAAACGTTGTTCCAGGCTTGGAGTCCAGGTTTGTCCAAGTGTCCCAGAGGAACAGCTGAATCCAGATGAGACACAATGTATTTGCAGGAAAACAAGACCAGGAGATGGCTAAAATAGATGGTGGCTGAAACGTGTGAATGCGCCTTGTGGGCCAAAAGGTTGGTCATTATTCACTATGAATATTAATGATGACCTTTCAGGGACATTGGCTGCCATCCAGGCAAACAGAAGCTCTGGTGACCTCTTCCTCTGCTTATAAATATTAATAAGCAGAAGAATTTTCATAACCACTTGTGGGCTTCAGAATCTCAGCAATACTTGCCACAGATCCTAAATACATGTGGTTATGAATGACCAACCACTTATCACAGAGGTTTAATTGAAACCCAAGTATTCAGATCCATGGAAAAAAGTTTCATTTTCTGGCAGATCAGTAGTGGATGTAATAGTAATTAAAAAACAAAAAACAAAAAACAAAAAAACCCCAAAACCCCCCCAAACAAACAAAGAAACAGAAACCCTCAAAAGACAAACAAACAAAAAACCAACCAACCAAACAAAACAAAACAAAAAAAACCCAAAAAACCAGTGAAGCATGAGAAAGGTAGTACAAAGGAGAAACAAAATCTTTTACCACAACCTTCCCACTCAGGAAGAGCAGAGCAGAGTCTTTAGACCTGTAAGTCTTTGCATCTTTCTTCCAAGATGAACTATCATGAATAAGTTCTTGAAAAGTTAGTGAAGCTCTGCTTTTATTAAGATGCATTTATTGAAGTTCTCTTCCTATTCTGCATTCTCAGGACAACAAGAAGACTTTAGGCTGACTCTCACACATTACAGACTGTCATTTTGCTTTTGCATCATGGTGGGGGTAAGATCAGAGCCAGATCCTCCCAAGTGTCAAGGTTCTCACTGCCTTCAGCAGAACTGCCTTTCTGTGAACCTGGCTTTTTCTTTTTTCATTACACATGTTGACTGAAGCTCTGAGACAGCACTGGGAAGCTAACCTGCACATCTTGAAAAGGAAAATGGCATAACATGGGAATAATTTCTTGTCACTTTTGTTGGCTCCTCAGATCCCATTAAATGGTATACTGATTTATTTTTATTGACCTCTTGGCAATGTCACTGTCTCTTTGAAATTACTGTTAGTATTTTAAAGTTCATTTATCTGATTTTGTTCTTTTTTCATGTGTTTTTTGTCTATGACATTCAAGTCAGACAAATAAGGTGTAGCCCAATTTTGTGCTGGACAGGGCACCAGTGGGGAGCAGGGCCTCTTGAAACCATCTTGTTAGCCAGGGCCAGTGAGACAGGCTGGGGGTAAAGCATGGTGTGGTCTGGCTCCCTCCTGCTCCACTGTTTGGACTGGAAGCCTTTGGGGCCACCGGAATCCTCAAGCAAGTCAGTCGAAGTCCAATTATGATCACTTATAACACATTTCTTAAGGATGCCAAAACTAACTCCAAAACTTCCTTATGCCAAGGTTTGCTTTCGGTAAAGTCTTGATATACTCTGGTTGAAACCTGTCTTTAGCAGGGTTTTATTTTGCTGGGGCAGATGAAATTAATTTCTGGCTCCAGCACCCAAAGAATTCAGAACCAACCCCAGAATGACATCTGAAGTCGCTAAGGACAAGCCTCCAAGTTTTGAGTCAGCTGAAAACATAGAGTCAATTTTCCTTTCTGAGCACATTCCAAACCCACGCAGGTGCCAGGGGGCTCTTCTTAGTTTAGCATATAGAGCTGGAACTTGGATTTTTATGTAACAGCTGGGCTTAGGGTTTCCCCAAATCTTCCTACCAAATCCAGCTGCAGAGACGTAGCGTAATCACAAATTCAAAAGTTTAACAAGAAAATAAATGCATCCAATGTAGCAGCCTATTTGTAAGACTTTTCAAAATAAACCCCTGGATGTAGTCTGTAATTCTCAGCAAGATTTTTCCTGTTACACCATAGGTTGCCAACTTTAGTATTTATTTCACTGGAAATAAATTAAAAGACCTGAAACTTTAGACTCTCTGTGATGTTAAAAACTTCAAGTATCCATCCACAATCTAGACCTTCATGTGGAAAAATAATAGACAGTCTCTTCCATAAATTATTACACTGCCAGACAAAGTGCCTTCATATGGAAAGTACTTTATATAGCAGATAGAGGACAAAAGGGAAGCATATTTGGATGAGTACTGAGATTCAGAAAAGATTTCCGATGGCTCTGGAAAGAGATCAGAACAGTCTTTTCAGCAGCAGCTACAGCTGATCTTGTTGGTCATCCTGACTGTCTCATTAAATCCAAATGTTTATGTGTCTGTGGGTATGTGTGTAAGCTTGTGCAGAGATGTATAAAATCTCAAGATGTAGGCAATTTAACACAGTCTGGCTATTATGAGATCTGTAGAGATCATGTTTTGAGGCCTTTTTCCCCTCTAGTGCTCCTTTGGCCTTCTGGTGGTGGAAAGATCTCAGACTTTTATTTGCCTGTTAGTAACTTGGAGCTTTTACCTAAAGCTTGCCAAGTATTCATCCTGATGAAGCACCTGACCTTTCTATGAAGTATGTTTTTCAGACACCACTAAATTAAAAAGCACCTAAAGAATATTTTTTTCTTAAACAATCAAAATGTTTTAGTTATGCCTGCATTTTAAATTTTCTCAACTGTACTTAGTGCTTCACCAAGGAAGTGAGAGGCCCAGCTCTGGTTTCTTAGAGTAAAATCTTGGGTTTACGTATCACATAGCTCACACATTGCATATACACAAGCAAAAATGAAATGCAAAATCTATGTATTTTATTTGTGGACTGCAAACAGCATCTGTATATTTTTTCTTTATTAAGATAAAAATATCCTTCATATTTTAATTATTGGGCATTCTTATAAATTCATTTTTTATTAGTATGTGCAAGAAAATACCACTTTTGTAGCCTCATTCAATCATCTCATCTGAGCAGGTGTTTCATATATCTACAAGGAAAAGAAAAAGCAATTCTTCAATTGAGGAAGACATCACTGTGAAACTAATAGTACAGTTTAATAGTACAGTTCACAGCAAAGACACAATAGCAGAACTTGCTTTACTGTGCCTATATGTCCTAAAACAACTTCTTCCAGACCTTATAGTCATAGTTCCCTTCCCTACATTTAGCATTTTCCCACTATCTTTTACTTCCTTTTCCCCTTGCATTTTTTCCAGAAGATACTATTTCCATCTTCTTTAAATATAGTCATAATGCTATAATGATAGCACAGAGTTCCACAGCATAAAATGGAAAATCTGGTGCAATATTAATTTAGTTTACTTTCAGTGAATATTATGCTAACTGCTTCCCATATTGTTTCAGTAAAACACTCGGAATTTATCTCAAAGCTTTACATCCTATCTAGTTGGCTGTATTATGTCTGCAAAATCCACAGCCCTTTGTTATAGAATTAGGATAGCTTCTGGAGCTCTGGTTATGTGTTTCTGCTCCAGGGATCACACCATGACAAACTCATTCAACTTTACTTTTCCTCTTAGTGAAAAGAGTTGGTAATCCAGGTTTGGCTGCAATCAATCATGAATCCCACAATCCCTTTGAAAGTTCTTCAAAAGAAACAGCAAAAATACCAACAGCAAGAAAAGCAATCAAACAAAAATCCCCAAACCAAAACCAAAACAAACAAACCACTCTAAAACAAACAAGCAGATTAACAACTCTACAAAAGCTACTTTGGAAAGTGAGTTCTGAAAGAATCACTATAAGAGGGATTAAATGCATTCACATTGTACAGTTCAAACAGCTGCTAAGCAAAGAATGACTCAGCCTGTGGGTCCATCTGGGTCAGCCTTGTTTAGGCACAGCTTCAGAAATGCTCCCTCCAGCAAGCTGCATCTGGACACCCACTGCATCCCATCACCAACATGCAATTGCACTTTGCCATACAGACAGAGGAGCTGCTGGACAGGAGATGGGGTACCTGCTGCTGAATGCCTTTATGTATCATGTATCATGACGCATAAGTCATATCTTTTAATTTACTGAAACTGGTATAAAACAACAAACTTTCACTTTTTGTGGTTTCTGGGCAGTATGAAATGTATGAAACTCCACTTTTACTCCAGTGCCATCAAAATATGGGGAGTGGTCAATGACAATAACCAAACGTATGGATTTTGCTGGTTTGAAGTGTTTTAATTATGACAGCAATTTCTTCATTGATCTCCTGTAATCATACTGATAGTAATGAGAGAGGATGTGAAAAATCTTACTGCTCCTATGATGCAACAACTGTTGCTCCATGAATTTTTACATTGACTCTTGCCCACCCGTTCATCTCTATCGAATAATTCTACCAGACTGCCTTGCTTACTTGATATTTGAATTAGAATAATGAGATAAAATCAAATAATGAACTTATTTCCTGACTTGCATAATATGGTTTTATACCATTTCCTTTTTGTGTGATCTGATCTATATCCAGTAAAACCAGCTTTTGGTACAGCATTCCAATGGCACTTAAGCTAATGGGCAGATCTTGAATCCTGCTCTTGGTATCACTTTTCTTAGTGGCATCTAGATTTTGACTCAAAAGTTTTAATATCTGTAACTAGATCATTAACTTGGTCTTTGATCATTAGTTGCACAAACCTGGCTTTACTTTCATGAGTTCTGCCAGGGAAAGTAGAACGTATGTGGAAAAAATAATCTGTGCATGAACTGAACTATGAACATCACCTTTGACATGAAAGGCAGTATAAAAGACAAAACACTTATTCCATTCTGGCCAACAAAGTGGAGAAGTCAGGAGAGGACTTCAAACATAAAGTAGAATCCTTCCCAAGAGCTGCTTTTACTTAATCAGAAAGGATTGGGCTAAAGCCAACAGACTTGACTTCCACAGGGAAATTCAGATGCATAAGTCATGCAAGATGATGATAGGAAGACAGATGCTTGGAGCACTTTAAACTAGGTTCCAGCTACTACCAAGACTTCTGCTAACACTGACCCACTCCTTCCTCTGATAACAGATACTGAACCAACTCCTCGATCTGATGATTCAGCCAAAAGGACGAAACTCAGACTTATATCTTGGCACTGCCAATACTCCTGTGCTCAAGAGGAATACACAGCATTTACCTGGTTTACAGTGTTCATATTTCAAGAGATGCAGGCATAGCACACAGGGATGCTGTTCCCTATGTTAGCTTTCTGAAGTGAGTGATCTCTAGTCCACATTATTGATAGCTATCCCTTTTGATCTATGCATCCAAGGACCGTCTGGAAGCAAAGCAGCAGATAGCAGCAGAAAGCCATCTACACCCTGAACAGTTTGGCAGAAGGTGCTGTGGCTTCTGATAACATCTGGTGTCTCTTACCTGATGTCAATGGATGTGTATGTTGTGGGCTGCTCTCTCCTATTACTGGATGGGACACCTCCCTTCTTAAATTCTATGCCCACAAAGGGATCAACAGTGGCTTGACAGTGGTCAGTTGCCTGTGTGCCAGGGTGGAAGAACTTCAATACTATTCTGCAGGACATTTAAGTAAAGACACTCTGAAATATGCCCACAAAATAAATCCTCTGTTTTTTGTCTTGGTATGGAAAGGCACTGCAATCGAGGGTCTCATCTGCACAAAAGAGCTCCTGGGGAAAGACCCAAGTACATTAGGACAGTGACAAAGCTCTGAACTCTGACCCCAGACAATTATATTTCAGTCCCTCACTTGCAAGGAAAGTATTAGTCATGTACCATAACAAAATTAACAGTTTGAGTTCATTAAAAAAATTAACTGATTTTATATTGCATTTTTCATTTTATGAATTTAGGTTCTCATCTAAGGTACAAGTACCATATATATCAAGCAAATCTTGACTAATATTTCCTACCTGAAAGACTAGAAAATGTTTGTTTCTATGTGACCAAATGCTGCTGATAAAAACATGAAGCAAAGCTGAGATGAAAATAAAGATTCTACTTGGACAATTATTACTTTTTATATCTCTTCTGGAACAAAGCAGTAACAGTCTTTTCTCTACAGTAAAAGTAATGGCTTAAAGTTATTTAAGGGTCTGTCTCTTGTTTCTACCAGGTGCACCTTATTTTAATTTCTCTCTATAGCTATTGATAGGAAAACTGTCAAATTGCTCTGCTCTGGTGAGATAGTTAAGGAGTTACCAGCAGATATACAAAAAAGCTTAAACCCACCTTTGCCTATTAAGGGACCTTGAAATAATTTTATAAAACTTCTGTTTGGATATGTTGAAAATCAATGACCTATATTTAGTGCTGTAATTTTAACTCTCATTACACTGCATTTGAATTTCAGCTTTTATTTTCAAAGGAAAGACAGTGAAGTGATGATATTGTTTTGGAGCTGGTCTCGGTGCTGGATATTCAGCAATGCATAGATCCTTCTTAGCAAAACTCACCAGTGCTCCATCTTTATTTAATACAGGGTTCCTTTCCCAACAGTTGCAGTGACAGTTCCTTGGAAAAAATGCTTATTTTGTAGTAATCATTTTTTAGAAGACTAGGACTGTGACTTTTCAGGCAGCAAGTCTATATCTTTCTGTTTATACAGGACTTAACCATTGAAAAAGAAGTGATACTGTCAGCACTGGATACAATGGGGTCTCATTGGAAATTCTTGTGCCAGGGTAGAGGCCAGTGGTTCAAGCAGATGTTTATAGCTAAATAAATATCTCATATGAGATTTTAATTAAAGAAGTAACAGTTTTGGGAAAGATTGTTTGGCAGGTTTATTTTTAATGTCAAGTTCTTCAGTGTGGGACTTTAAGCACTGGATTTCAGCATTTATGACAAATAACAACTTGAGACAGTGAAATACAGACTGTGAGATCTAAAATATCTGAAATAGGCAAAATTTTCTGGGAGAAGTTGTTTTATTTATTTTCATGTGAATCAATGTACTCAAACTGATTTTTAAATGAAAAATATTTTGAAGTAGATCAATTTTTGAGCGTGGCTTCAAGGCTTAATTTCAGGACCAAGTCATTAATAGTATCACATACTGCTGATCAAATAGGAATAAACATCTGGCCCATAAATATAAATTAAATGTAACAACTGTTCAATTACTATCAATTTTGAAGTTGTAAGTAATATTTTTTCTGATTTAACTTTGGCCTTACTTTGAGCCAATACTACTGTTGAAACAAAGTCAACATTTGGTATTGATTTCAATGAAAAGAAGTTTGAAAGACAGAGAAAAAGAAGGCTGCTGCAAAGAGAAGGGCAGCCTCCCGCAGAGAGCACAGCTGACAAAAAGACAAATCTCTTTACTCATCATGGATTTCTAGCTCAAACATCCTCCTTGGTAATTGCAATTCCGAGCTGGGGCACACAGCACTGTGCACACAAACAACCATGCCTTGCTCAAATCAAATTTAATAATGAGGGCTTGGGAATAAGTTCACAGCCATGCTTAATTACAAGTCTTATAAAATTCAACAAAACCTTCATAAAGACTTGTTACTACCACACTCTGACATAGGTTTGCCCTCCTGCTCCAATCTCCTTCCATAGTCTACACAACCTGAAGTTCCAACAAAGCCCAACATGTGTTCTAAAGCCAAAAGAGATTTTAAATTCCACAATTTGCTAAAATCATGGGATAAAGCAATCTCCAGGTATGTGGGTTCTGAGTCTATATGAATATTGGGCTATTTCTTGAAATTTTGTTTCAGAAGCCAAGCTCATGTATTGGCAGTTCACCAAAGTTAGCTGTCAGACACGGAAATAATTTTTTGTTCTGAAGAGGCAGAATGAAAAAGCCTGTGGATTGTGACACTGTAATACCAAAAAGAACTGCCATGATTTTTAATGCCAGCACAGAACATAAGCTGTTTCTTTTTGTTTTCCTGGATACAAATTAAGTACTTTTTTTCACTTTACTATCTATGACTTGAACAGGACATTGCACCTTACTTAAAGATAAGTTAGCAAAATAAAACAGAAAAACTTCCCTAACCAGCTTCAGGATTGAAAAAAAAATACTAAAATGGGAATGAGGTAGTGTAAAAATTAATACAATTCTCTACTGATAAAGTTTCATCAGATAGTAGCACCAAACACTCTCTATTGGTACTGGTAGTTAAAGCAATTTCACCTGAGCTTTCTAAATTCATACGTGTGGACTATCATTTATGTCTTCAGGCTTATTTCTTACTGAAACTATGTAAAATTTTTATATTCCATTGAAAATAGAAGCAAAAGATTATTTTCATACTTGAAGTAAACAGAATAGCAACTGCACTTTCAAAAAAAAAAAAAAGGCTGGGAAAGACAGTCAGACAGAGATATACATCTTGGTTATATACAGCAGTCTGCCTAGAGGTTCTGGTCACTAAACACATCTGAGGGATTAAATCACTGAAATTTGCATCATTATAACACTATTTAGGGACTTCCAGAGATAAACATTTGCTTTGTGATGCATAAAAATACATTAGGCAGCACTCGTGCAATTATTATAAAAATTGCAGTCTTGCAGAAAATACACAGGATTCAAGTACACAATAGTTCTTTGAAGTTATGAATGCTGACAGGAGAATGCCTTCTCCACTATGGTGACAGATATTTCCCACCAAATAATATGCCATTCTCTCTTTCCCCACAGATCAAGTCATGCATACTTTTTAAAAAAAAATCTAAAAAGAGGTTAGTTCCAGCAGTGTGCCATACTGGTATCACAAACAGGTATACCCAAGGATACTAAACTTTAAAAAAAGTCAAATTGGTATCTATGAACTTCCTTGTCAATTCATGCTTTCTACAGGGTTTTCTCACCTTTCCTTCTTTCTGTATGTGTCATGTAAGACCTGTATACCCTACATCCTTGATACAGTTAGAGGACAAAAGGTATGAAGAGGGGACTAGACCCTAGATGTAAAATTTTCTGTATTCTGGAAAGAGCTATGTGGGGAACTTCACACCTTCTCAAGCACAGCAAATGTCCTTGGCTAGCACTGCTGCAAATTACCACAAATGTTCAATTCTCATTTATTTTTTCAGAATTAGAGGAAACACTTTAAGTCTCCAGTGTCTTTGGCATCTACAGATTTAGAAATTATCCTCGAGACAAGCATAACCCCCTTTGTAAGTGTGCATGGAACAGAAGTGAGGTAATATCTGTCAGCCTAAGACCTGAATTGCAGCTTTCTGTACTCTCTGGAAAAGTGTTAATAGGTTTTTCATATAAAAACAAGAACAATATCTCCTTCATTATCTGAGCCACAATGAAAAATTAAAGGAATTTGCAGTCTTGGGATGGAGCATACAAACCATGTGTAGCCTTCATAATGCAACAGCCTTAAAGTTTTCACAATTTCTTCTACAGAAGGAAAGCAATAGGCTACTTCAGAATAGGAAATTGGGGCACAGTGCTAGTTCGAAATTATGACTGAGGAAGAAATGATGTTGGAAAGGTGGTAATTTTTGTACATTTACAAGGACATTTGTTCAAAAATAAGAGACAGGATACAAATAATCGAGAATTTTGAAAACAAACATAAAACTAAGACCAAAGAATATTAAAACTTATCCTTAAATAATCATCTTCTAATTAACTACACATTGTAACTAGACATCAGTTACAAATAGCATTTCTATATTTTATGCAATGTAAGGAATTGCAAAATCTGTTTGCTATCCCTCTGTGAAAAAATATTCCAGCATACTCTTTAGAAGTAGTGAATATTCTGGTCTTGTTTGATTTAACAGTCTCACATTATACAAAACCTTATTTTTATTTGATAAGACTGAGAAAGGCACAGGGAATGACTGTGAAAAGAGATTTGGGGCTAATCCTAGAGGAAAGAATCCAGTTTACATTGTGCACACAGAGGTTCTGGTACAAGTTGCAGAGCAAGGCACAGGCATCAGCATGACTCTTGCCCTTTCAGACACAAAGTGAACAAAATCAGCACAGATCTTTCTGTATGCCTCTGGTCCACTTAAACTGTTTTCCTGGAGGATAGTAACCATTGCTCCCTCTGAAACGACTACTGCTGGTAAAAGGTGCAGACAATTCACCAGAGTAGTGGGAACAGATCTGAGCTAGTGCAGCAAAGTGTGAATTACTAATCCTGACACAAATTATTTTGTCTCCTTTGTTTGGACTATATGAAAATGACTCAACGTAGTAAGGAAGGAGCCAAGTATCAAACGGACATCAACGAGATTAGGTTTGATCTCCTTGTTTTTTCTTTATTCTCTATATTTATGTGGTTACAGAGTAAAAACAGGCACAGCTAAACAATTGTGATTGATTAAAATCTCATGTTCAAGCACTCTAAATGATTGTTCATTGGCTCACATCTTTTGGCAGCAAATTCTTCTTTGTTTTGTCTTATGATCAGCATTTCTGTCTTAAGCATCTATAAGAAGGTACAACAAGTTGTTTCATGTCTTCAGCTTCGGTGAGGAAGCATCTGGGAGAAAGACCAATAAGTTATTACATTTGCTACTTTCTTACTAATTCAAGGCAATGTAAGAGCAGCATAGAACACAGCAGGCACAGTACAAAACCTCATACTGTTCCCTGATAGCAAGGACTGTTCAAACCTCCTATCAATAGATTGTGGCCTCGCTCTTCTAAAAATTCCTCTACCACTCAATTTCTAATGTGCAGTCCTTCCTACTGCTGGCAAGAGAAAAAAATGGCCCAGATCACCTACATCACTTTATACATGGAGGAAAACAGGATGCACATCATAGATGGCCTCAAGGACAAGAAGACAATCCAGTACTTTTTGGAAACAACTGAGTATCTTCTCCTTTTCCTCATCTAGAAAATCTGCCTCCTGATCTGGTTTCTTCCTGCATCATGTGATGGACAAGTCGGGAGCCAGCACTAGGGCTGAGCATCTGTGTATGGTATAAATTCATTCCTACATGCGAGCAGCTTATCAGTGCTTCTTCCCATAACAAGCAGTCCCAAAAAAGAGCAAAATAAGGAGAGTAAAAGTGTGCTGCCCATGCCATAGAAGTGAATGCAAACAGTGAGGCCACCCTAGGCTGATCGCCATGTGGATTGGAACCACTGCAACTGGGATGGGGAGGCTCTCACACACAGGGGCCCCAGACCAAGACAGAGAGGACTTCCTTCTGACAGCAGATCAAAGAGAGCTGAAGAGGGTTACTAAATCATTCATTTTTTATTAGGGTCTTTCTCACTAATATTCTTTTTCTAATTCATCTGTCAGAGCCTCAAGATCAATTTATTTATAAATGTAGTTATGCAGTTATCAATCAGATAACTGTATTTTCTGTATGTCCGGGCTAAAGTGAATCACCATCACAGAAATCTTGCTTCAGTGGTTTTATGAAATACACTTATGTGCTTTATTCAATTTTGTGTCAGTATATTTGTCCAACCAAATTGTACTCTTCAGAAGTTATATAGTTCAGTGTCAAAGCCTTTTTAAACAAATCAATGCTGCAACCTTTAACAAAGAACCAGTCCTTCAGTTCCACATGGAATCCTTGCCTTGGAGACACAGAACTTGAACAACGTAAAACACAACAGGACAGATCCTCATCCTTTACCCTAAGTAAGTAGGAGTTACTCCCGTACATGGCAGCACCCGCACTGCAGACATCCACTTTTTAAACTCAAGAGAAAAACAGCCAGGCTAAGGTACATAACCTATATGTGCCTGGCTTCTTAAGTAAACCCTAATTTCTAACACTAAGAATATGTGTGTTCAGGCTGACCCATCCCTGGAAGTGTTCAAGGCTGGGTTAGGTGGGGGTCTGCAACCTGGTTTAGTCAGTGTCCCTGACTAAAGAGGGAGGTGGAACTGGGTGATCTTTAGGGTCCCTTCCAAACAAAACCATTCTATGATACTGTGACTAATGAATGTATGATGAGCAGCCATCAAAAATCTTCCTTGGTGTTAAAATACAAACTCTGAAGTGAAACTGTACATGGAGGCTGCTGTTTCCCAGAGCAGTTTCTGCATTCCTCTGGAAATGTTAAGCATGTTGTAACCCACTGATTATACACTGAAGGGTTTTCCTGCCCAGGAGAGGAAATGGCTAAACAAATTTTTTTCAGAATAAAAATGTAAATCGTGCTAGTTCAACATCTTGGTTATTGCATCATAGCTATGGTGTGTGTCCTATCCCAAATCATTTTTATGCCAATGCCCAGGAATTTTCCTACTCATAAAATAATGGTGATTTTATTTTACCCATCCCTTACTGCGATATTGCACAGCAGACAGGGACATAATTAACACTGGAATTCCTAACAGGACATCAGTGCACTGGTTTCATAGCAAGCAAAAAATTGGCAAATGGAATAGCCTAGAAATTTGCAACAGCAATGTAATGCAAATTAGCGTCAAAAGTTGGCTCTCACACCAGGCTCCATTATCTCAGTGGCAGGAAAACCGGTGTGGCAACACTTGATTTTGGCAGATGTATGAGGCTCTAATAAGACTAAGATTTTTATATCCCTTGCTCTTTTAAATGCTTTTTCATTTGCTTTCATTTTTTATGCCACCTCTGAAAACCTAAAGCTCTACCTTTTGTCATGCTGCTGGTGTTGGTACATCATTGCTCAGACACAAGCAGAAAAGACACATTCAAACCTTTTCCTTGTAAAAGAACTGAGTGTGGAACTTGGAGACTCAGCTAGAGCATTTCAGTTGACCAGCAGCAATGTCCTGACCAAGATGAGGGAAAAAACTCACTGGTGTTCAGGGTTGCAAAAAATTCCTTCTCAAGAGCAAGCAAATTAGATTGGCAGATATGGTTAATCTGAGTCACTACTGCATCCCTAAGGTTCTCCCTCTGTGAGACAACTGATGTTGTCCTTGCCCAGAAATAAGTGAGCAGGTGTAACCTAATTCTTAATGAAGATGATTAATCAACATAATAAACCTCACTCTCAGTCTGACTTTTGACACTGTGACTCATATTAAAGAGGCTTTTACTCGCCAAGAAGACACATTGGCTTCAATGCCACCATTGCTGAGCTGATAAAGGTCAGCTCAGCATGAACACGAGTAGCATCTAGGCAGCATTCCTTTTCTTTTGGTGCTTCAGAAATTCAGAGTAATCAGATATAAGAAGGAGCTTAATTCCCTTCAAAATAAGCCCTTCTTAGAACTAGTCTGATATCACTAGTGATACAAATTGTAGTAGTAAGCAAATAATGCTGCTGCTTTATCTGAAGTGCAGGTGGCAAAGCATACATTTCTCTCAGAGGAAAAGTAAAATATTGTAAAAAAAGGAAATTATTCTTTTATTTTGGTAGCTGTTATGTTCTCTTACACTTATTAGCAATTTAAGATTTGGAACACAAAGCAACTATGCTGAGATTATTATGCTTATAAGTTTGTGCCCAATCTTTTTAGAATATTATGAGAACATGTTCTTTCCTCCTCAGCATCTTCTCTTCTCTCTGCAAATACACTCTCAAAGGATGCCTGAAGGTAAGAGATGGGCTGAGGAATATTAAATGTCCCTCTCTGAATGACACTTGAAAAGTCTGGTCTTTTCATGTTAGTATTCTGTTTAAAGATGGGAATGTTAAAAACACTGTAGCTTCCAGGTAGTATCTGAGCTATACACTCATACTTCATTTCACACTCAGCAAGACAAACAGCTACTTGTAGGACACGATTCATTCACATTCTCTTTTAAATCTTTATTTTAGGGTGATAAAATGAATACATTTAAATGTCTGTTTTTACATAATCTATGCATTTCTCCATTGGTTCCATGAACATCATATCACGGTTATGATGAAACTGCAAAAGATCTTCTACTGGGGAACAACAGCAACAAGCACTACAAGCATTGCCCTTCCTTGATACTTCAGGGTGCTTTAGTACATTCCAAACCAACATTTACAAACCAAAAGTCATGATGACATCAAATTAGAGCTTCTCCAAGTCAAAGACTCTGTCCAAAAGAGTAGCCCAAAAATCTGTGTCATCTGCATGGTTAGAAATACAGTCATGTGAGGTTGTATACAACTTCCCTATTAGGGCAACAATGACAAACTCAGCAGGTCACTCCAGTGGTGCTTTTTTCCTACTACCTGCTGTCCTTAATTGCTGTCTCCTGGGACTGTTATACTATTAGCTGAATCACAAAGGGAAAATCCTTATGATAGGCAACTGGGGAAGGCAAAGCATCTGACTACTTAGTTTTTCTTTCTCTTAATCTGAATCATTATTGTCATTGTGAATTTCAATGTTGTTGCTACATTGAGTTTGAGGTCCAGAGCCAGTGACCTGCCAACAGCCCACTACTCTCTACTGCACAGCAATGCAGTCTGAGAACTACTCAGGATGGACCGAAGAATCATCTGTCATAGAAATGTTAAGGTTACTTGAATGGAGAATGATTGGGAATATCTAGGCTTAGAAGCATTGGAATGGACAACTTCCAGGAGAGGTATAGCAGTCACCAAGATTCCAAGTCATTTATGTGCATCTTCTCAGGGTACCCAGCACCAAGGAAACAAAGGACAGACTGAAAGAAGGGACGTACTAAAACAAAGGCAGTCTACAAGCAGTCTGAAGTAAGGACTCAGTGCATTTAGAGATGGTGGTGAGAAGACAGTGACAGAGTAGGAGCCACTAGAGACCCATATAATTATACAAAAAGCAATGACACATAGTGCTGAGGGTTTCCAAGCTAAGAAGCAACAAGGAGAAGGGAGAAGGATTCAAGGCTTCCATCCCTTATCCTCCAAGCAACATCAAGAAAGCCTGGACAGACAACCTGGGTTGTGGTGTTTGTGTTGCTGAACACATGACTTGGGCATGCATACCTTGTGTCTTTGTGAATATGTGCTACAAAAGTGTGAATGAGTAAAACAGATTTTATTTGAGAATAAAACCACATTGCCCACACTTGAGGGCTCATATTTGGCCTTGCTGTGCTACAGTCCTACAGTCACAAGAATCAGACTCTCTAAATTGGTTCAATAATATTTTATAACTCATAGAAACAATGAGAGCTGCAGCAATGAGGACAGGCTAAGACCTGTGTTTAGCACATGCTCAGTAGGGGACTTATGCTCATTCTGTCCTGACTCAGATTAGAATCTTAAAATCTCTTTCATCCTATGCTTAGCAAAGATAATGCAGTCTTTCTACCCTTTTCTTTTTGTTAGTGAATAGGATGTTCCGAACCTGATTAACTTATCCCCATAAGAACATTATTGAAATGTATATGTTGCTGCATGCTTTTATTTCAAAAATTGGCACTGTCCCTCAAAATTATGAATCAGAAACAATATTTTGATACAAAAACCCCAAGCAACACTAGAAATAACAGAATAGATCATTGCCAGTTATATCTGATTCAGACTAAAAATACATTTACATTTTTATGTATACACAGTTTTTCAGAAAACAAAAAATAAATTGTAGCAATTCACTATAATGCAGCTTAATGATATTAAATCCCTCAAAGTAGCTACTTACAGATCACATGTGAAAAGAAAATGATTGCATTGTGTCACCAGACTATTTTTAAAGGGTTTAGCAACAATTTCTTGTTTACACTAAAACTGCCAGTTTATTTTTTTAAAAGACTCTGCACCACAGAATCTGCTTTTCTAGCAAAGATTTCCAATATCCTCACGAAGAATTTTGAGCTGAGAAATTTTTCATTCCTTTTACCTGGCCTACTATCTTCCTAGTGGAAACAATTTCCATTGCAAGTACGTTTTTAGGAGTGTTGCAAGAATAAACAAACAGCAGCCCAAATTCCTCAGTATTCATTAACAAGGTCTATTATTCCAGTATTTTACAGTTAATTTATGTAAACACAAAAAATGCATGACTTGTCAATGTACATTTTTTATTATTTAATGGTGCTAGAGTCATTACATTCTAGTTATATATTGTATGTTTTGTGGCAGTTTACCCTTCTTTTCACAGATATGTCTGTTTTCAGCAACAATGCATTAGAAAGACACTGGGATTTGCAACATGGAAAAGGGGCACTGTGGCATTGATAGCATTAAGTTTCTCAGGAAGGCCAAAATGTGCAAAGGGGTGAAAATGGCTGATCAAAAACAAGTTCAAAGACATCTCTGCCTTCCTCTTGGATAAAGATGAGAACAATTTGCAACTCTCCTTTCATGAGGAAATTTTGGGGCCATTTGGCTGAGGTCTCTCCAGTCATTCCTAGGGTAGAAATGGCAGCTGAAGGAGTTTCAGCAGGGGCCCCAGGGCACCAGCTTTCTCATGGCACACAGAAGCTGCTACAGTGACATAAGACTAAGGCACATATCATAAGCCATAAAATTTAGTGCTACTTTTCTAGGCATGGTTCATATTTTGTCTTGGAAAAAGTGTGAAACATTCTACATCAATTTTTCAGGGCTGGAATGTGAGGTGCAACAAAAGAGCAACTTGATACACTGAATCAGCATCAAGTACAAGGCAGAACTGCTGGCAAGACCAGCTTCAAAACTGGTGTTTGGTTCTCACACACTTACTTCCTTCTTGCAACAGTCTTTATTGGGAAAGGGTTACAGTCTGGAAATGTTTGCTAGCAACTTTTGAGGGAACAGTTTATTACAGAGAACTCCACTATGGAAGTATGGGTTTTGGATATGATTCAGTTTCTAGAATATGGCACTTGAATACTAAAAAGATGCTGGATGGATTTTCAAGGATAGAAAAGCAACGTTTGACAGACTATTAAAAATATATATATTTAAAAAATCATCCTTTCTTACAAACCTTTCTTGCTATTGCTCCCTTCTTGAACTGCCTTGTAAGAATGGGAGCTTTGAAAAGCATAACAATAATGCTGAACTTCAACAGATGCCGAAAACACCTGAAAAAATAAATTGGCATTGCCTTCTGTTGATTTTCAACTCCATCTCAGTCAGTCAATTGAGACCGCACTTGACGTAACATAAAAAAGTAAGAAAGCTATTTCTGATTGTGTTTCATGAAATTTGGAAAGCAAAACATTAAAGAAAAAAAATCTAAGACTTAAATTGCCTTTTAATACTGCAATTTTTACTTGAGACTCAAGTGGCCTCTCTCTGTGTTTCAGAATAAACTGTGACCAAAGAACTCATGCTTTAGTCAGCCTGCATGTGTAGGCATCCTTTCCTGAATGCTCTGCTTTTTTGAAAATAGTTGTTTCTAGCTCTCTTTGCTGCAGATGAAGAGGATATAAGACAGCAGAACAACATGTCACGGTGGCTGGGCAAATAGCTGTACATAAAGATACTGGCAGCCTTCAGATTTACTTTCATCTCATGGCTGACAGGTGCAAGTGCATGGCATTGATTATAGCACATTCTTTCAAGTACACTTGTGAGATCTATCTGTGAATATGTGAATGGTTTGTGAACAGCTCTTTTCACTCTGTCAGATCAGATCAAGAGCAGAAGTCAAGACTGTGCTGCTAACTTGTGGTAAAAATCTATGTACTATATGGTAAAATCTATGTACTACTTCACATGTATCTGTATTGATTTGTAGCATGCTGCTCATCTCTCTATATACATACCTCTAAAATTTGAATGACAAGTAGGATTTTATGATATACAGATAAGCAGTGTGTTACAAACTACCACAAAATGCATGGCAAGCCTCATGTTCTTGTTTATGTATTTAACCCATGTTCTAGGTTTGTGTGTTTATAGCTGATGCTTGCCCTGATACTGCCAAATGAGTATGATCAGAGGTCTGCATTGCTCCAACTTCATTACAATTGCAAGAGTGCCATTTTTATGCAGGTATTACTCATAATCCAAGTGGAAGTGTTGCTTGTTATCTGGAGAAACCTGTGGATGAATGTGCAAGGCTTCAAAGAGCAAGATTTTGCAAGACAGACCGGGTGTGAGCCCCTGCTAGCAGGGAGCAGACAAGACTATGACTCGAGCCATCAGCAGTGTTAGCTCCTCTCTTACCACAGAATTAGGTTCCAATACTTGATGTTTGCCCTCAAGACACATAAACCACCTCAGCATTCTTCAGTGAAATCTGGTCCTGCATTCCCCATTTTCCCCATAGATGCATGGGGAGCCATGCATGACACAGGACAACATGATGTCCTTCAGGGGTTCAGGTGTAAATCTCTCAAGATATGTTATGAGAAGGAATACCCTAAAGTAGGCTTACAATAAATTCTCTCTTGCTTATTTGAATTGTTGTCATCTGGAGAATATGTGTGCTACATCTACATAGGTTTTTGACTTAATTTCAAAGAATTATTTAATTTCTTCAAGCAGTCCTTTTTCCTCAATGAGTTTGGGATGGAGGAGGTTTATGACAAGAAGTGTGAGACAATAATTTGATCATAGATATATGGAAGTCTTCTCAAATATCCAGAGAGAAGACAGCTTTATCAGAACTTCTACCCAGTTACTTTCAGCCTTGTCTTGCAGTCAGTGTTGTGTAGCATACATAGATATTAGCAGTTTGCACCCACCTGTATCTCTAGGGAGCAGCGCTTTTCTTTTATCCTGTTAGAATTTAATTATGTGAAACACTAGACTAAAATTCTCTAGTGCATAAACTCATCAACATATTTTCATCTGTAACTGCCTGTGTCTCAGGAGAATTACAGGAACCCAGTAAGATACACATCAATTTGTTTCTTGTTGGCTAATAAGCATGTGTAAAGCTGAACTACCATACCAAGAATCAAAGTAAGTCAAATCTCACCTTCTTTCATCTTTCTTAGCCTTTAGTTTTCTCTTGAAGTCCAACCTCTGCCTTTCAGAAATTTAATTTATGTCAAGAAATTGCAAAGAGTGAAAGGCAAACACAGCTAACTGACAGTTGTACTCCAGAGAACTCAATATCCATTCTGGAAACAGTCACTACATTTCAAGCTTCAGTCAAGTACTCTCCCAGGAGCCCCTGGTTCAGTCTAGCTTTGGGTATATTTATTTTGATGTAAACAAGAGAACATATGTTACACTACTAAACAGCAGCACTTCCTAGCTGAACAGACTGTAACAGAAAACTCTTGTACTCGTGCATTTGCCATGGGACTGAGTTGTGGTGTGTAATACCATCTCTATTCCTGAGTTCTTGAAATCATAGACTAACCTGTGCCCCAGCTGGGAGCTTGGAAGGTAAAACCTACAGTCATATCAGTTCTCCAGGAATATGTTGGGCTTCTCCTTTGAAAAAAAACAAATTCTATAAAGATGTCCTAGTCTGGCTTCCGCATTCTGATTATTTGCAAGTAGTTGTTCATAATGTCACTTTGTACTTTGACAAAGAAGGCTGTGTGAACAAGGTCCAATCTTACTCAATGAAGTAGAATCCAGCAACAGTTCCACGAAAACTGTAAAGGATAAATAAAATTTAGCCAAGAGCAATTTTAGGCCTTAAATCTGCAAGCACTTTTCTATTTACTTAATATTATGAACATGAACAGTTGTGGAGATTGCAAAAGTTAGTTGGAGTGGGGTTTTTTTAGCAGTGGATTTCACCTTTTTCAAAGTATCAACAATTTCTGAACTGTGGTTTGTACTACTTCTCAGTTTAAATCTCTGTCACCATGACATGGTCATTATTAATTACTATTGGTGAACTTAATTAAATTAAATTTAAATTTAATTTGAAAGAAGCATGTTTTAATTTCTTTTTTTTTTCCAATATTTTAATCCTTAACATATTATCAGCAAAATATTTTGTTGGCCCAAACTCCTGCAGTTCCTCACTAATCTATGTCATTTGAGAACTTGAAACCATAAATTACTTCAAATTACATCTTTTATAAGAACAGATACACATCGCAGATTGCTGCAGCACTATATTGATTACTGACTTCCTAGTCTTAATATAACTATATGTAGATTTTTAATTATAATGAAATACTATAACAGTTTACCTGATATCTTTGCTAATTAAATATGGCATTCCTAATACAGTACTTTGATTAAATCATTTATAATAATGGATCCTCTCCAAATAGTTGGAAGCACTAAAGAAAATTAATTTAAAAATTAGTAAATTGATCTTCGTTGAATAAAACCATTCAAATATGCAGCTAATCTCCTTCTAGTTTTTCAGAGCCAATTTTAATAATTATATCCATAAGCAAAATCTAAAAAGGGAAATCATGAAAAATAAGAGGGCCCAAAGAAGTACAAGATTTTGCACATGGATATCTAGAGTGTTCCTAAGATTGCCAATGTAGTCTTTTTGTGTTGTTTTGGCAGGGAATAATTAGTCTGTTGTTGGACTAATCATGTGAAGTGGATGACTACTAACAATCCCATGAAATGTTAAAAAAAAACAACAAAAAAAACCCCAAAAAAACCCCTAAGTATTTTCAGACAAACTGATGGCATATTTTTGTGCATAAACTGCATGATCACACCTCCACCAACTTCACGCAGTCTTGGCTACTAATCATCTAATTAGGAAAATATTAGACTTGTGTGTAGCGACGCGAGTTTCAGGTTTTTGAATTTGTATTTTGTATTTGTACTTGTCTGTACTTGGTATGTCCCTCCCCGAATCCTCTCACCCATCCCCTGATCCCCTTGGTATCTCCCAGAGGGGAGCCCCTTGTCAATCACCCTGGAAACTTGAAGAGAAATCATCTCCCATTTGACCAGGTGTTCAGGCACCTACCCTCTTCAATTGTCCTGCTAAGTGTCCCACTCTAGAACCTCCCAACCCCTTCCCATCCATTAGCCCGAATTCTCCTGTGGCCTCAGGCTGTGTCCTGGGGTACTTAAGGGAGAAGGACAGGCTGAGCCTTGCCTTTTGCACGTGGAAGTTGCACAATAAACACCTTTCAAACCCATGGCAGAAGCCTGCTCTTCATTCCAAAACCTCACCCATGGTTCCAGCTAGCAGATCTGAGGAACCCACACAACTATTGCAGTTGGTCTGGAGTAAGCAGCCTGCTGATAGCAGCCCCCAAGGAGGAAACCACCGCACTTGTGCTTGACATTTTCATCTGTATAGCCATCTTTGAAAAAATGGAGGAATTTATTTAATTCCTAGAAGTACAGCCCAGTGGGATAAAAGCAGCCAGTGAAATATTTGTATCCCATTATGTGGGAAGGTCATTTTACACCAGCTCTTCTTCAGTCAAACAGCTCTTTGCTTCACTCTTTTCACTCTAGCCTATGACCAGGACTGCCTTCTTCCCTCATTCTTGCCCCTGGGCTTTTCCAGGATCTATGGGGCTATCCAGGTCTAGCCCCATAGATAGTTGGACTTGCCCATCAAGGTAAGATAATCAGTGAGGGGAAGGAGGCATTCAAATTTTTAGCTGCCTCTAAAGCTCACTTTGCTTCCCCAGTCCTCTTATTGTACCCTCAGAAAGATGCACAATAAGAATGTGAGCTAGTAATTCCTTGAGAACATTGAAATATCCCCAAAGACTGACTCCACCTTTCTGATTTTACCAGCCCAATGTGCCCACAGAATGGAAAAATAATCAAAGAACATAAAATATATTAATTGCTTTATTTCTGGAAATAGCTTGTCATTCTATTAAATTTCCAATTTGTTATCTGCCCGAATGAAAAGGGCATTTAGCTCATGACTGCTTTTGCTTCAGGAAAGAAAGAAAAAGGAGCAGAACAGGAATACTACTGGCTCATTAATCTTCACTACTTTAACAGCATAGGGCCACAGCCTCACTATGATAACTGTGATGCAAACTAGTACAGCACCTTGTTCAAGAGAGTGCACAGGACTCAGGTTACACAAGTGGAAAAAATTAAGGAAGAAAAGAGCATGATAAGACAACCACAACTCACAGCCCACCAGATGCTTGCACACAATAGTCAATTCTGGTCATTTGAATTGTTTAGTATATACACAGTGGACTCATTTCACAGCTGCTTGGAGCAATGTTATCCATGATGCCTTTGTATTTACTCTGCTGCCTTGGGAGGCTTGAAGGATGGAGAGGCTAGATGGAACGAAATTAAATGTTTAGTTACAACATTTATCTGTCTGGGTGTGCATAGAATTATTTCAAGCTACAAAACTGACAAAATTGCTTAGATTATTTTTGTGAACTTCCTTTAATTTGTAATCAAAAGGTATACAGAAAATGGAAGCATGGCAGATTTTATTTTGAAAAAGAAATCATAGCCTTTACAGAGGATTTCATACCGAGACACAGTATCAGAATAAATTTAGTTAGCTGACATATATTTGACAGAAAGAGTACCTCCCTCCAAACCCTCAGACAAAGACAGAATGGTTTACAGAGAGCCCTCTCTGACAAGGCCTGTGAACACAGTTAAAGGGACTTTTTGACCTCTGGAAGACCAACTCCTGAGAGAGAGAGAGAGAGAGAGAGAGAGAGAGAGTGAGTGTGTGTGTGTGTGTGTGTGTGTGTATGTGTGTGTTTGTGACTCTACCAGACAAAAGTTTTCTTCTATTCATGAATTCAGCCTAACTCATAAGAAATTAGAATTCATGTCTTGTCCCAAAACTACAGCCAACACAAGGGCTGAGTCACCAATTTCAGAGAATAATCTCATAAAATGTAATTGCTAGCAGCATTACAAACATTTCCTTGTGCCAGACCTGTAAACATTTTCTTTGAGGTTTGTTTCCAAAAAAAGTCCAGGTTAATATGACTTAGCCTACTCCCTAGAAGAGTATTGGACCAGTTAGGGGAATGATGTAAAAGAACTAAAATGAGATTTGCTTAGTACATTGTCCTTCTTTTGACACTCTTGGGCACTTACTGGGAATCTGTGGAGAAGGATAATAGCAGCAAAATATGGCAGCAACCTGAGTTTTCAACAGCTATTGATCCGTGCCTTCGAGTTCAGCATTAAGGCCTCTATTTTGAAAACATCCTGCCTCTTAAGACTCTTTCCCAGCACCTAAACACCCCTGCAAAAAGGAAGAAGAGTGTCTCAGCAGCAGGTTAAGATGAGGTTTCAAGGGAAAACGGGTGCATGAGAGCCCTCAAAATAGGTACAAATAGGTGAAGTAGAAGCAATGCATCTGGCTGTTCATGTTTCAAAATGCTACATCCTTTTTCCAGAAATAGCCCTACTAGCTTAGACCACTAAAGTCAATGGTATTTTACATTGCTTTGTCTGAGTTTGCACTTGTAATCACTGGCAGAGCAGGGAAAGAGGTTTTCACCTTCACAGGTCCTATAAACCCCTCTGCTACAAGACTGTCTTTCACCATACACTGATGTAACATTCATCCTTTTCCTACTCCCATCACAGCCCAATTCAGTCCCATTGCAATAGGCACATTTAAAGGACTGAATTGCTGGAACATATTGCAGCTCAGTATATTTAGACTGATGTTTTGTAAGTCTGGTACCCTGTTATTTTTGAATGTCATAGAAATACTTTGCTGCACCACTTAGTCTGTAATTTTAGTACTAAATATGACAGCAATAATTCTAGGAATGAGAGAGGTATTTACTATAAACAAATCCAAAGAATAATAAGACCTACCATCCTCCAGAATCCATTTTTCTATCAGTTAAGCAAGTATTACTGACAGTATAATCAGAAGCTATGGAGTTGTGTACCATCTGCAGAGCTGGAAGCAGCAGAAGGGACACTTCTGTCAAGTTGGAGTCCTAGGACCAGGATTCAGCTCCTCAGAGCAGATGCACCATCTACTTCTCCAGCTACACAGAAAGCCCAGGGTGTCCCTGAGCCTGAGACTGGAGGAATGGTCTCAGCAGTAGGAAGCTCAATCCCTGCTGAGGTAGGTGAGCAGAATGTGTGGCACCAGTGAGTTTGTCCCAGAGATTGATAGGTTCTACAGGAACCAGTGCCCCACACTGCACAGGAAAAGGTATGGCCAGAGGCCTAGAATGGGATCTTCTAGCACAACTGGGAATAAAAATCTGTGACTTCTGCAACGCAACGATGCTCCCTCTCCAACTGCAGATGTTTACTCCAAAACTGTTGAAGCCAATAGGAAAACTTTATTAAAGAAGAGAAGTTGGATGGAAGTGGAAAGGAACATGCCTGTAACTTATGAAGTGGAAGAGATGAGTGTTAGAGATGTTAAAATCATAAGGAGGAGAGAATTACGGAAGAAACCCAAGTGTAAGTGTTGTATGAAGTAATGCAGCCAAACAGTAAAACCAGGACATACTAAAGGCTGACATCAAAACAACCTGATCACCATGGGCTAGCTAAAGGAGCAGTCACAACACCTGGAGGTCTGCAGCAAGCAATGGAGGACTCAAAGCTACTGCCTGTCCTCTGTTGTGCTTCTGCACTGACCTGTGAGGATGAACAACAGCTTGGTGTGGCCCCAGAGCCACCAACAAAGCTTACTGCAGTTCCCCTCGGCACCCTGCCAAGCTTCTTTCTCCTGGAAACCACTTAGTACTGTCCCAATATCAAGGCCAAAGGGCATTCACAGAAAGTTGTCATTTCCACCACCTTTGAAGCTCTCCTGAGGATTGAGGCAGACTGAGGGCTGCTGCCAGCTGTGTTTGGGTGCCTTTCAACCACAACTTTTATGTTCTCTTCCCTCTTCTCTTCCCTCTGTAGCACATCCCCAGGTGTGAGGCTCCAGCATGGCTTCCTGGTCCATATCCTTCTGAATACCTGCAGCAGCATGGAGACAACATGCTGAAGCAAGGAAAAGGGGAAGTGCAGCACTTTTTACCCAAATGTCCACCAGGGAGAGAGAAAAGAAAGCTGGTGTATCCTTGAGTGTCTGATGGACTATACAGCATTCCTCCACTGGTTGCTTGCAGCCATTGCTGACCAGATCTCAGGTTATCTAGGACTCAATTCAGGCAGGGTGGGGCCCACTGCTCTTGCCAGAGCCAACTGGTACGAAGGGCAGGAGTTGGGCTCCAAAAGGACAACTTTCTCTCCCTCATCCTCCACAGCAGGAGTGAGCAATGGGCAGCTACCAGCAGCCTGCTGTGCCCCAGGGATTCTGCGTCCTGTGGGCTGCTGTCCTCTGTAGCAGCCAGGAGAGAAGGGGCAGCCTCAGGCATTGGAGTGGTGAAAAACAGCAGGGTAAAATGTTCATGCTAAGCAGTGGGAGCAGAAGGAGCAGCCTCCTAGAGGGAAATTGCTCCCTCATGTTGAATTTTTGTGCACACTGAATGGAGAGTGGGCCAGAGCTTCCTGCTGCTCCAAGAGCCCTGGGGCAGCTACAAGGCCTGACCACACCAGGCGTGTCCCTGTAGCTTCCATGACAGCGCTCTCACCCTTGGCTGCCTGTCCAAACTAAGCAAAAACTTAGCTCCTAAGCTACAAAGGCATTGCACAACATTGGCATGACCCACAGTTTGGTGGGTACACCAACCTAGACAACAGTTTGTCTCCATCCCCTGCTCCACAGAAAGAAGAAGATAAGTGCCCTCCCATGAAATCCCAGCTCCACTGCCTTGACTATTCCTTGCCAAGCAAGATGCCTGGGAGTATGGGAATAGGTGAGGAAGCCTCTGGAACAAGACTTTTCTGCCCACATTCAACCACAGGCTAAAGACAGGCAACCCTGACACTTCCCGCTGTTGGTGCCACTCTGCGTGCTCAGCACCCTGAAACGAAGAAACCCTCTGGAACCACTTGTTTCTCTGGATGTTCATGTGGCAAGACAGGGTTTGCAGGATAAGTGTATGCTGTCATGTCATTAGCCCTTTGTGCTATGCTCCCTGCCAAAGGCATCTTCAAACTCTCCATAGCTGGCACATCTGTCATTTCAGACCAAAAGTATGGTGCAATGTTTCATCTTCAAGAACACAACTTTCTCTCTTTACCTATCAGATATCACATACGAAGGCTGTGAAAAGAAATACTGTCCTGAAGTCCTAGACCTTGGCCTTTTTGCAGTATGGTCATTTTCCTATATCCAATGAAGTCAGTGAAAGCCTGCAAATTATAATAGGCCCCAGGTTTCATGCTCACTCATTTTGAGGCCAACATCCATCCCTGTATAACTGATTCAAAACAGTTATGCCACAGACTGAAATGTAGTTTGGGGAAGCGAACATGTTTTCAACAGTGTGACCACACCCATGAATACAGATAGAGCCCCTTGTTGACTAAATACTGATTAATGTAAAAGCAGATATATAAAGCCATTTGCATGTTCCAGCAGCCAAACCACTCTTGCAGTCACAAAGTGCCTCAAGTCTTCTTCTTACCTTGTTAATTCACCCACCACTGGCTACAAAGAAATCCATATGCAATCCATATGCAAACATTCCTCACTCCAAGATTAAGTCTTCTATGAATTGGCATAATTTATAGGAAAGGATGGATCAGGATTATAAGTTCTGGTTTCACAAAGCCAGTTTCTACATACTGTGACTATTAGTCCCTTTCAGGAAAATTTTATTCAGAAGATAAAAATACATAGGTAAATCTGAGTGTGCATTGAAGTCTCATCACAACCAGCAAAGCCAGAGATAATTTAAGGGAGTCCGATTTAGGCCTGCATTTTCATGTTTTCCTAAACTGAAACCAATGGGAGACAAATTTTAACAGGATCATTGACCTTGAATTGGGCCATTATTATATATTTCAGAACTCTTCATTATCTGCTGTGCACTTTAGGTTCTTACCACATTTACTCTGCATATCTTTCCTTGCACACGCAACATGAGGACTTTTAAGCACCAATTAATAGATAAGTAGAGGAGATGACAGATGGCTTAATTTAGAAATGGGAAATATTTAACATCGACATAAAGCAGCATTCTGCTCAGCTGTCACTCTCCATCACTCCTCTCTGCATGCATCTTAAGTGTTACAGTTACATATACCTGCTTAACCAGCAGAGAAGCACATTGTTGATATTAGCTAAACCTAAGCCAGCTTTTAAACTAGTGGCAACTCAGGGTTTCTGCACTGTCTCTCATAGACTCCTAGATTCCTGTCAGAGCTTTGAAATTCAAGGCAGAATTTCTCTGTGTTAAGTAGTAACCCAGTCACCTGAAAGTAGTAGTAGTAACTAGCATTAAAAATGGCAACAAGTGCAGCGTTGAGAGAATACTTTCATATTGATCCTTAACTGCTCTCTCAGACCCCTTATCACTTTCTCAGAAGAATACTGGCAACCATTTGGCTTTCAAAGTTTCATGTCACCACAAACCCTTATTTGCTAGATAGAAGCACTCAGTGCACAAAGCAATAGACAGCCTGTGGAAATGCCAGCTGCAGCTCTGGGGTGCAGGTGTGCAGAGGCAGAGAACAGTTCTTCTCAAAATGCCTCTCTTGAGCCCTAATCAACAGTTTAAAATATCACGTTTGTGGACAATAGCTAAATGATGCCAGATAAAATCAGTTTTTTCCAAAAATTATCATAGAAGCATTAATAAAAGGTGAGAATTTGATGCTCGAAGCATAGCAAATTTCTGCTGAAGTTATACGCAAGTCACTAAAGCTCTAATTTGCTTTCAGATCTGAACCCTGGCATTAGATGAGCACTTGACCTTCATCTTCCACATTTAAAGTCTCAAACGAAATATTTGCATTATCAACATGTGATGAAGCGAGACACATCAGAAAAAACTCTGTGCACAGCATTTAAGTACAAATCTTGATCCAGATTTTTCATATCCTCTTATTAAGGAGAGGTAAGATCTGGGTTTCAGTTTGTAGGGCAATCTGATCATACAGTAACATCTAGCCCTTCTCCTACCAAGAAGATAACCCACCCATTTTCAGGCATATTCTTTTTTTCGAACTACTGAAACCAACAGTCTTCTATTCACTACTTCACCTTAGATGTTTCCTCAGGATTTGATGGAGAGCTGATTACTGAGACAGTGAATTAGGAATAGTGTTCAGTGAATGTTACATGCTATAGGATATTTTTTATTTCTGTTTTGATATTACTTTTTTTATTTCTACTACCAAATGGTAAATGTGTGCACAGAGACCTGACTGAGGGACTTGTAACTACAATTACATATTTATATGTGAAGAAATATGTATTAGAAAGGAAATTGGCAGATTTCGGGTCACTTTAGCCTGGATATGCCTAGAAATAAGTATTTCCTTTTTTGTACTAAAGCTAACTGAAGAAGAAATCTTCCTTTTAGCTAGATTCCTCACACCAATTTGATTAATAGTTTGATATCCTTAGTGACCCTAGCACTGTAATAAATGTAAATTTAGAAATGGCTAACACACTTCAGGAGGCTGAATGGCTGTTGACAAAGTACTTGCATAGATTTGCATGATTCTATGTTGCTGTGAGAGCACTTAAAGAGAAAGGAGAGCCATGAAGTCCATTAAAACTTCAAACTTACTTAAACTGAAGCAAATATTGATACTAAATGACATTAGTGAGATTACACACGGAGGAGAGGACAAAGGCAAACGAAATGGATTTAGTATCTTCCAGTTTCAAGTCACAAGAGTGACTGAATTCTCAAGGAAAAAACTGTAATTTCTATCACATGGAGAGCCAGGAGGAGCACAATTGATAACAATCAATAACTTCAATAGAGAGCTCAACTAGCTTTTTTTAATCAAATGACATCCTCCTCTCCTCTTCATTGGCATGCTTTGCTTTCAAGGCTTGCACCTCCACAGGTGCCAGTTGACCTACAGTCCAGGTGGGAAGGGAGGAATGCCCACCAGGGAAGGGGTCAGCTGTGGCACACATCCCACCTCCAGCAGTGGGGAGGGTGTCATTGCTCACACAGCCAAAGAGAACAGCAAACTTGCCCCATAGACTTGCTGGTTTTTTTATCCACTGGTATCTCCCTATTGAAATTTTGCAGTTCTTGTAAATCTTCCTGCTTCTCAGGACGAACATGATCATGTTGAAATCGATAGATTACACTAAGTCCTTGACATTGCTCCCCAAACAATCCAAAACATGTTTCCTGTTTTCAGTAGAAAGGAATGGAAAAAATTAAAGAGAAATTTAAACTTCTCATTTTAGCATGGGAAACTGAGACCAGAATGCTGTTCAACAGCATGACATTTAGGGAAAGAGAGGAATGCTGCTGAGTGGATTGGTCAAAGACACTGCTAAAACAAAATATTAAGAATCCTTTAATTTTCTGAAGCAGAACATTGATTTAGAGTTTATTCATTATTGTGAGTGGAAAGCACTGTAATTTACTTCTCTTGTGATGAATATTGAGTTCACGACCAAAGGATTTGGGTGGAGAATAGAAAGTGAATTTTAGCTGAAAGTAAATTTGCTAAAATTTCACATCAATCACAAATCAAAAATTCACCAGAAATATGAGTTTTGGTTTGCTGAAACTTCATTAAAAAATGTTATTTAGTTTGGGCCGAAAAAAAAAGGAAAATTCGAGATATTGTCCTTTTTAATAAAAAATCATGTTTTTTTCTCCAGCATTTGCTTAGAGATCATGATTATAAGCCACTGTCCCTCCAAAAAACCCACAAAACCCAGGAAAATAAGTTTTCATCATTCCACTACAATGGGTTAGCTCTGTTGACGTTCCTTTTTTATTCTCAGGTCATCTTCAAACATGTTTTAAGTCTTATTTTCTAAGGACTGTGACTTACATACCCTGATTTTTTGTGTGCCAACATTTAGGATAAAATCACATATATCTTCAGCTAACACAGATTTTAGTAAATTAACTAAAGGAAAGAATTTTAAAATAACTGGCCTGCATTTCAGGGGATGTGGGAAAGATACTAGGGTTTATCACTGCCTAGCTGAAATGTTCTACAGACTGGACCCCCAGATATAATAGATATAACCCCACTGTAACAGGAACTACAAAGAGCCTGGAGGGTCTACTTTTGAATCTTGTGTCTGGTGCCCTTTTCAGCTGGCCTGGGGATGTAGCTCTCAATTCCTAACAGTTCCATCACTGCTGATAGTCTGCCTCAGAAGAAAGATTGAAAAGAATGGTTCATGAAGGAGATACAGGCACAACTCAGTTTCCATTACCTCTGTCTGGCTTTCAGCAGCAGAAACTCTTTTTACATTTCCATCTCACTAAAAGCCCCATCCTTCAGAAATGTGGCTGCTGTTTCAGCACATGCCATGGAATGTTCTGAAATGCTGTGTTTCAACACCTCTGCTGGAAAGACAACATAAAAGAAGAATCAGACCAGACTAGCATTTCACCTGCAGTGAGGCAGTGGAGCTAACAGGCATGGCACAACAGGAGCACGGGCCGAACCAGTGCTGGCAATTTTCACTGCTGCTCCTGGTAGTGACACTGGTGAGTGACTCACTGCAGCCATTCCGGACACCTTCTACAGAGCATTGACTGGGAACGAGAACTGTTCTCTTTTTGCAGGCACTCCCAAGGAAGCAGGAGTTAGAATCCCAGAGCCTTTCCATGCAAAGAAATAAAACTTAGCCCAGGGTTTATTTCTGATTCGGAGTGATTCAGTCTTTGGACTACAAACTTAGGCAGCTGACTAATATCAGTCATGCATGTAGAACTCAGAAACACATATCAGATTGAAAATGGAAATCCTGACTAAAGCACTGTCCTAAAACCAGCAAGGAACTGTCTTAACTAATTTTGAAAAATTCCTCATATTAGTGAGTCAGAGGCACTCCACATTTTTCCTCATTTATTTGTTGTGGAGACTGAAAGAAGCCTTCTTCGTACTGCCATGACAGTGCATTCAAATACTTTGTCAACATTGCCACTTTTATTCTGTAGCAAATTTGCATGCTATTTGCAATTGTTTTATACATAGGAATTTAAAAACTAGTCTATGCTTCTCTATTACCAGTAAAAAAGGAATATATTTCTCAGATCAAACCCAAATAAACAAAGCAAAAACTTCTGGAATATATTTGCTTTTGAAATGCAAATCTCTGAGATAGGTAATAAATTCAAGTGTTCAAGGATCTTTTCTGCTCAGTAATTTTTTTTAATTACACAAATAATGTTCTTCTCAATTTCCATAAAGAGAGGTCATTTTTCACAAAGGATAATCAAGAAATCTGGATTGGCCGATTCAAACCTGCCATTGTCCACATACACCCACAAATTTAAAGAATGAGAGTGATTGAAACCTTGGGCAGCTTGAAAACTCCCAATTAAATCTATCAAGAGAACACATTTCCATTAATATTTTGATTCCAATGACGTAAAATTTTCTTAACAGAGACATGTTTCATGATAAATGTTTAAGATATGTCTACAAAGAAATTGCATCCAACTGTTTCCTAGATTGCATGAATAATAACATTTTTTAAACCAAACCAAAACAGTGTTATTATAGGTTTTAAAATTTTAAAAATAATTTTTTAGGAAATTAAAAAAAAAAAACTTGAGGAATAAATGAGCAGCTTTACTTTTTAACACTAGCATTAAAAGCAGAGAAGTGATACTGAAGACTGAAAACACTGCTCCACTGCAGAAAATAAGTTTTTCAAGCTACCATCATTGTTTCAGTTCTGTTTGCTGTGCTTTTTACTCTAAATAAATGAATTTAGAATAGACTGCAATAGTATATAATTGTAAATTTGTTCTATGTCTAAATGACTGTTACAGGAGACACGGCTGAGTTAGAAACAAGTGTTACCAATATTGTATTCTGATTTTTGCAACACTTGAAATGATACAGAACCATCATTTACTTTCTCTCCTTCTGGGAGATGAAATTGTGCTCTTTTTAAAAAAGTAGAAAACTATTTTACTTGTGAACAGTGAAGCACAGTATTTTGTGCCATCTTTGACATTTAGCAAAGGATGGAAAGATTGTGTTTCTAGAACTGCAAAATGCCATAAAACATATTAAAAATGCCAACAGTGATTGATAGATTTTAAAAGGAATGTTTACTTTAATGGCTGTCACAACAATTAGTAGAAGCAAAAGTATAGATAGGAAACAAGATTAAACATAAATGCTATGAGATGGACAAACAGTAAGAAAACATTCGTCTTCCGAGGAATATTACTAAATTTATGTATTTCAGTGAGATACCGTTAGGAGCTGATTTTCTTAAATTATATAGAAGCTTTGAAATGTCATGTCATAGCTCACTTAACTGATTTATAGACCTAAATTCCTATGTTAGAAGAATAGTTTGCTTTATTCAGAGCAACTAGGTATTGGAATCTAGAAGTATTCTGAAAGAACTCAAAATATTTTTTTTTCAAGAAAGAGAGATGTTTATGGTTAGCAGTGTATTTTTAACACACACCACAGCAATTAATCAATACCTCTGTTTTGAATTTGCATTTTATTTGTATTTTGTTTTTTTCTTTTACTATAAAACTATGAGAACTAAAATATTAAGAAAGTTACCACAACTATTTTTTTTTTATGTTGTAGACTGATTCCTTAAATCCTACTCTGTCATTAACCATTATGTGTACTATGACAATATCCTGGAGACCTTGTCACAGATCAGTAACTCTTTGTGTTCAGCAAAGTAAGAAAACGTGCAAATGAAAATGTATCCGAGCAAGGAAACTTAGCTATATGACAAGAGAAATGGGACAATACAGAGGAAGAATGGAGTAAAAGGAAGATCTCCAGTCAACAGTCTCAACAGACTGACCACTGCTGAGGTCGATAAAAATCATAGAACAAGTGGGTTTTTAGGGGAACAGCGAAGGGGTCATTCACCAGGGGCTACCCCCAAGGATGCGAGGTGGTCCAGGAAAGAGAATTAAGGGTTTTCCCTAACAACAAGTGGTTGGTGCATTAGTGAGATACACAGGGTTATTTAGAAGTAGAAAAAGAGGCTGACTAACTGATAATGTCTGAGATATGTGACTGTCAAGCGACTCTTAGCACAGTGCAGGATAGCAGAGCCCCACATAAATGAAGGAAAAGAGACTGTGAGCCTGAGGAGACTGAGCTTCCAGAGGGTACAGGGGCATGGCTGATGCCCATGAAGATGATGGATGACCCAGCCATAAAGAAGGGAAATGAGATGATATTGGAGAAATTACACAACTCAGCCTAACTTCAATATACAAAATGATACTGAACTGTGATAGAAGACAAACAATTTATGACTACCTAGCAAATAATACACTGATAAGAAACAATCTTTGTGAGTGTGTCAAGAAGAAATTGTATCAAGCCAGACTAATTTCATCCTGGGTTATCTAACAGTTTAGACTGCTGTTGGTGTGACTTGAACATGATTTTCCTAACACAGTCCCCAGAAGTTTCTCACAAAAAAAGCTCCTAAACATGGTCTAGATGACAGCATTATAAGATGGATGGAGATTCAGTTGAAAAATAAGATTAAAGGACTTGATACACAATGTTTCCTGTCAGAAAATTGAGGAATATCAGTGTTGTGGGGCTCTCTCCACAGCCTGATATTATCTCACTTTTCAAAATTCAAACTTCCTCCTCACCCATATGTGAGGTTGTCTATAGAGTATAATGTCCCCTTCTGAACATTTTTAAAATCAGGTTTTTAATAAAGTTGGGGACAAATGAGTGTCTAGTGGAGTGTAATATAAAATCTGTGTGAGAAAGCTGTCTCAAGAGATGTAGAAAAAGATGTCTAAATATAGGAAAGATTCAGCAGCATTTTGAAAAATGGGAAATAGGTTAGATTTCTGTTGTTCAGGGATGACAGGAAAAGAGACAATCTGCATAGCATTCCAGAGGGAAGATCTGGTTGCACATCATAAAAAGCAGTCCACCTGCACATTTAGAAAGCACTCAAATAGGTACCCTGGTGTCTTTATAGAAAATCTTTTCCTATTCTGCAGCAATAGGAAGAGAGAGGTATTTGCTCATGACAGAAGAGAGGATGACAGTATCTGAGAAGTAAGTCAGTGACAGGCTGTGTAAGAGATATTGCTGACTGGTTAGGAAAATTCATCACTCACAGACGTCATGAAAGAAGAATCTTCACAACCTAGGCAAAAACCTGGAAGCAGATATTAGACCACAGGAAATGGCCTCTGGAGTCACAATGAGAATCCATTTAGCTCAGCTCTACCTTATTTCTTTCTCCCTTCCAGCCAGTCCATAGTTACTGGAGTAAGGCAGTTTCAAACAGATCTCCTCATCCCTGTCTAATTCCCAACAGTGTCTATCAGCTTGCTGTCTGTTAATTTGTCCAATCCCTTTTGGAAAACCTGCCAATACTCTGCTCTTCACAGACTCCTGTGGCAACAGTGAACTCCCACAGGTTTGGCAGTTGCTTTTATCTGTTTTAAACTACAGCTCCCTATACCCACACTAGTGGGACTTGGTGAATAAGACTTTGTCATGCATTTATCTCATTAACCACCCTCATGATTTTGTAAACCTGGAGCACATCGCCATGGCTTTCTCCTCTCTGAACTGCAGATTTGTTACCCCTTCTGCTTCTTCATAAAAGGAGGCTACTTCAGCCATTTAGGTCTTACACTAACTTCTGTGGGGTAATGGATTTTAATGACAGGCAGGAAGGGAACAGAGCTCCCCTTTTCAGGTTTCACATTTACCATGTAATTTTACACTTCAGGTAAAACCTGTCAAGAAAAAGTGGTACCATAGCCCCACTTATAATGCCAATGAATGCAAATCTATCTGCTGCCTTATCCAATATCTACTGGTTTTATTTTAAAAATGCTGGGTTTTAAATCTGTCTTCTGGTTAACCATGCTCTTGCCTTGTAGCTGCATGTCAGAGGGACACCTCATAAAACCCATTTCAATGGTCACCTTTGTGGCTGAGAGCTGCAAGTCATTTGCCTTTGGCCTTTTGTTTGCAATACCAACTGAGCCATCTTCCTAAAGAACAAATGGCCATTTGTGTCTCTTCACTAAGACACGGTAGAAGAGGCCACCAGATGCAGAATTACACATGGACAATGGGAGTGAAGCTAATGGGCACCACAACAGCCCTCCCCCATCAACATTTCTGATTCAGACAAGGGAATGGCTATCTCTTTTCCTGTATTTTCTGGACATTTAATGTGGTTCTGTTCGTAACTTCCATTTTCATTGTAGTTTTACATTCAGTTTCATACACTAAATATTTTGAGTTCTTTGGTAAGCAGTTCAGATATTACATGAAATATCTTTAGGTAGTGCCTTTAGGTGGTGACTTCTCAGTAGACAAGGGGATGAGACACCAGTTATCTTAAAATTTAAGAGACTTTAATGGAACGCAAATCCCAAAACTGATATGAGACAAAAGTACTAGAATAACAAGCAACTTCATTAGAAAATATCTTACAAAATTACTGAAATATTCACTCTGTTATACAAAGGGTCTGACAGTGAAAGGAGATATTGTTACAATAATGTATTGGGAAAATGTTGAAAACTCCATAGAGAAACAAAACTAAAAGTTTAAAGTATCATCTCTAGAAGTTTACTAAGAGAAAGATAAATAGTAAAAGTAAGTGGATGTATCATTATGGTTATGGAAGTTCCCATAAAAGCACGGGTCTATTGGGAGAGGCAGCTCCAACAACTGACAGGGTTCTGGTTTTCCTTATTGAAGTCATGGTCAGCTCCATCTCACATGTTGGAAGGAGGAGAAGGCACTGCTGTGCAAGTCTCTTTCAGGAGCAGGCAGCTGCACTACCAGTGGTGGTGTACATTTTCTTTCTATTCTCTATTGTGATGACAACAGTAGCAGAGCATCTTTGTGATGGTTGAATGCACAGTGATGACAATATTTTTTTATCTTCATTGTCCTTTGATAAATGTTGGATAAATACAACAGATTGCAAGAGTTTCCCTTAGCAGCAGTAGCAGCTTATAAACAACATTATGTCTACCAGAATATCAAGTTTCTATCTCTCAAAATCACTAAGCATAATGCAATTAACTAACTCTGTTATACTTAGGATAAACTAGTACATGCACACATGGCTACTTTACTCCTCATTTACACGACTGCTTCTTCAGAGTATCTGCATTTTTTAAAAATTGCCAATGACACAAGTTTGGCATGATACTCAGTGATTTTGTGCCAGTTCCTAAGGATTGAAAGCGTTTGAATCCTGTTCTCATGGTGAAATACCTACAACTGTGAAGGTGAGTGATCAAGCAAAGGACTCAGATGGACTGATGAGGATTAAAGCATGATGCCTTACACAGTTCTAAAATAAACAGGAAATAATTTTCTGTCTCCAGAGGTGGCAGACAGTTACCAAGTTCTTCAGTTGTGTGGATGCTCTAGAAGCCCAGAGGTTATGCACAATATCTAAGCTAAAACAAACCAGGTGAATTATAGAATGCTTGTCACAGGCTAGCATATACAGGAAGATTTTTTTGTAATGTTAAAAAATTCTCAGTGATTAGACATTAAGGAATGTCTAGCACTGAAAGATCATGGAAAGGGTCAATTAAAGATTTTTTTAAAAGAAAGAAGAATATTGTGCTTCTAGGCATAATGTACTTGTCATTTCTTTAAAAGCTGAAGGGCAGGCAGGTAGAAAGAAGTCCAATGATGCTGCACAGTAACTGCAACATTTTGAACAATATTAAAACTTCTAAAAATCAGTCATTTCAGAAACATTAAATTACCAGTTGTATCCACAAAAAACAAGCTGTAACAATTATTAGCAACTATTTAATCTGGCAAAATTTAGGAAGGATGAAAGACTATCTGTTGGCCTGCTGTCCTAATCTTTGGTGAGCATTATTTTTACTGGCAACATTTAATGAAATTTTGTAATGATAAAATTTTTTGCTTTGGAAGCACAGAAAACACAAACCACTTTTTGCTTCATCTTATGATTTAGTACTTCACATCTTTCCTCAATATTCCCATAACTGCATTTTAGTCACTATGCATATTCTTTGAGATATGTGTATCTTTGACCTATAACTCTGATGGAAAGAGACATAGTTGTAAAAAAATACCATATAGTATAGTAAACAAACACAACACATTTACAAAGATAGAATAATGGAATCATTAAGGCTGGAAAAGACATCTTAGAAGACTGAGTCCAACCATCAACCCACCACTGCTGTGTTCACCATTAAACCATGTCACCAAGTGCCAACATGAACATGCCAAATGAACACTCCCAGGGATGGAAATTCCACTCTGGGTAGCCTAACCCAATGCTTGATAAGTGAACATGTGTCAGATTTTGTGGTTTCCAGAGTCCTATTTGGCTGAGACTTTTATTCTGTGGCAGTTGGTTTAAATGTTTTCTTTATCTAATTTTCCTTTACTCAGTAAGGGTTGTTGTATACAAAATATGGTCATCTTCTGTTTCATCAATGACAACTGGCAATTCAGAAATATATCTGTTATTTCCTGAGACCTGTAAATGCTTTTCCATAAACATCCACTACCACAAAAGACTGGAGCAATGGGAAAAATAGAGCAAGGTCTATGAGCAAGGTCTTTATCAAAAGCTCATCTAGGTGAGCTGGAAAACTTCCTCTGATTTTAAATCTGATGTTGTTAACAAGCACCCTTTCCCTGTCTCTACTGCTACTCATACTGGGGAAAAAGAACCAGACAGTAAGGGAAGTGTCAGAAAAGGATTTAGATAGCCAAATAAGGATCCAGTTGGAATTTAAAAACTTTTTTAGGGTGGCACATAAAAAATTGCCTTCCAAAGAAGTACCTAAATTTCATATTCATATGTGCTTTACAAGTTCCCACATACCTAAAACTATCTCAGGGCTAAGCCTCAAAAATTATCAATTCCTCTGTCAAAATCCACTGCCACTATAGCTATACTTTTAATTAAAATAATATCAGGGTGTGATGCAAGCAACAAGCTTGCAACCATCCTTCCTCTTATCTGTTTGAAGGTGTTCTGCCATGATTTTGACTAACATTGAACTAATGATACCTTTGAGACTGTTATGACGCAGACGACATTGCAGTTCAGGCCCAAAGCAAGTTTCAGTAGGCAGTGCAGGAATAAAAATGCAGTTTTATGGGAAAGAGAAACAGGAAAAAACACATTCAATCCCCTCCCTTTTTTTTTTTTTTCAAAGGGAAATCTAAACACCCATTTTCTTAGCCTGTAGACAGTTTTGGACTGGCATACTCTGTGTTCCTCCTACAGGAATATGCCACTGTGCACAGTACTTAGTAGTGAGGTCACCTACTTGGCTATTCTAGAATCCCATGTAATTCCTACACTTCTACCTTCTATACAATCCTAATTTATATGGACTGCCCAAAAGAGTAAAACAGAAAATATGCACAGAGTACAAACTATGACTTGTTTTTATTGCCCCCCAAGTTGTAGGCATGGAGGTTCACTTTTGATTCTTGTGTTGTTCTCTGCGTGGGAATCCATCCTCAGCATCAGACCTGGAGTGCACCTTTACTGTTATCACCAACTCCAAATGGGTGATGTGACACATGTATTGCAATATCACAACCACAAACCTTTACAAGGAGAGACCAGCAAAAAGTCTGGACCCTTTGCAATGCAGTAATGACACAGAAATTTTGAGGAATTTTAACATTTTAAAGGGTATTAGCTACAATCAATTCTTGAATGACAGGAGAAAAAAAGAGTGAACTGGAATCTATATCTAAAGAAAGCATGCCAGCTCTATATGCCCATTGGGAGCAATTCCTGCCTGCACATTCCCACATTCAGTGTGCTGACTGAACCTAGCCCTAAGAAGGCTGACTGCTCATCCTACAACACTATTTTTAAGTGTAACTTTTCATAATCAAGCTTTTCCATGCTGTCTCTAGTAACCAAACTAGAACTTTATAGCCTGGACAAGAGGACAGCTGGATGGGCAAAAACCTGCTTGGACAGTCAGGCTTGGAGGTTGGCAGTTAATGGCTCACACACTACTAGAAGGCTGCAGCAAGTGCACTGTTGCATGGCTCTGTGCCAGAACCTGTCCTGTCCAGCACCTTGCTCAGTGACCTGGAGGAGGTTGAGTACAGTTCCATCAAACTTGCAGATGACATCAAATTGGGAAGAACAGACTTAAGGGCAGGTCTGTCTTGCAGAGGGACAGAGACAGACTGGAGGAACAGGCTGACACAGGAACATTATGAAATTTTATGATAATCTGTGCAAAGTTCTGTACCTGGAAATCTTGCCAGACAGCAAGATGTGCCAGCATGAATCAGCAGTGTGCTCTGGCAGCCAAGATGGACAACAGTATCTTGGGCTGTACTAAGCACAGACAGAAGATTCAGGGATCTGATTATCACTCTCTACTTGGCACTTGTTAGATCACATCTGGAGCATTGCATACAGCTTCAGGTTCTCCACAAAAAAATGCAGTGTTAATAAAATGAAGTGAGCTCAGCAGAGAGCCACCAAGACTGTAGGAGGACAAGAGACAATGAATATAAATTGAAATGAAAAACTTCTGACAGGATATAAAACCCCCTTTTTCACTCAAGGACAGTCATTCACTGGAGCGGGTTTTCTAGAGAGGTTTTACAGTGTTCATCCTTGCAGATTTTCAAGACTCAAGTGAAGAAAGCCACAAGAAAACTGGTTTGATATCCCAGCTGATATGACTTCCAGTTTAAATATGTTGGACTGGAGACCTTCTTATGTCTCCAACCTCAACTCAGCTCTCATTCTGTGGTTCTATGCCTCCTGGTTCCTTTAAAGTTTTACAACGTAATTTTTTGAGCTTTACTGGAAAAAATCAGCATTCTGATTTATTTTGGGTCATGCACTTTGAATTAGAATTACCTTATTGTTCCAAGACTCATCTGAACTATTCATTGTCACAAAGATGACTAGAAGTGCTAATTAAGTTGATGAGTTCTGAATTGTCAGTTTGGATCTCTCAGCCATCATAGTTATGTTGAAATAAATTATATGCATTATTAAAGGGTGAATATCATCACACCCATGTTATAACTAAGGAAGTCTCAGAAGAGAAGACTTAATTTTCTCATTTTCCTGAAGAAAATTAGTTGTATTCCCATACCACAAAACATGAATTTTAAACCACTAACACAATTTATCAAACTTAAATATGTCAAGGGTGGTTTAAAAGAACTGAAGAACATTTTCTTAGTATTTCTGGCATATTTTTTAAAATAACAAAACTTGCTAATATTAGCACATGTATTTATGCAGAAAATTTGTGTCACCTAACAATCAGTATCTGGGAAAAAGAAAAAACAAGGTTTTCTCAATGCAAATCTGACAGATATCATGACATCTAGGAAATAACAGTATTTTTCAAGTTTTTTGCTACAGAATTCAAAATACAAAAATCCTCTGTTGATCACATGAACAGAATTGCGTGCCAGTTTGTCACTTTCTTTAGTGTGATTGTTACTTCTATTATTTATCTATGTGAAAAGAAGTAAGACCAGCAATACAGAATAGCTTCTCCACAATTTTGCAGTGAGACAGCTCATTCAACCAGTGTTAAAACCACACAAGAATCCAATAAAGATATCACATACAACAGTGACATCAGGAGAGCCTGCACTGGACTTGTCTGTGGTGAAAGAATTGTCCTCATGGCTTGTTCAGCTACAGATTGCAGGGTACATGCTCTGGATCCAGTTTGCAGAGCACTCCGAGAGTTGTGTGTTGCAAGCACACACAAGACCTTACAGGTAAAATATTTAAAAAAAAGATAAAAACATCACACTGTCTGACCACAGCAAGCAAGGAGTTAATTAATAGGTCTAAATGAGGAAGCCAGGATATTCTACACAAAATTTTTACAACAGCAAGCAGATATTGAACATAGGAACCCCTTAAACAGAGGGCAGTAAAGATTTGCCTCTGACTTATGTTCTTTTCTTTCAAAGAAAGAGAGAGGGAAGAAAAGATAGTGTCAGTTAAGGTAACAGCAGATGAGACCAAATAATTGCAAATGGTTGAATGCAGAAGCTGCAGGATGTACTTTACCATCAAGTGGGTACTTGTTAGAAGCTATTTATGTATCAAGTGTTGCATGAGAGGACCCACAGGGAAAAAAGTGCCTGAGCGCTGGAGATGCAGCTGGAAATCAGGATGGAATTCAGGTGAGACCCGAGGACAGGATGGATGAAGGGAAGAAGAAGGTTCACCAAAGAATACCTGATGAGAATGGCTGAACACCATCATTAAGAGGAGACAGGCATGGAGGAAGGACAAATAATAAAATCTTCCAGCAGGGGCTCGTTGCTCCAGAAGACAAAGATAAAAAAAGAAGAAAAAACAGAAGGGAGAAGGAGAGGGAGAATTAGTGTGTCAAGAAGATCAGACAGGAATACTGGGGAACTAGAAAAATATATAGGAATAGCATAATACATTGAAGATTCTGTAGGAGAATTGAAGAAAATATTTTTAAAAAAGGGGAAAAAACCAGAGATCCAATGCAACAGCATGAAATTGCAATTTTCAAGGGGACTCACTGGCCCTGTCTGTGTTAGCATTTTGGTTGAGAGCAAAGAGTCATCTGAAACAGATGACTTCAATGTTTCCACTTGGTGCCTGTCAGTTTTGCTGGTGGAGTTGTTTGGCTTCCACCTTTGGGAGAACACTATTCCAGAAGTTGTGTTCTGAAATGTAAATGAAAAGTGTGCTTACCCTGAAAAAGAACTAAAGGGCCAGTCCAAAGTAGGCTATATTGTTACAAAGTTCTACCCCACATGCATGAACAAAAAAAAATTCTTAAACCCCCAAGTGTTTCTGTCACAATCTGAGGTCTTTTAGGACCTATAAAATGAACCAAATGTTGTGTATCTGCTGCCATATTTATTGTCAACAGTCAGCCCTTGACTTTTTGAATCTCTAGCACTCCCTCCCCCTTCATCTTCTCTAATCCTAGCTTGGAACCCTTATTTAAATTCCCTATGTGAGTTGTTGTCCATCCATTCTTTCTGATCTTTTACTATTGACTTTTATCCCTTTTGCAATGGTGAGGCGCAAATTATACTGTGTCAGGAAAGGGCCAAAGGTTTCCTCAGGAGCAGCCTAGCACTGGCAGTCTCAGAGGGCTGCATCATGATTGGTGAGTGAAGAGGACTGATGAGCCAAACAGTCTTAAATTTGAAAGAAAATCATTCTCGAAGTGCAAGGGGGGAACAACCACCCTTTGGGGCAGCACAGCAGGAGTGTTCTGGAGAGCTTGAATTGCTCTCTTGGTGAGAACTGTCCATTTGGCTATCTGTGCCCTGAGATACAGGACAACATATCTCCAAGCACACTCTTCAGCCACTCTGGGATCCTGTCCATGCATCCCACAGAGGAACACTTCAAAAACAGAAACAGGAGTGTGTCTCTGGCTTGCTTCTAGGGCTTTTGCAAAGCAAATCTGTGCCAGTGTTGCAGAGTCCAGTTCAGGCCAGTATACTGTTTCTGTGCAAGTCATTACAGTGGAATGGGAGTAACATGATGTTTCTGACACTTGGATCATGACTGAGAGGAGATGATGTTTGTTACAAAGGCTGTTGTAGTTCAATAATTGCTGTGGTTACGAGTTGTGGGTGAACTCCTCAATGTGACAGCTAACTCCATCAGGAGCATCTCCTCCTGGTCCCAGGCTGTACAAATGTCAAGCTGTGTGGCAGTGACTGTCCAGCTGTGCATGCAGCATGCCACAACACAGCTCTGCCAGAGTCCCAGACAGGAACTTGTGCCATTCAGCACCCAGAGGCATGGCAATGGAGGAAAGCTTGTGCTCTGGGAGGAATACCAGATAGCTGATTGCCTGGGGACCAGGGAGAGCCAGCCCAGGCTGATGTAGAGTTTCTGTAGAACATGACCTCTGTTGTTCCTCACTGTGGACAGGCAGTCAGGGAGAGGAGTGGAGTCACAGCAAACACCTGTCAGGGCATCTCTACTGTTCTCAGGCCTCATCTGCTACCCCAGGGGCTCTTGGAACAGCAGGAAGCTCTGGGCCACTCTCCATTCAGTGCAAAAGAAAAAAAATCAACATGAGGGAGCAATTCCCCTCTGGAAGCCTTCTCCTCCCAGTCCCACTGCTTAATGCCACCCCTCCACCTTGCTGTTCTCTGCCTGCTGCCAGTCTTGGTGATCATGCATAGGAACAGAGGCATAAGTTTTGGTCGAGGCAACACAGTAACCCTAAACTGGAGTAAAATATCCACATGTGCATGAATATGAATATGTGACAAACATAAGCACCGATTGCTTTGATCTTCTGCTTTGCTACTGTTGGACCAAATTATGTACTAAGATAGATACAGATAGCAGTACAAGAACTGTCAGGTCTGTTGCTGAGGTGGATGCAGGAAATGGAAATATAGGTTTGTTATGTGTCAGAGGCAAAGATAAAAAATGAGGGCTTTTTAGAGAAGCTAATAATTCCCATAGCTGCAAAACACAACTGGCATGAAAATCAGCTGTAATTGCTGTTCTTCCTATGGTATTTAAAAGATACTTATCTGTTTGTTTAGACAGAAAGAAAACACAGATCTACACCTGTATCCTCTGCAAACATAAACCAGAATGAATGTCAACACAGCTATATAGATATACATCAGTTTTCTATTTTCAGCAATCCTTTCAGGGTGAGTTATAAATTATAGAGAACTTTTCTACAAATATGTTGGAAAGTGATCAAATTAATGTTTGTGTCAGTATCAGGAAGAAATAAAAGGGATGTGGATGGAGGAAAGTGGGGGCTGGCAGAGAGTGCTGAAATGCCAGCTGTGATTATAAAAAGAAAAAAAACCCCAACAATTTTCACATGCATTACAGAATTTAGTCACAGAACTAGTGCATCTTTATTTTATGAGCTCCCCTATTATCAAGCTGTGCAGCACAGCCATGAAATTAACACTCAAATAAGGAACTTAATCCTGACATAAATAACATTCCCACAGACAGTACTGGGAGATTCGTCAGAAAAGTGTGTTCAGAACTTGACCTCTAAAATGAATACAGTGTTGGTGGGTTCCTAATTATAACATCTCATTTAGCTACCAGAGTAAGGCAACTGAAGCAGTAACAAGTACAAAGAAGTCAGTTGTTGACAGATGGCTTGGTCTTTGCAGCCATTACTCACAGAAATAATATTTGCTCACACAAGGTGGCCCACAGCATTCACTGGAGTGTAACACAACTCATCAGAGGAATCCAAGTTTCATGATAAATCTTTCTGAAAACAAGTTGTGGCAGAGAATCAATCTTTTTTTTTTCGAAACGCATGGTTTTTGTGGGTAAAATCACTACTTTGCTTTAAAGTAATCATGGACAAATTACTTGTTTCACTGACTTTAAGAGCCCATAATTAATTCAGGAAAACCTTCAGTGTCCTTTTAAACTAAACAGCTAGCTGGCAATCCATGAAGTCATGAACAACAAAAGTTCACCAGAAACATGAGTGTTTTAATGACTGTCAAATGAGTTTTTATGCTTTGTAAGCAGTTTTCTAACATATATGAAAGTTGTTATTTGGCTTTATGCTAGAACTGCTCAAACTTGATTCAAAGTCTACTGATGTCAGCAGGAATCCTTTCTCTGACTTCAGTAGCTTTCGGATTACAGCTAGTACTTCTGCAGGAATAATGGGACCACTCAAGCCCAAAAAGCAATGAGACTTCACCAGCTGGAGGATGAAGACCATAGCTCTGGACAGGGATCAAATTATGCTAAGAAAGCTACCACAGCTGTCAGAAAGAGACTTCAGCTGACTGGTATTCCCCAGGTGTGGGAAAAGAAAAATATCAAAGGCTTCTGATACTACCCATGAAACCTATTCAATAATGGACATACAGAGATGCACAGAAAATTTATTGCATGGACAGGTTTTGAGGTTTCTGGTTTTTACTGATATCAAAGAAACGATAGCCAACTAGTCAAATCAAATTAATTAATTAAGAAAGCATACACTCATAGGAAGGCTTTATTATCTTATTTGTCCTAGAAAATTAATTATGTGTAGTCAATAGAACTGTAACCATAGTGCTGCCATGAGCAGCAAAAGAGAACAGAACAACCCATGAGTGCAGCAGTTTTAGTAATTGCAAATTTGAAGCACATTTCTTTCTCATTACTTTGGAATATCCAAACTACTGTGCAGTAAATTTGGAGTTTAGGCATGATGTCACAATCTTGCTTGTCTTTTACAGAGAACTATCCAATTCAGCATCAGTATAAAAGGAAGAACAAATACTACTTTCTTCAGTGAGATATGAACATCAAAATATGATTAAAGCATTACCTCCTGAACTAATTCTAAAGGAATGCAATAGATTAGACACAAGATTCATTCCCAGTGCATTAGAATGGATGCATACTTGAAATAGGAATAGACAGGAAAAACAAAAATAACCGTTCCAAACCTTCTTCATCCACATTGCCCATTAGGTATTTTATTTTCTTGTTTACAGTTATGCTGCAAACAGGGATTCAGCAGCACTACATTTTGTCCTGATGCCTATATAATTGCTAAAAGAAGGTATTTTATTTATGCAGCTGTGATGTGTTTTGTAAACAGGTTGATTCTGACTTCTGAACGCTCATGGAGAATTATTGCAAAGAAAGAAAAGAAAAGCTGACACAAGCTCCCACGTGTTTGACTTCTTGCCATGTTTACAGATAGGACCACAGAACAGTGCTTCTGTCTGTTTTTTCTGGAAAAGGGCCAAAGCTATTTAAGGACAAGCAGCCCAACAGGTTCCTATCCGAGCACAGCTGCACCAACCACTGCTTTAAAGTCCCGAAGTACTATGACCAGTCCCAAAGCAGTAAGACCAGTTCCCCCTCTGGAATTAATAAAGCTCCTCAATTAAACATCATCTAATAATTTTTTTTTTAAATAAGCAAAGTTCATTTACAAAGCAAAGGCAGCTTCTCCGTCACTTTTATAATGGCACTGGTATGACAGATACTGCTGTCATTACTTCTGCTGTCAACACAGCTGCCAAGTGGAAAAGCAGGATTTTCATCTCAAGTTGTATTTGCTTTCCTCAGATAACCACATTCTTTATCAGAAACACTTTCTCTTCATCATGCACTATCAATAATCTTACACTAGACTTACCTCACAACAGCTTATGCACAAACAATGCTCTGATCTAACAAAATCCCCAGTTATATTTGTTTAGCATATTGCATTAGTGGAAAGTTTTAACTTGATCTGTTAGCTGAAGGTCTTTTGGACTGCTGAGTCACACACGATTAATTCTAACAATATTTAAATTTCCTTCATGATTAGGTAACTAATGATTTGAAATAAGATTGGGTTCTAAATGGAATCAGAATTAGCTTTTTTTTTTGATGAATGAATTATAATTGATTTATGAAGTGGGACTCTCTAGGGCCTGACTTTGTAGTGCTTATTGATGAGGCTAAATTCCCATTGAAACCAATGAGCAATTTTCCTCAATAATCATTGAAGGATCTGCCCTTATGATGTAGAAGTTATAACTAGCTCTAGCTTTTGGGCCACTCAGGGCTGCAATTACAAACACTCCAGAGCCATAATCCCCAAAATAAATTTTGCTAAGAATTACACCAGAATTTCTGGGTAATGTGGAGTTATCCCATGGAGTTATCCCAAGGGTTTCATGTCTTTCCATGACTACAGTATTTTGCTAGCATAACAGACACAGAAACCTGAGTTGAAAGTACTTGGGCAGTATACTCCTAAAGTTCTCCACCAAAACAACTCTGGATACACTACGCAGATGCAATTCAGTTTTTTCCGTAATAATCATTCCTCTTTAACTTTTTCTTGTGATTTCCCAATGAGTTCTCACAAACAAAATGAAGAAGCTGACTGTATTTGGAGGTCTAGAAAGGAATTTAAAAGTCACACAAATGCAATGTTTTGGTCCTTTCCTAACGGATGCTTCTCATTATTAAATAAAACTATTTTTTTTCTGGACCAAATACACAAATGCTATTCTTCACCACAAATAATTAAAAAAAATTCAGTTTTATGTTGCAATGAAATATTTTGTGCTATTTTTTCTATTTTTTTAAAATCAAAATGTTAATCTTTCAAGATTTGCAGACTTGTGTCAAGAAGCAAGTGCCTCTAAAATGAACATATTTTAGAACCATTTTTCTGAGATAATTTGATATTGCTTTTTAAAGCAATTTGGCAAATATTTTTAACAAAAGTGCCTGCGCTTCTAACATTACAACTTGAGAACAATTTAAAAAAGCAGTTTATTAGATATTGGTACATATTCATTTTTTAAGCAGCTGTTGTATTAAATCTGCACAAGAGTTATAGCACCTGTCATCTCCTGATGTCATGAAGTTGCTATGTAAGAATTTGAATGGACTTTTCTCTGCTGGCATCAGTGAGAGTTGAATCAGCCATGAAGCTGCTGTCCTGTCAGGGCTGAGGTTCAACACACTAAGAATGACCCCTCATCTCTGAACACAACTTTGATTTGAGTTTCAAAGCCTTAAGAGAGGTCAGCTTTTATACGATTTTGCCAGGAGAGAGACAGAGTTTTCATTAATAGTTCTTAAAGATGTGTCAAGAAGTTTTAGGAAAAGATGGAATATCTACTAGTTCCCTGCAAAAAACAACTCTTTCAATAGTGACCTTGAAAACTAAATTAGGAAAGAGAGGTATCTTCCTATTGAGAGGAAATGAATGAGGAAAGCACCTGAAACTGGAAAAGAATAATTTTCTGAACTGTCAATGTCATTATTTTGTGTAAAACAAGAATCTTGTAGAGGCTTCTATGAAGAATTAACATTTTCCCTGTTGTTCATTATATAACCTAGCATTTTTCATTGTTTTCAGAAAAAACACAGTTACTGTTTTTCATTTCTATAGAAACACCCATATAACACATAATAGTAGGTAGCTGTGCAAGCACTGCTAAGGTATCAATTTTCTGACAATGCTGAAGTCTCAAACCCAGTAGTCTATTTAGATACATTCTTATATTCTCTGATAAAAACAATTTTATATCACACCAAAAATATAATCCAGAAAATCTTCTGAAATATACCAGGAAACTCCAAAGATGAGTCCACAAATGTCTTGGGTTTATGTTGTTACTGTTGTTTTTGGAGGCATAACTCTCTGAAGATGTGTAAGAACCCTTTATTATACCCCTCTGGCTGGTGCTGGCTGCCTCCTGGTTCCAAGTGAGGCACACAGAGAAAAATCTCTTGTCTCTTTACTTGTGAAAGAAAGGGATAAAATTTTATGCTTTTTTCCCTAAAAGACAGACACTACCCCCAACTAAAACAGACAATGGACCAAAGGCTGGCTACAGTGACCACTTCAAGCCAGATTTTACCAGTTTCCCCTGTTAAATTAGCAGCACCATATTCTGTCTGAAACCAGTGGCACTTGCACAGAGACGCTGCTCAGTAAGTAGTCTGGGATCTGGGAAAAACACAAGTAAGTTCTCTCAGGGGTGCCAAAATCAACCAGAGCTCCCCTGCCTGCAACCATGTCCCCGGGGAGTACAGTCAGAGTGACTGCAGCACTGAGGACATGAGTGTGCCTTTCCTAAGTGTGCTGGGATCTCCCAACACTTATTCAGAATGAATTAAAAACTCTGCTGATGAACTACTCATCTCACTGCAGCTGAATATTCACTCAGGTGAGCTTCATTTACCATCCAGTTTCTGACAGAGACAGGGCTGTGCTGGCTGGTTTCTCCACACTAATGTACAGTTGTGCAGTCCACTGTAACCAGTAAATGCCACTTGCCAAGAGCTGTTTGTCTTGCAATTGTAACAGTACTGTCCTGGCTGTGACACAGGACCTCAGGAGACAGATGAAAAATCCCCTACAAGGGAATATAACAACTCATACTCTCTGTTAAACTAGACCACAAATTCAGCAGATGGTGACACACCTTCCATTAAAAAAAAACCCTTGCCCCAAGTATCTGTGGCAAACTGATAAAAACCAAATAAGTCCCCATTACTGGGAATGGCTGTTTTCCTGGCCAACACATCAGGCATTGAACCAGGGATGGTGAAGGCCAAGAAAATGAACACAAGTTTAAAAATTATTTCTGAGTAGTAAACTGTAAAAATTAATACATGGCACAGGGTGAGCTCTGCAAACATTGTTGTCAGAAAAGCATTCCAGGAACTCTGAAGAGGATCCTATTTAGATGCCATATAGATTGAGGAAGCTTGTTCCACACTTACAGTTTCTTCCAAAAAACACATTATTATGCTTTCTGTCACAAGATGAAAGCAAGCCTCCATTATCTAGATGTTTCCTTTGCTTGGGTTTTGTGTGATTTAGATATTATTCTAAGTACTGACATTTAAAATCTACAGCTTGAGTTGTGCTTTAATATTCCAAACATTCAAGGAAAAGTATTGAGCTCTCTAATCCAAATGTTAATTTGGCTTTCTGAAGAGCATTGGGATGAATTCTGATCAGCACTTCTGCATTATCTCCAGAGTTGAGTTTTATAACCATGTATAAAGATAAAAGAACTGATCATATGTAGAAATTACCACCTGATTTAGAAAGTTACTATTACAATGGGTTAGTTTTCTATGAACAAATTCACTTTTTCCATTTGCACTGGTCTGCAAAATCACATCTTAGTAAAAGCATGAATAAAGCACACTGTCCCAGTGGTCTGTTTTTTGAGTGAAGCTGGCTGAAGAGTAGCATTTCTGATTTGTGAAAAAGTTTTGGTGGGCAGCAGGGAGGGTTATTTGGTTTTACTCCTAATCAAACAAAAAACCCTTTTTTTAATTTCCCACGAACTGGAAACTGAGAGAGTATTTCATTCTGACAATCCCACCACATGAAACTTCCTCCAGGAAATAACCTCACTGCATGCAGCAGCTGCTCAGTGAAATGGACATTCCTGGTATTTTCACGCTTGCTCATCTCCCACCTTGTTTTCCCCGGCAGCTGCAAGGGTGCCCCAGCTCCGTGCGTGCACAGACAGGGCTCACCCTCACAGCCCTGTAGCTACACCCAGCCATTGCTCCACAACTGGCCACACATCCCTCATTTCCAAGCTTTTAGGCTATGGAGCCTCCAGCCTATGGAGACAGAACCTGCCAAGCCTCTCAGCTCTACAGCAGAAAGTTGGGAAGCCCTGGAGCATGTGGTTCTCTTTGGGCCTCGACTATTGGGAGTCCTGGTCCACCCTGGTCCACCAGTACACCTGACTGAACGTTTATTTAACATAAATATTTGCAGAAAAACATTTAGGGAAAAGTTATTAAGTTCCCAGGTCTCTGGTGTGCACAAGTCATTCCTCTATAGAATACAAAACATGAGGAACCATAAGTGGCAGGCTGACCTGCCTGTCTCACCATGTCCTCATTTTCCCTGGAGACAGGTATCTATATGGACACAGAGAAGAGAAATAGATCCTCATTATTGTTGCCTTATGAGTGAAACACACTCCCACTAACAGCAATGTTTTTTGTTAGATTCCAGAGTATGAATTATTCCAGCATGGAAAAATCTGCCTTTTCTAAGCTTATGACAAAAATACTATCAGTGTAGTCCTTGATCTAGAATCAAAAACTGCTGTATTTCATGGGATGAAGACTGATTCAGATTAATCTTAGCAAGATGCATTTAAAATGATGAGTTAACACATGTTGTAAAGCAATACTGCATTTGTTCTTTTCTAAAGTACAGCTTATAGAAACAGAAAATTATTAACAAAATTTTGGAATGAGCACAATACAAAACGTATCAGGTTCAAGACACTGAGATTACATTTATATTACTGTTCAAAATATGCCCAAAAGAATTCCCTGGCACTAAGGCATGCAATAACCCCCACACATACTATTCAACTGTCTTCTCTTTGAAAACAGGGTATCCACATTCCAGCTGTCTATTGTGCACATCTGAGGCTCATGCCAGCTCCCAAACTTCATCCAGCGAGCCTTGGGAGACCTCTAAATCAGCTGAGGAGAAGAGGGTGCCAGAGGCTTCTCCAGCAGTTTTGAAGCATGGTGATATTGCTGTGATTGGGAATGTAGCCTGAGATATACACACAAAGCCTTAAAGCTCTGAGTTACTTATTGGAGAGAGCTGTATAAATGCCACTTAAGTATGCAATCTTTTTAGGGTGTCAGAAAACCACTGCAGTGTGGTATGTATAATCTGGGTCAGTCACTAATGAGGGTAAAGCCAAATGAGAGGCTTGTTTAAGTACGGCATGTTGACTAGGAGCCTTAATTCCAGTCTTTCAGGATTTTTCTGGCGTGTAAAGGGAGTTACCCAAAAAAGACCAAATGTATGCTAGAATGACAAGTCTTGAATCTGCATACAGATTTTTGGCCAAAGGAAAACAATTATTTCATTATTTTGCTGAAGTGTTTTGGTTTTCCATTGTAAAGTGTCATGATTTCATTAGGAAAAGCTTACTTTTTTTTTCTTTTTTTTTTCTTTTTTTTTTTTTTTTTGCATGTGTGTGAACACATGGGGGTAAAGGATTGCCATATTATTTTTGCCGTTAAACTGAGATGACATACTTTTGTCTGATTCCTTAGACAATTTTCTGTAGCTGCCTGAGCTGCTTCAGTCTCATGTGAGCTGTGTCTGCATTTCCCCATCCACATTTTCCTCTATCAGCTAATCATAACCATTCAACAAATGAATATATATTCAATTAAAAACGCCTTGTGTCTGCCTAACATTTCTTATTTGGGATACTTTTGAACTTTTTATTCCCTACAAACTTCTGGTTATATTCTAAATTAATAATGTTTCACAACAGGAACATTGCTGAACATCTTTATAAACCCATTTTTCTTATTTCTCAGATAAAACCAAAAATTGAAATTATACACCTCAAAATTATTGATTGTATTGTGACACTATACATTGTTTAAAATTATTATTCCTATTATACCTATCACAGTTCAGAAAAGTCAAATAAAGTTCATACTTTCAGCCCAAATGATTTTTTTCTTTGAATAATATCAATACCAATATTGAATTAACAACTAGTACAGAAATACTACTGCAAAGTTTTCCCACATAAAGATGCACAGATCATTTGTAGAACAGACATGAAGACATCAGAATTGACAAAGATGATAAAATTTTACTAACAGGACTTTCAACAGCCTATTAAGTACATGGTCACAAGTCTCCTTTCACCACAAGGAGTAGTGGTGGTTAGCACTGACAGGTCTGAGGTAATGAAATTATTTGTGTAAAGTGATAAAGCAAGTCAAATCTAAATCATGTTATTCTTAATCCCAATCAGACATGCTGGCATCCAGTATGTTCACTATGTAAGCACACAAAGGTCATAAGGAAGCCAAACAATTGCACACATTTAGCTAGTCATTAATGACAACTTTTATAGGACTCTGTGACATGAAATTCATCAAAGTAACTTTTTTGCTCTACAGTTTCACAAGGACATGAGCAAAAACTTGTACAGAAGACTTTTTGTCTGTGCTGCCCATGACCCACACATTTCAAAAAATCTAAGGAAAAATCTTTCACTGTGGTGAATCTAACATGCTGTACTCAATATTATGAAGATATGTTCATTTTATTGATACCACAATGTACAATGTGAATCTTTCACAATGCCTGCAGACTCTTTTAGTATTCTTGTCAGAGCAAAATATATACTTACATAATAAATACCAGGATAATTAAAAGGGACACAAGCTTTGCACTAGTAGTAGTCATCATTACAGAAATACAAGCTGTAGGGCCTCTTGATACTCCAATATTACACTCAGTACAAAATGTCAAACATTTTGCTATCTATTCCCTAGAGAATCTTCTTAAAATCAGGCTGCATTAGATATTGTGAATTTATTAATTTTGCCTTCCTGTGTATTATATTCTTCCTTTTCATCCTATAATGGGATTTTAGGAAACTATTGCCCCATTCTGTTAATGCCATTTCAAAAAATGAGTTCGCAAACACTCAGTCAAACCTGAGTGCAAATGCTGCTACTGAGAAGTAGTATTGTCTATCACAACCACAATAATTTTAACAAGAAGACTTTTCTTAGGAAAAAGTTATTCTTATTATCAAACTGAAAATGAAGAATTCTGTCAAGCCATCAGGAAATATAGCTATAAACCTAAATGTGATGATTACTTCTTCAGACAGCTGCACACAGAACTGCTTAAACTACACCATTGCTCCTCTGTGTCATAAATATTGAGAAAAAAATTGAGAATTTTGAGAATTTTTTCTATATAGCCATTAGGCTAACAACCAACATTATATCTCAACATTAAACATGCTTACATAGTCTCGGTCTGAAATTCTGAACTACTTATCCCCTAATTATTTTACTGCATAATACTAATTAAATAAATTGTCAATAAATTGTATTTAAGACTAAGTTTTGATACACCATCAAAAGGAAGTTCTGGGTAATATGAAATACCTTAATTCTAATTGTACTGATTATAAGCTAAGATATGGTAAGGCTTTCCACTTTCTACCCTGGATTAATAATAAAATCATATTTTTCAAGTCTGAGGATGTCCTGTGTAAGTAGTGCAGAAATATGATTAATTAATAACTTTTTAGTAGCATTTTCAGAAAAGAATTCACTCAAAAATCCATGTGTGAACACAGTCACCACAACAAAATTGTTCCCCAAGTTTGTTGTTTTGGTTTGTGTTTTTTGGTAAAAATTATCATCAGGGTCATGTACTTGTAAGTGCGAGAACACAGCTTACAAAAAAGCACCATTGAAACATTCTAGGCATATTTTTATTATTTTATTAAAATTTATCTTAAGAAGTCAATGTCAATTTAATCTGCAAGTAGACTGTAGTAACCAACGAATTTTGCGGGGTTGTTAACGCTTTATATCACAAGAATAGAATACAATATAGATGCAATACGGTGTTTTACAATGGAGCTAACAAATAAAAGAATAAAGGAAAAGCAGATCAGAAGGGAGAGACCATAAAATATAAGCTACACATGGAGATTGGGAGTCCATAGAATGAAGAGGAACCATTTGTGTATGCACCTACATGAATATAACATCTAGGCAGGCATCTAGGCAGGCTAGACAGGAATGGTGTATTACACAGACTGACCCTCAAATTAGGGACCAACTGGTCATATGGAAGGCCTGTTTACACATATCCCTTTATTTATGAATAACACTGTCGTTTTGAAATGGAAAGAAAGCCAGTTGTGTTTGAGTTGCACCAGAGTCTCTAGCCGGGATGATCTGGTGCAAGGCCTGAACTGGTTTGCACTCTTGGTCAGCAAAGGAGCACTACAGTTCAAAACTTACCAGCCAATTGAGGAACACCTCTGTGACAAGACACTAGATAAGAAAATTTAGTCCCTTTTACATAAGCAGGAAGGTCCAAACTTAGACTGACAGAAGTTTTCAGAAAGGCTGACTTCAAGAGGATAGTTATACTTTTTACAAGTTTTACTAAAGGTGTACTTTTTGTACTGCTGTGTATCGTTTGAACACAACTGCAAAGTGATGCAGTAATGCCCAGGCTGTTTGTAATGGAGCTTTAGATGTGAACAGCTTGTTATTAACAAAGACTCAATTACAACCCAACACCCAAAACAGATGCCAGAAATTCAGCAGAACTTCCCTTCTGATCAGGAACCAGTCAGACTTTTATTGCTGCAGTGACTGATTCATCAAAAACTGCATGCATTAATATGGTGACATACAAGCAGGGCTCTTGACACAACTCAAAACTGAAGCAGAGCAGAGGAAGAACTTCCCTTCCCCCAGTGCAGCCACAACAGCTACTGCTTGTACATTGAACAAGGCCTTTCTTCTGCACACAAATCAAACAGGCACTTTTGATTTCAGGTTTTTATGCCACAACAATTATTACCTTTTCTGTGAATGAATTTTAACTAAAAAGAGAATCTGCACACATCTTCCCTTCCTGTGTGATCTGAAATAAAAACTATCTTCCCCTGTAGGACTTCACAGACCTAATTTTCCTTAATTTCTGAGATCTACATTACAACTCTGTTTTCAATATCTAAACCCAGTTTTGTTCCTTCTCAGAATCCTATTTTACCCCACACCAGTTGCTTACATGAAAAGAGCTAATACCAGGAAACTAATATATTTTTAGCTGACTTTAATGTGACTTAGCAGCAGGAAACAAAGACAGCTTGTTCCATGAAAATGCCACACAGCACTCCTTGGACACCAGTTTGGAAAGAATTGGTAGAACTTTAAATAACCTTTTCCAGCTAGACATGTTTTTCAGGAACCTTTGCCACATTCAGAGCTCCAGTTGGTCTTCACATGCCATGTAATTTTCATTGTAACATGATTGTAACAGCTCCCTGACACTCAGAATTGAGCTGTCAGCAAGAAGAAGCTCCCACATCAAAAGGGGGAGACAACCCCAGCCAGCAGAAGCAGTGGAAGGTACTGCAGGCTATCCATTTTAGTGATGCAAGGAGATGCAGAAAACAAGGAAACTTAATAGGAGTCATGCACTTAATCATTCTCTAAAGAGAATAAAGAGAATCTGTTTACAGTTTTTTGCAACCAAAAGTACATTTTCATTGTGCAGTTGTATTAATGATAAGGGAGTGAGAAACTGGAGCAAGTTTTCCAGAGAAGTTGTGGATGCACCATCTCTGGAAGTGTTCAAGGCCAGCTTGGATGGAACTCTGAGAAACCTGGTCTAGTGAAAGGTGTCCCTGTCCATGGCAGGGTGTTTGGAACTAGACAATCTTTAAGGTGCCTCCCAACCCAAATCTTTCTGTGATTCTATGATTCTAAAACTTTAAGTCTCCAGACTGTAAGATCCTTTCCAGTTAATCCAAGAAATGGTGTTGTGGAGTTTATAGCAGCATTTCTCAACCTATGTTACACAAAGGACCAGTTTACTCTTTCGAATAATACCTGTAAATCTTCTTGATACCCTTTCATTCTCCTGTGGAAAAACAGCTGGAAATATGCATGTTCATGCATTTTTCCCAGTTGGTTTCCTCTACATGTGTGAGATTTTGTTGTAGAGTTAAGCAGTTTTTTAAGAGTTTGAGGAACTGTAAGCCATAGGCTTCAATTAACAAACACAGAAACATTAATAAGCAATAAGCCTACAAAATAACTTTTGCAATGTCCCATAGCAACATACAACACGCAAACTACTGACTAGATATCTACACCATTGAAGTGAGGCCTTTGCAGATGACTCCTGATGCCAAGCTGAGAAGTACAAAAAGCCAAAGCATAATAAAACAATCACGTAGGAAGGATCTTTTCTGTTTCTTTGGTGTTTCTATTGGGTTTTTTTCATTTCTATGTTTTGGAAAATTTCTCACATTAGTCATAGTCTGAAAGGGGCAAGATTTTCAGTTTCATGCCCTAAAAATGTTGACATTTACTATCCCCATTTTTCTGACATTCAGTAAATTCACCAGTGTAAGTTTAAAACTACCTGCCAGCCACCAGAAATGAGCACAACAGAAAAGACGTTCTGGTTGATTATTGTTTTGAAATTATCCATTTTCTTCCTAATACAGGTCAGTGCTAGCCAACACTCCCCTTTCCACACCAGGGAGAAAAGCATCCATCAAACCCAACAGTAACTTCAGTGGGATTTGTCTCTCCATCATATAGGCAGAGCCTGTTTCCTTGTTAGCTGGGGTACCTGCAGCACTGTGAGAATGCAAAGCCCTCTGTACAGCTGAGCTGCACCACTGACACACAAGGGCAGGGAGTGTTGTGTTTTTCAGACCCATGAGCAGTACATTGGATTAAAACAAAATGCCCTGCCTCATTATACTTGTTTATTTTTATACTGTAAATATAGTAAAGTTCATTGGTGAGCTTTTGAGTTCACCTTCACTTCACTATGAGTGATTTAGCTCCCAGGCAACTAAAGTAAACCAAGAGATAATGGAAAGATCCACATTGTGCCTTTTCTGCCTGGTAGACATGCATGGGTTAATTCTGGTGACATTAAGACCCAGAGAAATTTCAGCAAACAACCTAAAGGCAGTGTAAAGCCTAGTACACAAAGATAAACATATAACCCAATTTTAGCAGAATATGCAGTCATATTTCAAGCTTGTATTATTGTACAGGAGAGCTAAAGAGCATATTAACTTCTCTCTAGTGAGCCTAATTTCATTTTCAACTGCGTTTCCTCACTTGAAATTTGCAATTCAATGCAATCAATTTCACTTTGGTTAAACAGTTTAATGTGCTCTAATAAAAACAGGCAATTGATATTCTAATTCTGTTGTATTGAAACTAGCACTGTATTATGAACACACATGACAAAATATAGCAAGCACTATGGCAGCTACTTGAGGACATTTTTTCTTCAGTTGTTTGTATGAGATATAACAGCAGCCTTTATTGCACTTTTAATTACAAAGGCCTAGAAGGTATTTCACAAATTATACCTTTAAATAGCAAATAATCTTAATTTCTGTTTCTGAGATACATCAGGGTAGTCTCCCAACACTTTGCAGCATGACCATATCATAATTTAAGGACCAGTCTTGTAAATATTTTTCATGCATTAAATGTTTCACTGTGATCTGCTGACAGGATCTTGGTCAGCAGGGAAAGACTGCAATTTTGTTTTTATTGATGTTGCATGAAGAAAGATTATATAGAGGTACAATATAATTAAAAGAGCTGGATTCTATAATTTTTCAGAAAATCTTTTCTGAGGAAGTCTCAAAAACTTCCTGCCTCCTATTGACTGGAACAGAGGAAGCCAGAGTAAGAATGAATATTTTTCTAAGTTTTTGTTGTATCTTTTCTTGTGTGTTTTGTTGTGTTGCTGGAAATCATTTTATACGGCATAGTTATCTGTCTAAATAATCTCACAACGAAATAAAGCAACAGAAACACTGAGTAATGTCCTTAGTTACCATTAACTAATGAGTAGAATTTTGTTTTTGATGGTCCTCTGTGTTTAGTCATCAAATATACATGTAGTATTGGTTCAGTATTGATTCTGGACAAAGACTATCATCTAGGAAAACACCCATTACACTCTTGTATTCCTTGCTGACTTTCCAGCATGATTCTAATGATCTTGAAGCTTATAAATGTTGAAATCTGATGAGATCACCATCGGATACATCAGATGTCAAATCAGGCCAGTCCTTTACTTTCTGAGGCTTGACCTTTTCTTGACAAATTTTCATTAGTGGCAGAGGCAATCCTGCTAATAAAAGGGCTGAAGAAACATGCCCAATGCACTACAATGCCCAAAGGAAACCTGAAAGAGAAGTGTAGCCATCACTTAATGCATTTGGATGAGTCCCTTCATTTGTGTGTTTGAAACCAGATCTTCTGAGAATCTAAATCTTAACACCCACTCTAATTTTCCAAACAAATTTTCTGATGTATTCCTTTGTTGCCCTTAGAAATTATGAAAGTTCATGCAAACATCAAATAGGAATAGATTTAGAGCTGATTTACTTGTTTGGTTTTTTCCAGGCAGATCATTATATTCAAGGCAAAGGTTTTTGAATTACTTTTGCAAATATGAGCAGGATCACCTTCAGAAGGATTACTGGATTTGCATTGATGAAATATTGCAATACACAAGACATGTAATTATTAGTCTTACAGTTGATAATTCTTTCCCTTACAAGTACTACCTGCTAGCATTGATTTAATGTTTTTTTCTTTTGAATTAAGGTTGGATTAATTATCTTACAGAAAGCCAAGCTTATTTGTAAATCAATTACCTCCTATGTGTGTTTTATGCTCTTATTTTTTTGCATTTCTCAATAAATGAGAAGCTATTAAATTTGGACAAACACTTTTACAGATCAGTTGGTAGGCAGACAACAATAACAATATTGAATTATTTCCATAGAAATGAGCTCATTACCTCTGTCTGTTTGTGGTGAAATACTTTTAAATGTGTTTTTGCATATGTGTTGCCAATCTGGTAGGCAGAGATAGTTGGAGGAAATGTAATACATAGATAACCATGAAACCAAGTATGGGCACGGAACAGCTGCATTCTGAACTGCTCAGTTATTTTGTTTAACTTAGCCCTTGTCAATTTTTGATCAATAAATCAAGAATAACATCAATCATTTTTTTTCTCAGAATTGCCCACTCTGGGTATGTCACAGGATTATTAAGAACTTGTCTGAGCTGTGTTGGTTTTAGTGGTGATTTCAGCTGAAGCACAATTAGATCCTGAGGGCCTGTCCAAATATCAAGTCAGGTATGTGAGTGGAAATCACATAAATCATGCTTAAAAAAGGAGCATGACATACGCAAGTTGGTATAGTAAGCAATAATTATTAAACAACAGATTATGACACAATATGAAAAAAAAAATGCAATTGGTCAAACAAATATTTGCCTCTTCAAATCATGCATTGCTTTGCAACTTCACTGTCAATAACTTTCTTCCCTGAGTCAAGAACATATAATTTTCAGTAACAAGACAAAGCAACTGAAAGGTCCTTCAAGTTAGTAGGTTTAAAAGCAAAATCAGGATCAAGCACTAATTATTAAGCACAAGCTGCTACACACATGAAATTTACTTTCTTTTACAAGTTTTATATTTTAAAGGACATAAAGGAGGGTACAAATTTGGGGGGCATTTACAAACAAACAAAATAGAAACAAACCCAGTAGTCTACTGGATAACCAAACACCAATACAACAATCCAACCACAAACCTATCTGGGGTATCACCAAATACAGATGTAATCTAAAGTGATATTACCATCAAGCAAAAACTATAAAAGGAAAAACACTAAGTGAGGGAAAAAAATGCTGGACTGCAGCCTCCACAGTTCTTTTTTTGGTCAGCTTATCCAGTGCAGCTATTTATTGTGACCCACTACAAGACTCAAACTCCAGGACTGAGCTGTCTAGAGAGACTTTTGCCAACTTGAAGACCCATACCTATTTATACATTCTCTTTTCACTTCAGCAATATACAGGGTTTTTTAAATTCATTTAAAAATTAACTTTAAACTTTCCATGTACTTGCTCCAGTCTATCATCTGGATCTCTTCCATAATTTTTCTTTTAATATCAGGATTTCCTTTGAATCCATGTTTTCTTCTACTATCTAATAACTACGTCTGCCATATTTTGTTTATTCATAATTGACAATGCTGTGTCAAAAGCCTACTTGACTCATCCTACTGTCTCTTTTCCTGCCCTCTCAGTCTCTCAGTTTACTCACACTTCTGTTTTCGAAGTTGATCTATAAAAGACTTTCCCTTCCTGATTATAGTCCCTGATTTCATTCTGTGCCTACTATAATTTCTTAATTAACTAACTATATAATTAAACTTTGCCACATTTTCTGAAACATCTGCCATGAAAGAAGTGCTCCAAATAAACTTGTAGTATTGCTGAATAGGTTGCTATTAACTACAGCCTCCCATAAAACTATCTCTGTTTCTATCCACATTGAGTACATCTTTCTCTTGGCTTAGCTGGCAAATCTTCTGGGATGGGAACAGTGTTTTGGTTTGGTGTTTGAAGAGCCCTGAAGAGTAGTTTCCAACTACTCTAAGACAGATGATAGTTTAATTTAAATAAACTTTAATAATTCATAGGGATAAAGGTTCCCTATAGAATCTGACATAGTTAATTCTGCATTGGAGCATTCTATAATTCTTGCTTTCTTCCAACTGGACCTCAGTTTGCTTAAATATGTGAGGAGTCTGTCCTACAGATCACTTATTAGCAAGTAATAAAGAGTACCTTTATTGTAAAAAAAAGAAACTTCCCTACATGACCCTCCTCAGGTACCTGCTTGGCAATGCTGGGCTCTGCACCCCTCTCAGCCAGATCTAGGACCAAGTTGCAACATTGGAAGATGTGAAACATCCCTGGGGGCTGTGTTAGCACAGCTCTCTGTGCCTGCACATTAACTGTGAGAGATGCACTGAATAGGCTGCTGATTTGTCAAGCAATTGCCACAGAGCTCAAGTTATGATTACAGACAGTCCTTGCTACCAGACACCTACTGCTTTAACATCAACAATGAAGATGAGTCACTAAAGCAACTTGGGAGCATCATTGAGCAAGGGCTGAGACAAATACCTCTGTCTGCTGCGATGGTGAATGCTGTGACATCTAAGAGAGCACTGCCCCGGGGTGTTCTCTGCATTATTATCTCTCTCTCCCATGTCTATCTCAAATAGTGAAACTCCATTCCTGCAGTAAGTTCAAAGGAAGAAGGAATTTTGTCCCTTCACTTTCCTCCAGCAGCCTGCTTATTTTAGAAGACTTTATCAGTCTATCCAGGCCTGAAATGTTATTTATTGGGATCCTTCCCCTGACCTTACTAATTCAGTTCCTCTGAGCTTTTTCCAAACAGCAGCAGCAGTTTTATAAATTGGCATGATTCATACACTGCCACTCACACTCTGAAGGGTGGGTATGATCCTATCATATGAATTGCATTCTGGTACAACCTGGGAAAGTTATGGTTGGCAGCAGATAAACAGAGATGGTCTGTCTGCAGAGTCGGGAATGTGACTTTGCACTTCACATTTGGTTAGAAAATTCTCCTTGTAGAGCTCAGACATACTCATTTAATATGGTACTACTTTTTGACAATTGCACCAGAAAAAGTTTTCACATACTTTTGTTTTAAATGGAATTTTCTAGCTCTGGAAATATTTATATTTCCATTTATTTCTATTTATATATTTACCAGCAACAATCCACATCTTTGTTTTACTTCTGTCTTTTGAGGAGTTTTCCCTGGGATAGATTGTTCCAGACAAAGTAGGCAGGGATGGAAGAAGTTATAGATATGGACTCTTTGATACGTGTGTATGTGAAAGCACAGCACTGAGCACACATGTAGAGAGAGAATATAAAAACAGCTGCATTCCATTAAAATGACATCTTCCATACCATTTTGGATTAAATATATGTTCAGAACAAACAACAGAAGAAATGAAATAGGCCAGTTTCTTAAACTCACTTTTTTTAAACTTCACTTCTCAGTGACATGTCAATCTGCAAATTGACAGGAAAATTGATTTATTACAGTACTAGGACTTGGAGACACAACTAGACCAGTGGCAGATTGGCAGAGGACACTATGGCATCTTTATCCCCATGGCAATTCACAAATCTCAGAGCAGTAAATTGCAGAAAAGATGTTTAAAAAACCCTGCTATGTTCCATTTGATACAGATCTGTCAATCCTATTCTGTGCAAAGACGGCTTTGCAACTAGGGGAGACTTGTTCAGCTACCAAGTATGCTTATTTCAGATCCTGTATTATTAGATAGGGGCTGAGAACTCTTTTTGTTGGTCTTGTTTCCAGCCACAATGAACTTCTGTTGCTTTTCTCCTCCAAGCAAGGTGAACCTTCAAGCAGACCAGGAGGTGAAGTTTGAATTGAAGAACAGCTCTTTGGAAACACTTTCTCAAGACATCCCCAGATATCCCTGGCTATTCAACATCCTGATCCACTACATGTTTCTAAGCAAGTTAAACAGATTTGTTTTCCACCTGTAATCAGCCTGTGAATTATCTGTGTGCTTTCAGAGGGGGCACTGCTTTAACTGAATGAATAGCTGGCACCTGATACTGATCCCCTGTGCCAAACACCAACAGCCTGAAGCATGTGCCTGTTCAAATTACATCCGATGATATCGTTCATATGTAGAACTGTGTGCAAACACGAGCAGAGATGGGTTTGTGGTAACACAGGCTTCCCCCCCAGCTATCATAAACATTATTTCTTAGGAAGAAAAGAATGAATACATTCAAAAAATGAACAAGATGTAGCAGAGGCAAATTAAATGCAGATGATAAGATGTCACAATTTCAGACATCAATTGCTCAAATGTAAATACGATATCCTAATCACCATATTCTGGAAACAAGTCTTTCATTTAGACCAGAGTCATCAAGTCAAAAAAGCACAGAGTGATTTCAGAAGATGCTATGAACACGTAGCTCATTCTAAACTCCCTCAGAAACTTGCTCTGAACCAATGAGGGAGAACACTTTCTTCCTCTCTCTCTTCCATTTAGATTCCTAGAGATTTTTTTAAGCTTGGGAATGCCAAATTTGAGAGCCTTGAAGAAAAGTCCTCATAACCATATAACTTCTGCATGTGCAAATTCTGTGATAATCCATTTAAATTCTGCAGAAAAAAATGCTTTTAACTAAAAAAAACCCTAAACACAAACCAACTGATACCAGCACTGTGTTAAAAGGATGCCACCTACCGGGCACCTCATCAACCTCCAGCAAGAGGTCTGGAGAGGTAGGTGAGGTAGATCTGAGAAAACTGAAAAAGGCTGCTTTGTAGGGTAGCTCCCTAAAACTGGACTAAGAAAATTAAAAATTAATACCTCTCAGTGCTCCTTAAGCTTAGAGTTTCCCACAAGCTCTGAGTTTTCTTTCTTTTCTGCCAGCTTTCTCATGCCTCTTTTTTTCTCTTGTAGTAGTAGCAGCAGCAATAGCCATATTTCATAAGCATTTATTATTTGTATTTTCCTATTAATTCTTTCCCTCCAGTGGTTCTATTCCTGATGAGAAGACTGCATCTTAACAATCTGTTTACCATTTTTTTCTGTTCTCCTCCATTAGGCTAACAGGTACTGTCAGTACTGTCCAGGCTTTCCATTGAAAACAATTAAAAGACGCAATATATGCACAAACATGCAGAGCTGCACACAAGAAAACATAATGGAATTAATATAATGTTTTAGGGGAAAATCAGGCTGTGCTTTAGGCTCTGCTTGGTGTGGTCAAAAAGAAAAGTTAAAAAAGAAATTTCAGCTTTGAGTTTACATTTCCTGGGTTTGTGAGATCATTTCAGCCCTGTTATCTAATTGTTCAGCCACTACACTCTGCCTCAACTATTGGGTCTCCTTGTTATCTACAATAGTGCTTTCTAGTAGGAAACTGCCAAGTATACTTATGTGTAACATCCCTTCCAGTTGCGGAGTGCAAGATACCAGAAAAATCCTCAGAGTTGGAATGAATTTATAGTCTCTATTATTAAACATAAACCTTCAGAAAAGTGTGTAGCTCTTGCCCATGTCTTGTTATAGAGACAAAACAGAGGAACACATTCTCAACTACCCCTCAGACCAATTTTTTCTATTCTAGCAGAGTTAAAAGACTTTGAAACAAACATGGATTACATTTACACCTACCTTCTCCAGATTCATTTTCACTAACAGATTAACACAAACTAGTCTTAATTATATAAGTGGATTTAAGTCTTTGCTTTAAATCTCATTCTCATTTTCACTATGTTCACTGTTTGCTACATTGATAGTACAAAGAGGATTTCATATGAATCAACTCTTTTCAAGTAAGAGTTAAGGCTTTAATACAACAAGTGTGATGTACAAGGGGTCACAGTGCTGGATTACATAGTTTTGAAAGAATGACCAACATGCTTTCTAGGAGTATCCTTCTTTTTGTAACTGGAAGAAGCATTTGGTGCAGTAACTTATTTGCTAACAGTACAGATGTGCTTTTTATTCACCAACACAACATCTTCTCACCCAAACCAGAGTGTACCTACTTACCTTGTTCTAACTTCATACTCCTTGGGAGCTCTATGATTTTTTGCTATTTCATTCCTATTGACACAGCACAGCAATCTGAGCTTAACCAGCACCTGGATGTCCTCTTTAAATCCGTGCTCACAAAGTTTCATGCCTAACTCTCAAAAGGAAGAACTGTGTTACAAGAATCTCAGAGCTGCTCGACTCAGTGGAGGGACAAGGCATCACATTTGTGCCAGGTTTGAGCACGAGTAGATGAGCACTCCAAGAGGGGCACTGAAGCAGCCCAAGGCAGTGAGCAGGAGTGGGATCATCAGTGTGGTAACGTCAGTCTGGCTCCCTCCAGGCTTGGAGCTGCACTGCTGCACCAGGCAAACCCCTGTCCCACGTGTCTGCTAGCCAGGAAAGGTGAAAGAGGTGCTAGCTTCCCTGGATTACACTTTCTGAGGCCACCACACACAGCCTCCATACTAGAAGTACCTGGGATCAGTCCAGTCTCCTCAGTAGACACCGATTAATTTTCTCAAGTATTTTTATTGTATTTTATTATTTTACTTCCAGGCATGAAAAGACAGATGCTCTGATTCCAGCCTGCATAACCACTGACTTAAAGGTATGAATTCGGGCTAGTGATTTAAGCGGTTATGACTTATTTATGGAAAAACTCATTATACACTGTTTCACAATCCCTGAATAAAGGGAGTTCTGCCCAAGGGTAGCAGAAATTATGGGAAGAAAAAGGCAAAAGAGAGGGTTTCTTTAATCATTAGCCAACCAGATTGGCTCTAAACAGAGTGGTAAAATAAGGTCTGTAAGCAGATGGGATAGGGGCCTTGTTTCAATGTGACAGGAATTGCATCACGCACACAGATCATACTTTAAAAGCGTTATCTCTTAGCTACAGAAACCCCTAGTTCTACCTAAATAAACAGCGTAGATAGATTTGCCTTTTTCTCCTCTTGGGAAAAGTCACATCACACAAGTTAGCTTGCATACCCAAGAAGTTCTACGTGTTTCCTGTCTATTTGGCAGTGCTTCTTACTTGCTCTATTTGCCTTAAAAAGTTCACTTAAGATGAGGATCCAATGGAAAATTGGTTTTGAAATACTGTTTTAATAAAATTATAAGAAAAAAAAATCAAAATTACTGATTTTTAAGAACACCAAATCTACCTTCTCAAACTTTACATCCTCATGCTTACTCCATATCCAAGGATTATCCTGAAATATCAAAGACAATTAAGGAGGAGGAAACTGCTCAGGAATAATCATGTACAAATTAAGCAAAATGGAGAAAGAGGAAAGGCAGTTTTTGACTAGATCTCTCTCTCAAATAGATATGTGGATATCTGAAGAGGTCTCCAAAAGTCTCTCTTTTTTTACTTTTTAACTGGGTGTACTGCCACACATAATCCTATTGCTTTGGGACTGAGCAGATTTTGAGGAAGTCAGTGTACCAAACAGGATTTCATCAGTGTGATAGTCCTCTCTTTGTATACAGACATTGACACAGGTATGAAACCCTATGAGAATTCTAGAAATGTCTTAAGCATGGCAAACAAATATCTTAGATATTTTACAGGATCCCCTATTTTACCTATTTACTTTGAATAACAGATCATATCTTGTATTAGTGCCTGTCACAGAAAAACCTGCCTCTGACACGTTTCAGTCTCTCTGGCAGGATGGCAGTGCTTTCAGCTATGGGAGCTACTTCATGCCCTAGCACCACTTCATTTCTCTTGCAGTGTGTAAAACCTGCTCTTAAAAAAATGCCTTAAAAGGAATCAAAGCATGAAGAACAGAGATGTACTTCTTTTATCAGGCTAATGGTAATGATCCACAGAGAAATGTGACTTCATGGATTCACATTTCTTAGCATTGAACCTGAATGCTAACAGACTGGCTGTCAGACCGCCACCTTCTTTAAGATCGATGAGTTTTATTCAACAGCATTAAAATTACTTTAACATTAGCTCTCAATAGTATTCTAAGTATAACAGCTTTAGCTTTCTGGGGCTTTTTTTTGCAGTCTAAGGTACTTAAATTTTTGCATTGTTTTCACTTTCCACCTTTGCTTTTATTAATGGATGAAAATTTTACCAAAGACTGAGTTTAATGAGGTTAAAAGATCTTCTATAGAAACACATGGTACTTGCCTGTAACACTTTATGTGTTTGTAAATCACTGGTGTCCATACATCAAACAAGGTCTCTTTTGGAATTAAATTCATAAAACCAAATTCATGTAATAAAGCCCTAATTAGAGCCTCCCCAGATTATAAAGGTAACTCCAAAGTTAGAAACCACTTGCATAACCCTTATTTAGCCTTTTTGGGAATAGCTACTACAGTTTTAAATGCTAATCCTCACACTTCTTTTGCCCTTGGAATCCTTCTTCCCTGGGTTTTTAAGAATGACAGTGCCCACTTAAAGAAAAGTGATTCAATACTTTATCACTGGTAGTCAGTGGATTTCATTTATTGTACATACATAAAACCTTTCATGGTTTTATTAATTTTTCTACATGGCTTTTTCCTTGGTGCTCATTTCTGCAGTATAAATGCTTCACTGACAAATAAATAACCTCCAAACTACTGCTGTTTGGTGAGAGATATCATTATCATGATTCCACAGATGAAGAGCCATTGTTGCATTGATGTGTTGGCATTTTTTCCCTTAATCAAAGACTTCTGAAACTTACTACCTGCTTTCAGTAGCTCAGCATATCATACACATGAAGGATGAAGAGGCAATATCTAACGCATGGAAGGAAAAACATTTAAAAGATAGCTGACAGGGAATAGTGCTTTTTTAAACGTTGCATAAATATACATCACTATTGCAATGTCCACAGCTCGTGCAGCACATCCTGTCGAGTTATTTTCCCATGGAATGTTGCCTTTTATTTCAAGGTGAACTGTGTCTATTTTTTAAATTTCCTAGGCCATTTTTAAATTCTACATAAAAGCCTGTTCCTTCTTCAAGTTCTTATAGAGATGACATTATTTCTGCTGTTTAGCAGGTGATTTGTTTAAGCTATTCTGAGTTTAATTTCCTTCAGAGAGATCAGTGCTTTCAGCTCTTTTCCTTTCTTCCATTTTTGGATATGCCTGGATGGTTCCTTTTGAGACCACAGTAACTCCCTGAGTCATAGAATAAAATTGGCTGTAAAGGACCTCTGGAGATAATCTAATAAGCTCCCCGCTCAAAACAGGGCTAACTTCAAAGCTTGATCTGTTATTCAAGGAGAATAGCAGGCTAGTTTGAATCTCCACAAGGAGGGGAACTCCACAGCTTCTTTGGGCAATCCATTCCAGTGCTCTACTGTTACCACTCATCTGCTTGCTAATGATTTGGATCTGACTGTGATTCCAAAATGTCTCCAGCATCATGTGATTAACACTATTGGATTTTAGTGGCATTCACTCTGGTAAGAATGTGAGGTATCCTGCTATTCCAAGACCTTTCATCTTCAATATATCAAGGGCAGAAATTTATCAGCAGATTTTCTGAAGCACTGCCTTCTGGAAAAGTGTTGGAAAGCACTAATTAGCTGCTCTCCTTGTCCTATCAGACTTTCCAGTATCAAACTGTGCATCTAACATAATTTGGTTGTTTGAGAGGGCCTGGAAGTGATGACATTTAGCATGAGTGGATTGTTTTGTTCCTGTCTCATTGCATGATTGTTCTTGTGTTGATTTGTTCTTGATTCATCGCCTTGAAGATCTTTAATATCTATGCATACATGGAGTACCCTGTCATTTTTCTTCTCTCCTGCCATCATCAAGTGCACCCTTTCCCATGGCTTCTTCACTTTTCTAATTAACATCTTTATTGCCAAGGGGCTTGCACTGGAAATAGCTATCACAGAGCAGTGCACTTCTGGTACTGCCTTCTAGGTAGATTCTCCAGCAAGCAGTTGACATCATCTGTTTTCAAACATACTCATACACAGTTACATGGGCCTGCCAGGCCAAATATTCTTTTCTAGTTTTTACTGCTTTTCATGTATTTATCAAATTTAATGTATAGCTAACCTTTCTATGGAAAATTATTTCTGCAGGAGCTCACATTTCTTTTATAGAGATATCTGGATGTTTACTTATATCCTTAGACTTTTATCTGCACAGAATAAATGTTCTTGTATACTGCTAGCCATGTTTTATGCCACAAACTCAAATTTTCCTAAAGTCAGTCCCAAAACTTGTCCCTAATACTGATGCTCATTTTTACAGCTATTTTTTCTTCATTTATTTGAAAAGATGCATGTCTCACCACTATAAATCTCCTTTTTTAACAGCAACATTTCTGCTGGCTGCTTTCCCCAGCAACATTCTTCAGCTGCACACTTTTCACCTTTGATCTCCTCAGTTTGCTTTGCAGTATTTAGCATACATATTCTTAAACACCTGCTTTTCATTTTTCATTTTATGATACTCCCATGCTCTCTGGTAGCTTGCTGGGTTTGTGGCTCTGGACCATGCTTTTAATGTGAACTTTGGTTAGTGCTTCTCTCTGGGACTGTCCACACAAATGACAGCTGACCCACATTTTATCATCTACATGTCATCACTATTACTGAAATGTCCCTTCATCTGATCTGTATCTTTTATGCTCTAGCTCTTCTAGTGGTATTCTAGGATGTTCGAGTCTCCTCCACTAACATACATACTTTTATTTCATTTTTACCTCTCCTCAGCAAAAGCAGTCTTTTTGTAATTAGTTTCAGCTGGTTGATTCACTCACACCAAAGGACTCAGTAGATCCTCTGCTTTCCTAAGATTTCTTTGCTCAACAGAGAATTTCTCACTCTGAAACCATATACTAAATTGCTCCAACTGTCTATCCATATTTCTTCTGTCAGCTTCAAAACTTTTGCCTTATAGACATCTATAAATCTTCTCATCTCTCTGTACAAAATAATATGAGAAGCAGGATCTTCCTCATTCTTTGCCTGAAGTCCAGCAAAAAAGATTCCATCAACCAAACCCGTGCATTAAATGAAACTTTCTTCTTTCAAAAGGTCTATACTTCTAGACTTTCTCTCTGCGAGGAACATAAAATTTTCTCCAGTTTCTGTCTGTGAGCTTGGTTTAAATTACTACCATGAAGACCTGTGAGCTAGGTTTAAATTACTACCATGGCTTACAGTCTGCAAGTCCTGCTCATGCACTGAATGCGCTAAACTAAAAAGAGTTGCTAAAATTAATTACCTTCCCAGGTAGCTTCTGTACCCTACCCACTGAAGTCTGACATGATAAACCATGAAGAATAAATACCACCATCCTAAGATCATTACACCAATGTTTTAATTACACATGGTGAAAATGGCTCATGTAAGAGACTAGAGTATTTAAACTCTGCTGCAAAAGTCCTTCACCAAAAATCTTCACAGACGTGCACTGACAGCAGAATATGGGTGGGACTCTGACAGGTCATGTATGACTGCTGCACAGTCAAGGATTTTTCCTCTTTCTACTCTGAGCTTCTTCTCCATTATGAACTTTTCTCTGTTGTACTCCTGTTTCCTCTGAGACATTAGCTATTTCTTCTCACCTATTTCCACTCTCCATTCTTTCAGTACCATTTACAATTCCTAGTCATAGTTCCTTCCAAGCTTTCTGCCACTGCAGTTTGAATCTCTTTCCCAAGCCTTCAGTTTCTCCCCTTCTTAAAGCTCTCGTTTTTCTGGCTTCATGATTCCAGTATATTTAGTGGGGAAGGGGGGAGTTAATTCTGTCTCTCCCAATGCATCTTCCTCCTAATGTTCTGATGTTCTGCAAGTTCCTACCCTGTCCAGCCTCTAAATGCCTGTTTCTGGAAATGTCAGTGGTGTTCAAATATCAGTTTGTCCCTCAGCATCTAATGTGTTGTACAAGCTTGTCCTTCTCAAATGACTCCTGCCCCAAATTCCACACTCTACTGGTCCTCAGTACTAACTCCTTATTCCAGTATCCCTCTTCCATGTGTGAAACCATTTCCATTTTTCTGTACTGTTTATACCTCTTCCTGCTCTTCCTTTGTACTTTAGGCATGTTCTCTCAGCTCTCTCTTAGGCAGCACAAACTGGCTTATACTACCTCAAAACTGTGACTGCAGAGGAAAGCTCTAGAAGATCTGGGTTGTACATGTGTGGGTGTGTTCTTACACAAATGTAGAAGGTTCAGTCTTGACTCAGAACCCATCTACTGCCAAGTCCATTTTCCACCGCATGGTAGCACAAGAACTTCTCAGGCAAAAAGAGCGACCAGAACTTGTGAACACAAGCAAAGCAATATATCATGCACTGGAGGAGATCTTTAGAGATCGTGAAAATTATCTGGGTAAAACTTTCCAAATAAATCCAACAGACTGAAGATACATTTTTTGTTTTTTTTTTAAATAAGTGTGCGCTGTGAATAGGGCTGTTTTCTCTCCAATATCTCCTCCAGTCTATTGCATCCTTGTCCATCCAAACCATGTCCACTGTTGAGTTCAAGACACTTATTATATTACAGTGAAATTTTAAAAATTTAAATAGTATTTTAATATTAAAAATTTTATACATAACTGAAATTTTGATCACTTGCAGAAGTATTTTTATAATGATAGTAAAACCAAGATTTTATTTTAAAAATCTTGTAAATAATTTATATGTTTAATTTTCACTTCAAAAATTTTTGAACATTTTCAACAGTAAAATTAGTTCTGAAGTTTCTTAAATTCTACACTGAAGTAATTGGCATAACTAATTTTCTTTAAACATGAAACCCATGTGATTTCTCCATGTGGAATTACACATCAGTTGAAAAAATATAATTCATCACTTCAAGAAACCTCTCACCAAAGATGTTCTTTGATGTGGTATGTGATATGTCTGTAACATTTGATGATCTACATTACAGTAAATAATATACTGGCCATATGTTGCAAGTTATGTAAATAAGTAGATAAATTATAGGTTTTGATACTAATAAAGCACTGTCCTAATATTTTGCAAGGGGATGGACATACTTTCAGTTAATATTTGAGGTTCCTCAGGACCCTTTCTGCATACAGTTCATACATACCTCCTTCTGGCTTAATCACCCACTAAACCACTCATTTCTCACCCACTACAGGCCATTAAGCCCCACTTCTTTTCCTCTAATTAAAGGGGAGGCTACTAGTTTAAATGCGAAGATTTGTGTCATTTCTGTCACTGTGCACACAACTCAAACAGCTACGGCAATGACAAAATGCTGGAGTGGGCTTGGATTATTATTCTGCATGTAAATCTGAACAGTGGATGAAAAAGCAGTGATAAAGTTATTTCGTGACTACGTACTGGTTTCTCCAGTGATGACCTCTGATTACATCAGGCATTTCATGGGATAAACACTTTTCTTCCAAAACATTTCAGATCTGATTGCCAATAGAGTCAACAGGCATTTAAACACTTAAAAATCCACACATACTTGTTTTCTTTTCGGTGCTGAAATTACTCCAGTCTTTAGGAAGCATTCACTATCAAATACCCTGAGACAACAACAAAAAAAAAATGCAAGAAAAAACAGCTGACAAGAAAATACTGGGTCTGCTTTATCTGTGAGAACACATGGTAACAATGATTATTATTTATTACTTGATCCTACTTCAACCCAAAATGTACTTGGCAACATTTGAACACAGAAGAAAACATTGTATTCTAACACAAAAGAGCTCAAAATTTAAAAGAGTCAGACCCTTCAGCAGTCTGTAGTAGTGGAAATGGTCCTGAGAACATTAAAGGAAATCTCCACTCACACCATTTGTTCCCCACCACCGAGTTTTAATCAAGACCAGGGCTTAAAGGACTTGCTAAAATTCAAGCACTAAAACTCTGCACAGTAAGGAGCCCGTGATCAGCTGCCTATGGATTATTCTTTCAGTTTCTCAATGTTCTTAAAAATCTTGAAGCAAAGCCAAAGATTTACCAGAAATTCTGTAAGCTAGTTTGACTAAACTGCCCTTTGAAATGTAAATGGAATTTCCCCTGCTACAATATAGGTAAATGGAAGACACAGTGCTGTCTATTAGTTAATTGGGCATTTTGTAGCATAACTTCCCAGTTCATCTCTACCACTAAATGCTCAAGTGCATATAGCATTCAAAATACCTCTTTCTTCTGAGTTTACCCATTCCTCAAAACATTTCACTCTTTAATAAAATTTTGTGTTATTTGATGCAATTCCTGCATCCCATACCCTTCAGTCTGGTGTTTCCACCCCTGCAGCAACAGCACAACTGAGGATAGCAGTAAACCTACCGTTCTCTCTCTGTATTGCTTTGAAGACAAAAGAAAACAAAGATCCCATTAGGAGCTGGATTGGCTGGTGAGAACATAAGGAAGTTCTTTTCCGGATGGGATCCAACTTTAAGTCACAAGAGGACACTCATCAGTTGTAGACAGTTTTTTTTACCAAATCCAAGAAACTTCAGAAAGTTTCTCTAAGAAATCTATGTAGTGTAGGTGTGAGCATCCTCTCTCTCCCGTCCTTCAATATTTAAGTCTGGATGAGATTGCAAGCAGCATATTTAAGAGTATGAAATGCTCACCCTGTTTGGTGAGCTTGTATAGTCTGGAGAGAGGCTATCACGGCAAGGTAAAGACCATCTAATATATTTTGTGTTCATTGTACTACAATGGACGATGACAGCTGATAACATAAAAAGAGCTGCAACTCTATGGGACATAAAGCATTCATACCTCTTCCATGAGGAATCACATTTATCCATTAAGAGATGCTTACTATCTGCTTGTTAGCTGGCATATGGCAAATTACACCATCATGTTTCAGCAATGAAAAGGAAGTGCAAAGCAAGAAAAGGGCCTAGTGATGAAGCACCTGCACTGTACAGGTAACTAAGACTACAGATTACAGACTACGGCTACTACAATTATGTGAACAGAGACAGACGTCAAAGAAAGTTGGAAAAAGTCACATGGTGATAGGTCTGCTCAAAAGAACGCACAAAAAGTGAGACAAAGAGATTTGGTACTGAAGGAAGCGTAAAACATCACCAGTTTGCCACTGAACCATAATGGGGGTAAATTTAAACAGAAAAATCATTTTGAGGACTCATGTTGCTTCTTCACAGATCACAGCCACATCCAGCCTGGCCTTGAACACTTCCAAGTATGCAGCATCCACAACTTCTCTGGGCAACCTGTTCTAGTGTCTCACCACTCTTATCTAAAGTTTTTTCCTTTTATGCAATGTAAATCTGCCCTCTTTCAGTTTAAAGCCATTCCCCTTTGTCTTATCACTACATGCCCTTGCAAAATGTCACTCTCCAGCCCTCTTGTTGACACATTTTAAGTACTGGAGGGCTGCTATAAGGTCTCCCTGGAGCTTTCTCTTCTCCAGGCTGAACAACCCCAACTCTCTCAGTCTGTCTCCACAGCAGAGGTGTTCAAACCCTCTGATCAACTTCATGATCCAGAACTGCACCATGAGGTTGACATCCTTCTTATGTTGGTGGTCCCAGAGCTAGATGCAGCACTGTAGGTGGGGTCTCACAAGAGCAGAACACAGTGGGAGAATCACCTCCCTCGACCTACTGGTCATGTGGCTTTCTGTGCAGCCCAGGATATTATCTGACTTTCTGGGCTGCACGAGCACATGGACAGCTCATGCTGAACTTCTCTCCAACCTGGTATTCTATGATTCACTTAAATCATGATAGCTAGATTTGCTACAGATAACTGCTCTGGCATACAAAACCTGTAGAGAAGATCAAGATACAAATAAAATACAACTGAAGAGCTACCTGTGATTTCTCTAAGCAGTTAACACTCATTGCTGATATCAATTGGAGGAAAATCAAGACTATAAAAGAGTCATCCATCTGCATACATCATAGCTTAGATGCTACAGTCACTTGAGCTCTCTGATGTTAGATAATGCCTCAGTGCTGCCTAAGAGAAAGAGAAGTGGCTAATTCACTCTATGAATTTATGCAGTCTTTGGTTACCTTTCTCTCTTTTCCATCAAGCCCTAAACAGTGCCATGAATTACAGCAGTTTTTGTTATGTGAACATTGAAAAGTAAGTAAATATTTCATTATTAAAAAACCACAAACAGAAAGTGTAGTTGACCTTTAAAGGGACACTGTGCCAAATGCAGAGTCTCATTCCAGTCACTAATAAAAGGTAAAATACAAGTTTAGTTTGTTTTTCTTTTACAAGTATATCTCAGCACAGAAGCATGAAGCTTTGACACCTTTGTAATGGCAATACTGTGTTTTCAGAGGCATTTAATATATTTAAAAGAGGTATTTTTAATTGTCAGCTTAATTCTAAGAAGACAACTCTGAAGACATGGCACAATTCAACTTGACTCAAACAACCTCCGAATATGTCTGTAAACTCACTTGGCATTGCCTGCAGACTGTTCAATTTCTAGAAGACATAACCAGAATAAATTTTTTTTTTCTATTGTTGAGGGACAGTTAAGTGCTTTGTAGACCACCCAGGAAGAGAAAGGCATTTCAAACACCTCCTTTTGAACAATAACAATTTTGTAACCCCCTACTTTACCCCAAGGTGATGAGAACATCACAAAATAAACATGTCAAAGCCATCAATAAGTTTACATCATATCTTAATACTCCTTGAAAGTACATACCATTAGAGCTATCTTGAATAAAATGCAGTGAAACCAGAGATTTTAAAATACTGCTTATTTATTCAAATTTATCAAATGTATTATTCATCTAACTCTTTGTAATAGTTAACATTATTCATCAAAAACCACAGGCAAAGTGATTTGGTTCTTATACACACTGCTGGATAAGACCAAGCAAGAAATTATTTGCTAAACAGTGTCATATGAAACTGCAACACTGAAATGTGACATTAAACTGAAATGCATGCTTATTTCAAAAACCACTCCTAAGAGTGTGGTGAGAACAGCCATTCTGCAAATTCGTGTCAGGTCGTCTACATTATAAATGATAAAAAAGCCAGGGTCCAGATGCCACATATATCACCTTTCCTGAACCCCACATGATAACTGTGGAAAAAGGAGCATGGCCATCATGTTGAGGTACAGTAGACAAGATGCACTTACATGAACTGAATTTTTCAGCTGGTTTTGTGTACAATATCTACAGGTAAGAAAATGAGTACTGCACCATCTGTCCATGTCCTGGACCCAGGAGTCTTCCTCCCCATATTTCCCTGGTCTCTGGTGCACAGCTTAATTTGATCCTTGTAGAAAGCCACCTTTCAGGACTACACTTCGATATGTAACTGGCTAAAACCAGTTCTAGTTCTTCTGTCTACCATATGATCCTAATTCAGAAGGCATTTTGGGAACCATGGAAAAACACACGACATCATACCTCTGATGTGCTTTGTATGTACTCTTGTTCTCAGTGCTATTCCCTATCAAGTACTACTAATGACTACACTTCTTATGGTTGAGCACCCAAATTTCTTGTACTTCCTTGGTTAAGTGGTAAACCTTTGCATACATCCATACAAAGCAGCACAGAGTCAAAAGACGCTCACTGCCAGAGAGCAACTACCACCCCCAGGTCCTTCCCATGCTCCTTAACCTCAAAAGACTCACGCCAAAAGCGTGGAGCCAACTGAACAGCTCACAGGCTCTCTGGTAAGGCAAGATATACCCTTGATTTGTTCAGAGGATGGCCCAAAGAAAGATTCCTGTGGTATCTGTGGATACCACCCTGATTAAAAAAGTATGCATCTGAAATGGTTGTAACCACCCTTAGCAAGAAACTTGGATTTTCCAGTTGTAACTTCCAGCTGCCTATCAAGCCCAACATTGTTAGCAGTGTTCCTTCTTAACTGAGATGTGGACAATTCCCACTGCTATTGTTATCTTATATTAGGTAGTTCTTCATGTGAACAATTCAGTGTCTCTTCATTCAAGTTACTTCAAAATTCACTCCATTGAGGTGACTAAAAGCAATGTCAAATGGAAAGTGGGTATAAGAGCAAAAGCTAGTAAAAAACAATGTGTAATTATATGCTGTTCTGTGGAAGGCAAATGCTACTAAATGTAGAGATTAATACTGAAGAAAATAAGATCAGTGGAAAATAACATATAATATAACCTTAAGTTATTGGTCATTCATTTCCGGGTACCTTTATCAAAGAATCAATTAACATTTAATCCTCTTAAAAGGTGCTCAGTCTACCATTGTCACGTACAGACTATTCACGTTTCAGACAGAGATCATCACCTGGCCTTTGGCTACATGTCTTAGACCTTCTTGACTATTTACACTGCAAATTTTTCAAGAGAGTGAATTTAACTCTGTGTGTGTAGTTCCAGGTAGGGAGCTGGCTGGATGCCACTCTAACACCAACAATGGTTGAAAGTGCTCAGCACGTAACAGGATCGTCCCAGGTAAGATCTATGCTGCCATTAATATGAGTCCTCATATTGACAAATGACAACAGTTAGGACGCAAACATTTATTACCAGAAATAAAACAGAACTGAGTTTACCAGCTTACTAATATGTAGAACCATCACTTTCAAAACTGAATTTCATTGTATTTGCTAGCATAACTTTCAGTCAATTATTTAGTTGCTTATTTTCCCAAAGCTTCTATTTGTATGCATTTAAAACAAAAATAAGTATAGAAGAGTCTATTTTTCTGTCTAATCATTTTTCAGGAACTTTGAGACATAATATGCTCTCTCTTCCTCCATTTTCAGTTATACAAAACTAGTAGGAATTACTGGCAGCTATGTTGGTCATGCCACTATTATTACGTAACAGGACTTGCATGTACCTTCTTACAGGTCCACAGATACAGATTTAAAATTAACTGGCTAGGTTTTAAACATTATCCCATTTTACCTTGATCTAAAAGAGAGCTGGAATAAAAATAATACACCAAACTCTCTGTAGAACATTGTTTTCATCTTTAATGACAATTCTCAACTTTTTCAGATGCTTTTCAAAATCACTCAGCTGTGGACATGAAAAGAAAAAGATTGCTATATTATTCTGTCAGTTCATGAAACTAATCCTTGCAAACATATTAATTAATATTTCATTAAGATTTTTAGAGAAGATGCTTCTGTTCATTCATCTCTCAACAAACCTTGTGAACTGCAGAGAACTAAAGTGTAACATGACTCAATTGTTTACTGACATTTCTGTAGCAATTCAAATATTTAGCAGTTTACTTGTAAACTTTTTTGCCACAAAATAATCAGAAAATATTCCCCCTTGTGCTGCTTGAATACCTTGGTTAAAATATGGTGCATATGCAAACTACAATCTAATTTTTTTATGAAAAAGTGATTGAGTCTGATGAAACATAAAACTTGGAGTGTAAGACAAATCTGAACTGCCGACTTGAAAGCACAATACAGTTTATTCTACATAGCTTTTTTAAACAAGTATTAAGACCTGTGTGGCTCTTCTCCAGGATTCTAAAGCAGTACTATGTAGAGTTGTTTGTAGAGCCAGATTTAAACATTGCCACTTGAATTTCTAACTAAATTTGGCTGGCACTCAGTATAAATGATAATGAAGATCCATGGTGAAACCCACCTGGGGAGGTTAATTGGGATATTGCCATTGATCTTAAGAGGACCAACACCTACCCAAGATTTATAAAGTTTGCGTACTCTAATACATGCCAGTAGGTACAGAAACATAGTATTTTAGTTCATTCAGAACTCTTTCATGTCAGCTAGCATATGACAGCTGTAGTAAGCATCACAGTGGTAGCTTAGCAAAAGTTGCCTACCGGCAAAGGCTATCATATGTCTGAAGAAATTACAATGAAGTATTAGCTCTCCTGTATTTAATTTACCTACTTGACAGTTATGCCTGGGATACTGAGAGGTGAATTAAATCCAATCTTCAGCTCAACACCACCTGCAGTTTGAGCTGTTGGCAGCAAAGAAATGTCATCCTGGTCAGCCCTGATACACTCAGCCCTAAAGCAGCATAGGGACCCTTTCACTGACCAAACACAAGGGTTCCCCCCACAATATCATCCTTCAACCACTAAAGGGGAAAAGGTGCAGAAGCAAGACCTTAATTTCATTCAGTGCCTATAAAAAAGCAAAGGCATTATATTGCGATGTCTTCTTTAATTCATTCTAAACTCCCTCTAATCAGACTACTTAACTCTAAAGTGCACAGTCCTGAGAAAAATATCATGCGCTACATTACTCTTAAGAAGTTCAAGGTTTGCCAGCGTATGTAAAAGCTTGGCAGGAAGACATCTGTTAGATATTGACAATATTAACTTCAAGAAGTCTTAGGATACACATCTTTCTATTTAGTCTTTTTATGAATGATTTTTTCATTCATCATTTCAGCTACAATTGCCATTCTGTAACTAAAATAAACCAGAAGTTTTTCTTTTTCCTTTGCAAATTGTCAACTACTTTAACCTTGTCAAAGAAACCCAAAAACCTAAGAATGAAATCAATATAGGAATTTAAAGACAAAATTGGCAGGCACTGTATTGTACTTGGACACATCCAGTAAATAGCCTCACACATCAATCTACCGTCATCAGTGGCAATATTCTGAAACCTACTAATGTTGTTTATTACATTTGCGGTGTGAAACGCCAAAGTAAGTACAGATATCAGTCCAGCAGATGAAAATAACACGGAAATAATATCTGACATGCCTGAGAAGCACGAACTAGTGACTCAGGTGTCATTTAAACGCCCCGTACTTCCAGCACGGGGAGCAGCTGCTCTATAAGCGATACGGTACCGGCAGCGACCTGCTCGCCAGTGCAGAAGCCGCAGCGGAAACTCCGGGATCCACCGTGCCCCGTCCCCCCGCTGCGCCCGGACCGCCAGCAGCGGGCAGAGCCGGCGGGCCGTCCCTCGTCCCTTCCCCCGGGGTGCACCGCACACGCCGCCGCAGCGGGCCGGAGCTCCTATAATCCACTCCCTCTTTTCCCCCTATTTTTGGGTGCACTGCCAGCCAGGGGCTGTGTTACCCCCCGGAACCCCGTTCCCCGCCTGCCCCGCGGGTTCGCTGGACCCTGGCGCCTCTCCCGCTCTCCCGGGGGCGGCGGGTGGGGAAGGGCAGGCGGCGAAGTTGCCGGGACTTACGGTGGCAGCACTACCGACGCTAGCGCGGTACCTCTCCCGGCCTCCCGTCACCTCGGGCCACCTCCGCGGCGGCTCCGTGTCCGCACCGGAGCAGCCCGGCCGCCCCTTCACTCCTCGGAGGGGCGCATGGTGCTGCCCGCTCCTCGACACCCTCCAGGTGGGTCCCCGCGTCCCGGAGTGGGCGGACAGGCACT
>JANPWX010000195.1:286388-374609 GCA_024734555.1 Trochalopteron elliotii
CCATCACAGTACGATACGGGGGCCATGCGGCGTTCCCTACACGGCGCCTGAGGAACGGGGGTCCTGCTGCGCGGGGCCGAGAGACGCCCGGCCCTGGGGCAGAGACGCGTCCCCCACTCCCCTCGTCCCCGCGGGGGAGGCAGCGCGGCCGATTGCCCTTTGTACCGGAGGTCCCTTCCGTGCGGGGCCGAGAGCTCCCGGCCCGCCGTCGGCCGGGCTCTCTCCGCAGCGAGGGTGCGTCGCCCCGCAGGACCTCGGACCCTGCGGTGTCAGAGGCCCGGCCGGGGACATCGCCTCCTCCTCCTGCTCTTGGAGGAGAAGGCGCTCACACCCGAGCCAGCGTTAAGGTTCTGTCGCGGGCATCTTTAGGAAAAGAAAGCCGGGGGGATGCAGGGCGTGGAGCGTGGGACCCCTGCGATCCAGCACCTGGGCGGGTGGGGCGCTACTCCCGCCGCCGATCGAAGGTTGCTGGGGCCCCTGGCCGCCCCGGGGATGCTGTCCCGCGTCCTCCCATCTGCCCCGTCTCCTCAGATGCTCTTCCAGCTTGCATGAACCATCTACCTACCGTCCACCAAGCTGGGGAGGATGAACAAGAGGTGGCCGCAGCATTCATCGGGCGGCAGAGTCATCTAAATTCCCGTTTCTGCTCCAGAAGTCATGTAAGCGCTTTAAATTAACTAACTCTAAGAGGCCGAGAAAGACCTGGTTCCAAGCACCTCTGAGCAACTCTGGTCTCCTCAGAAAAGCAGACCTCAGCTACACGGGTATCCCGGGGTAATTGAGCCAACACCCCCCCACCTCGCGGAAGAGCGTCGAGTGGTTGTGCATGAAGCAGTGCAGGGGAGGACTTTTCTGCTATGACTGTTGCAAGCTGCCCAATATTTAAATATCCAGAGAGCCACGGTGAGGGTGGGAGCCGGAGCTAACGCACGGTGATTCACCTCAGCACTCCTGACAAACATGTCAGTGCGGATAGCAGGTAGTGGGGTGTCTTCCCAGCAGGTGGAGTCAGGAGGCAAACAAACTTGTTCAAAAGGTATCACAACCCGGCTGAGGACAGCTTTTTTATTTCGTTTTTCTGTGTGAAGGATGTTGCTGCCATCAAATAAAATAAATTCTGGCTTTAAAGTCGCCTGGCTTACTTCTGAATGGAAAGTTAGCTCCTACTGAAGCAGTTCTCAGGTGTTTTTCTTCCACCTGCCACTTTCTCTTACAGACTACAGCCAAATTTTACAGCTTGCCTTCCTCACAGAAACCTGCATGGAAAAGAAGCTGACTGCCTTTTTGCAGCTCAGACCATTCTGAGAAGGGTGAGAGGGACAGGAACAGGGGAGCTTAGTGCTCCGAAGGAGGTGCTGGGCTTAGCATGCACCAAGATCCAAGAAAAAGGAACTTGCCACTTTTCCCAGCAGCTGATAAAAGAGTTCTTCCAGATAATACCATCGAAGAAAATTTGTCCACCCTGATATTGGGGGTGGGGGGGGCAGCCATTATAAGAGTTGAGACATTCAAGGAATACTGATGTAAATTGTTATCCCTTTAGGATTTAAACTTTCTCTGTAGGTTTTGTCCTTTACTCTTGCAAAGACAGCAAAGAGAAACAGTGGAAGCTGCTTTTATGAGCTTAGTACCACAATTGTTTCACTCTTCACAGCATTCTCTGGCAGGAGCAGTGAAGTTAGGGGAGGTTCTCTTTAGCTGCATTAGGTCTGCCACCACGGAACAGCACCCCTATGGACTCGCTGCAGTCGTGTCCCTCTCATGCTACAGCTGCCCCGAGGTGGGCTTGGGTGAGTCACAGTTCTAAATGCTTCAGATATTTGTGGAAGAAGAACTGCTGAGAAACAAAACCTTATTCTGAAGCCTAGGGAAAGCAGGAGAATCCCTCTTCCTGACACTGCACCAGTAAATTGAAAGTGGTAAAATAGAGAGCTAGTTTCTCCCAAGGTCCACTTGTTTAGGATTTTTTTGTATGTTATCCAGCTCACACTGTTCATTCTATGATTGGAACACATCACATTTGCACTGACAGGTTTTCTATTTATTTCAAAACAGATTGCATGTTGCTCTGTTTTCTCAGTGAATAGTATTCATCTGCTTAAGTATAAATCTGTCATCCCATAATCTGGAAATAGCTTTCCAGGTTTGGCTGTTTTTTTATAAACTCCCATTTCGTTAACCATTACCTTGATACAGAAGCAGCACTTTCTCATTTGTTCTGCTATAAGCAATTCCCCTGTGCCCCAAGGGACTGCAAGCACGAGTACTTACTGTTTAGAATGTGTGTGAAATACTGATCCCACCCGTAAATAACCACTTGAAAATTATTATTAACTGTACCTCAATGGTTTTATTTCCGCTTGTGCTCAGGAGTCATTACAACGCTGAATTCTGCAGAGAAGAGGCTGAGCTAGTATTTTATGTTGTGATATTATAGTTTTGCTTTGTACGTGGAAAGTGAAGAAAGTCCAAACCTTCCAAAATTTCAGTGATTTTATTCTGTTATGAGTGAAAACATTTTTCCACACAGTATGGAAAGTTTTGCAGTTGTGTAGATTGTCTCATTTACACCATCTTTTTATTCTGTAAATATATTTTGTTTGCCTTTAATGGTGCTAGAAGTAAGGATGCCATTTGTTAAACTGGCACTGTCCTAATTTTTTTGGTCAGGTGAGGAATTTAAAAGAAAAATTCTGAGCTGGACCTATAAACTTTCCTTGAATTGTGTAGAGATATTTCCAAAATCTTTTGCAGATGCCTGCATTGCAAGCTGTTTGGAGACAAGCTATTTCCTGTAATAATTTATATCTCTTTCTTGGCTGGCATGGCGTACCCCATAGGAATTACCCAGAGCATGGTATTATCAAAGAAGAGGTTGTTCAGATTTAGTTTGTCTGAAGCGTGGGAAGTGTGAGCATTGAACTGTCTACAGAAGGAGGCATGCTGTATCCTTTGATAAAAGGATCGTAAATAATGCATTTGAGTGAGGGTTACATTCACAATTTGGATAAAATACTGAAATTAATAAAAGACGGCATTTAAACAAAAAGGGTAATACATTCACCCTAATCCAGTTCAGGGTCAAAAGAATGGGAATTTACAATTTGCTTTAGCGCAAGTTACATCAGTCCTTTTAAGGCTTCGATAGAAATATTTATTTCTTTTACATACAACTTGGTAATCTTCACTCCTGGAAGTGACCTGACTGAAAACTCTGAGAATAGTTACAGCACTATCAGCAGCAATGCAGGCTTCCAAAGCCTGCCTGCTGGAAAACACATCACCTCTGTGAGGGGAAAATTCATGGAGTGGCTATAGCTGCTGTTCAGATCATGCATCCCTAATGAGATAATTTTTCTTTTAATTTTCAGAAAAAGAGATCGCTCCAGAATTAAGGATTTGCAGAGTGGCAGGTAAACATATTTAAGAAGCTATTGCCAGTTGCAGAAATCCATTCCGAACATGAAAGGCAACATCAGAAGAAGTATAGAAATGCTCCAGTGGCTGGAAGACATAAGAACAATTTAGACTAGGTTTATTAGAGGAATAGAACAGTGTTTTATTTCTAATCCCAGAAGCTATCAAGTTATCCAAGAACTGTCTTTTTAAGACAGCTCTTTTCAAAATTAATGATTGTGTTTAATTTTTGTTAGCTTTGTTTGTAGAAATCTGAAAAATCAAGACTTCTGTGTTTATCCAACATCAGATATCTCATTAGAATGATGTACAAATTGTTTTAATGTCACAATAGATTAATTTAAATCAGTTGCTTAATGAACAATAATCTCACTAACTTTCTTAATGTACAAAAAAGGCATGGGTAATTACATTTGCCTCTTTGCTTAAATTTCCATTTTTAATTTTTGTTATGTTATGTAATATATCCAAGTATTGCTTCTTCAGTTCACACATCAGGATATTCTAAGAGGATCTCCAAAACATTTTGAAGTAAAGGGAAAAGATCCCGACATATGCCTCTAAAAAAAAACTTTGGGGTTTTAGTGTTTTTTGGGGTTTTTTAAAAAACAATACATTCAGTCAGTAATTCAGAAACACAAAAAGCAAAGAAATAGAAGATGAAAAATACAAGAAAATTACTTGTATTCGAGTTTTCAAAGAATAAACAAAAATGAATAGAGACATTCCAGTTGTTAGCATTTATACCACATCCAATTTTCTCTAGAAGAATCTATTTTAATTTAGCAATACATATTTTCATTAGTATAGTGCTCAGTAATTATCCATATTGGTAGCAGAAACACAGTGGGCTTTGCTTGCACTTTGTAGAGGAGGGAGAGAAAGCAAACAAGATAATGAAAATCTAGGGAATGTTTCCAAAGAGTGGGCATCTGATTCCTCAGAATGAGCAAGTATTTTCCATCTTCATTTGGAATCCAACACCCTAGGCTTCATTAAGCCAGTGTGTAGCTGTACATGATTCTAGGAGAACCTCAGCCAAGTATCAAAAAGAAGAGCTCTTCAGAAGAATTAAATGCACTGACAGTTACAAGAAATGTCCTCTCTGGTGTTTGTACAGTATATAAATCATAAAACATTCTAGATCACACAAAATTTCCCTGGAAACTATTTCAAGAGCCTTATGTCTAGAAACCACCAGCAGGCATATTTAATAAATCATACATACTTATAAAGTCCCATCAATGTAAGTTTTACTTTAATTAAAAAATGTAGTTTAAGACAAGAAATTTCACATTATTTAGAGTTACAGGTAATGTAAGAATCTATTAAAACTCAAGACTCCTTTATGTATTTTCATACAGATTAAATTTTCTCTCTTTGCAAGAGTAGCCTGGGGTCTGTGTATCATTAAGGCCTTGCTTACCCCCTCAGTATATGTTTTAAATGAAGCTAAAGACGTACTAAAATGTCATACTGGTTTTGTGAAATAAGGTGAATTTTGGTTCAAATCCTTACTCTGCTAGACAGAAATTAGTATTTCTGATTAGCACAGTATTTTAAAAAGTCTTAGTGCCTGAAAAATATATCTGTAATAGTCACATAACTGATTAAACCCCAGCTCTTGATAGTAAATGTAAGCTTAATCATTCTCATTATCATCATTTGTTTGTCACTCAGTTTGACATGTGTAAAATTAGGTTCTGCCCCTCCAAATGAGTTGGCGTGTAGAAATATTGTGTTGGATGTGAAAGTTCTCCCACAGCACCATGATGAGTGACTGGCATAGATTTCCTTTGGTGCAGATATGTTTGCAGGGTGGAGGTGTTAATCATAGTCTTTGGAGAGAGGCACTACTGTCTCCCACCAACAGAATGCCTGCCAGAGCCTTGGGATCACAGATCCAGGCATGTACTTGAGCAGTGAGAGGCCTTGTACATACTTGGCCATAATGACATGTACTACAGGGAAGCTGGGAAAGGTTTCAACTGCCTTTATGGCTGATTATCAGTATCACAGAGAGACATCAGAGAAGAAATCTAATTGATTTTTCTCAGCTTTTTAAGTAAAAATGAAATTGGCAGAATTCATTTCAAATGGGTAACCACCTCTATGCAATATTTAGAGACAGAGCAGCTGAAGGGGCAAAACTTCATATAGTTTTGTCCAAATACATCTGATTTCCCCTATAGACTTTTCTTCTTTACTCTGCAGTCTGTAAGGAATCTGTGGAGTAGGGACTAATTTTCAGCATTTCATCCAGCATCATAATTATAACCCATGTGAGTCTAGAGGGTTTGATTAGCATGAGAACATCAGCTACTACTTTTATAATTAACTTTACTGTAAGGAATGGGGAGCATAATTATGAGTAGTTTTCTAAATATACAGCACATATTAAAGAAAGTAGGATGAGAATGTTTGCATCTCAAAGGACTTAAATTTAGGTTCTGATGACAAAACAAGTAGGTGATTGCATGGAGTTGGGGCCAAACACTAGCCTGGAAAAGGGAGCTAGCAGAAAAGCACTACAGAGAAAATTCAGGCTTATCATGTTGATTCACATAAAAAAATCACCTTCTCACTTCCAGTGTTATTTTTCTCTCACTTCTCTTTAAACATGCACACAAGTGACATATTTATTCCAGCATGGTTAGTAATTGAATATCTTTAACGCTGTTTTTCCTGTAACAGCTGCCCATTTAAATCTCACCAACCAAACTTCTAATAAAAACTAAATGTAGTTATTGAGGATCAGATGCTCAGAGAGAGCTGCGAATCACAGAACACAAGTCTTGAGGGAAATGTCTGAGCGCAAAAATGTTGCTTACCTTCGTCTGAACCTAATGATTCACTTTGTACAGCAGAGGCACAGATGGCTGTGCATCTGAGGTCTCCCTTAGCTGCACCTCCTTTCCTCCTGACATGTAAATGAAATCACATGAAAAGGTCCTAGATCAGTCCTGTTTATCTGAAAGAGCACTGTAAGCCTTGTGCATCTTCAGTTCTTTGAAACAGATACAGGGACAGGGATGAGAGATGTCTAGCTCTAGAGGGTCCAGACATATACATGTAACAAGGTCTCACAGAGGAATCTCATTTTGTCTGCCACTTTTTTTCTGTGTTTCTGTTCTTGATATATTTTATGGCTTTGAGGTAAGACCCTCTCCTCAGCTCTTCTTATCATCATGAAGTCTTTGGAGGCAGTCATGTCTAAAATACCCTGCTGTGTTTTGTTTTTAAACATTCTGCTATTTCAAAGAGAAAAATTAATTCTAGAAAGAGAGAAGATGCAGGAGTTGTCACCTTCATAAGTCCAAACCAGTCATTTTAGTTATTGCTGAATATCAAAAAGCAAGCACACTAGAAGTTTTCAATCAGAAGTCTGTCAAAACATTTCAGTCTTGGCCCACAACGTCTTTTCTGTTTGTGTTTTGGACCTTATCTGTAGAACAGATTTGGAAAAAGATATAAAGGTTTCTTTCAGATGACAGTGAAAAATCTGAAATTTGTACATAAATAGCAAATGTCTCAGACAATAAATTGCAACTGGAAAGTAAATCTTCTCTTGTTACTTCCTGTATGATGTGGTTTTAGCATCATTTTTTTTATGCTGAAACCTTTCTGAAACTTACTTTTTGCTGCCAGGGCCTAAAAACATCTTTATGGCATAGTTTTCCATACTGTTATGTTCTAAGTTGTGCTTCACCTCACAGGGGTTTAACAAGATTCTTTTCAAATTCTTCATAGCCTGATTTTTGTCACAGTTTTACAGAATGTGAAAATAATTCAAATTCAGGCAGCAAATATATCCAGGAGTGTCACTTCTCCCCACACTACTCAGACATACACATGTACATAATTACATCATTATTCTTTAGTAATATTGATCCATTCGTTGTCAAGTGTAATGTTCCTCCCTGAACTGTGAACACAAGTTAAATGTTAGCTGTAAATCACAGAATGCTGCAAATCACAGAAAAAAAATTGAGAGAGATATGCTTAAAATTTCTGGTCCCAGTTTGAGCACATGGTGTGAATTCAATAATTGTAATTTCCATACACCTTTTCTAAAGAGTGTGAATTCTAAGGACATCATTAGAGATCTGGTGGGACCAGTTTGACTGCATGTTAATGTTATGCAAATCCTTTTGTGAGATCTTTTATGAGGCTGGTATCATTTTTCTCAATGTAACATCACTGAACTCACTTTGCAAGGTGAGTTTTCCTAGTGATTGATGCATTTTGTTGGGGCATGGAACCTGGCTCACCACATGTCTCTATGAGCATGGATCCGTAGAAGATGAGTTGGAAACTGAGGGTCAGTAACTTTTAATACATAAATTAAGTGTTTAACACTAATATTATTTCCATATTTATTAAAGCATAATGAAAACTGAATCCTTTGTGGATTTCATTCTTTCTTACAGTGATTCTATTTACTGCAAGCACATTAGATGCTGTGTGGTATAAGTCATATACTTCAGATGGTACAATTCTTGTTAAAGATCTAGGACATTCATTTAAAGATCTTTCCAGTTCCTTCCAAGGAAAGTCAGACAGGGTATAATTCCCTTCTTCCCAAGGTAGCTTCAGTCACACATCACAGTGTCATATATATCATTTAATAACAACAAGCACATAATGTCCAGTGGACTGAACTTGGTTCTGCAAGTTCATTTTACTTTCCAGTATAAAATGTTCATGAGATATTCTTTCAGCTGTTCAAGATTTAATAAATCTTTCTCCTGTAAGGTGAAGGACTCTGCTCTTTTTGTGTTTTGATTGATGGGTTTTTTTACTTTATGTTTTGATTTTTTTCAGGATGAGATTGAGAATGCAAAAATATTTGAAAGACAGGGCTACAGATTTTGTCTTTTTCTTTTTTTTGTAACTATTATGAAGCTGCTAGAAATCTTTGTGCCCAGAGAAAAGCCATTAAATCAAGATGAATTTTCTTGCTGTAGAATGTATTTAGTTCAGACAATAAAGCAATCCAAATTGTGAAGGTTTGTTTAGTGGAACCATGTTTGCACTCTCTTGGAAAGGACTCTTTCCTCTGAGTTCATGACATTCTGGTCAGGAGACTTTTATTTTATTTTTTTTAAACTTATATTTTAATTCAGCAACTATTACAAGAAGGATATATAACATCAGCCTCATGAGGCAAAATGAAAAATGTCTAACTGGGATAGCTCAGTGAAAGATGACAGTGGTGCTTTCATTGACATCACTGCTAGATAACCTCTGAAAACACACGGCACTTACCCAGTTGCCTAAAACCGGGTCCGAGTACCCTACTGGATATTTGCTCAAGAACATAACTCCTGGTGCTCTTTCATATCTGTAGAGAAGGGTGAAGAGAGGCAAGCAAAAATGCTGAGCAGAGTTTTTCTATGCTTCTGTGTATATTATGTTGTTTCTAGGAAACTGATGACAAATAAAATTGGTTGGATTTATTTTTTGAGACTGAATATATCTTACCAACTTGTTGCTGAATGTTCTAACTGAATACATGCTGTACTATCGAGTTGTCTAGTTAACTGAAAGAATAGTTGTAGCAAAGAATTATATTGAAGTTGCAAAGTTCATAATTTATGAGGAATACGAATACTAGATGAGGAACTGGACAAAATACTATTTTGAGAAGGCAGACTGGGGAGGAGAGAAATTCCCTCCTCCTCTGTCACCATTTTGTTGCTTCATAACTTTGAGATGAAATCAAAACACTTCTTCTGGTAATTTCTAAGAGACAGGATGGTGTGGGATGCTGCCTTGGCCCCATCATGCAGAAAGGTTAATCTGATGTACCTATTGTGCTAAATACTCACTTCTAGGTTTAGATGCACTGATTTCCTCAAGACTCATTTAGACCATGCAAAAGGCAAGGCAATTCTCTCCATTAAAAAAATATAGTGAGTTATCTGGCAAAAAGGTTTAGAAATTGTTCCAGTCATCTGTATTTTCTTGAAAGGTAGTTAAAGGCTGTTTCACTCTGAGAATGAATATGATGGCTGCCTGTTTATCTTCTCATTTGCTTTGATGTCCTAATCTGGACATGTCAGAAGGGAACTCGAATGAGTCCTGCTCCAGAACGCTAAACGTTCTTTTCTAAATCTACTTCTGGTATTTGTGTGGTAGATTTTGGTATGTTTTTAAAATAGAAGTTTATTTTCTTCCAATTTAGCACCCATAGATTGAAAACCCATCACCTTTCTTTTTTTCTTTTCCCCAAATATATCTCTAGAATCTCGTTGTCATTCTATTTGAATTCCTTTTATTTAATTGTCTTTATGCATATTTTTCTCCCCTACTGTCCTTTGGAGCTACTTAAGATAGATAGAAACAGTGTGCTATCAGTGAGCAAGAGGAGCTCTCAGGAAAGTTAAGAATTAAGTAAGAGAAGATTCTTTTTTTCACAGCTTAAGTATTTTTTTTCCTACATGAAGGTGATTTGTGACTCCTGACCCATAATTACTCTGTGTGTCCTGCTATGGGCATTTAGTATGGAAACTACCAGGGAGGGCACAGCCAAATCAAAGAGAGCCCAAGAAATGTTTCAGCCAGCCTCTATTTGCCTCTAGAGGTCTCCCAACTCTTCTTACTTTTGAAAGCCCAAATGAATGCATTTATTACCTCTGTCAGCTGCCTTCAGCATAAGGTCTCTGTCTGGCCATCCCATCATTCCCTGGCCATCAAAATTAGCTGTGTTACATTTGTGTTTTGTGGTTCACAAATACAATTCTTTCTTGCTGCTACTTAGCATTATTGTACCCTGTCAACTGACCTCAGTACAGCTCACGGAGAAAGATTTGTTGATATTTTGAGGAAAAATACTGGGTAATGCAGACAGTTTGTGTCATAGTAAAATCTGGTAACTTTAAATGAGCATTTAATTGGTGTACTCCATGAACACACTTCCAAGCAAAGTGTATGCAAAACTGAGTGGCATCAAAATGTCCTTGTGGTACTCGTCAGCAGAAAAATGAAATCCCCACAAACATTTGATAATGCTCTTGCCCCACTGCTTGTAGCATCCAGAATGTGTCAGCTGGAGAAGCATGTCTGGCAGGTGTCTTCCTTCGGTGGTGGTGATGGCTGGCTCACTGTCCCAGCTTTTGCAAATGGAATTCAGGAGTTATTTGGTCGGGGTTTCTCATCCTGCTTCATATTGTTGTTTTATTTAGGTGTGACTTCCAAGTGTTTTTGTCTAATTTGCATCGGTAAGAAGAGAGATTCACTCCCTGAATCAGTACAGTGTAACACTTTCCTGTTAACATGATCCAGGAGGAGACTGAAGCAGGACAGGGTGGCATTTCATACCACCCATTTCAATGTGAATTTAGGCCTATTTTCACCCCCTATGGGAGAAGAGCATGGCTGCATTCAGAATGCCAGCAGGCACTCAGCAGGAGCTGCTGCTCTCAGGCACAAGATAGAGGCAATCAGGTGCTCCCTGCAGGTGCTGTGGAGCTGCTTGGTTTGGATTGCTTCCTCTCACACCAGCAGGATGCTGTTGGTTCTGTCCTGAGAAGAGGAAGTGGGTGCTGCCTCACAGCCAGCAACCTGGCAGCAGCAAATATCTCTCATGCCCCTTCTCCCTGGGAATGAAGGGTTTTTGCTCACTCTCACAGTTTAAACACCAAATGTAAAAGATTACATGGCCAGCCTAATTTTAAAAGGGAGAATAAATTTCAAGGGCAGTCAGCTAGGGGAGCAACCTTCACAGGTTTTTGTGAAAAATTGGCGGAAAACAAGAACATGGAACATGCAGTATCTCAAACACATAATAATGCTGCTGTACCCCAACTGATGTCTCAAATCTAGAGCCCTGGGCTGGAGATAGACTTGGTTAACTAATCATTATGTGGGGAGGGAAAAATGCTATTTATAAATATCTATCCTGTTTCAGTAGAAAGTAATCAGAAATTTGGAGACATTAGGGTTTTTCATAGGGTACAATGTGCTATAAAGAAAATTCATTCCCAACTCACTAGAAAATCTGCATAATTCATATGATAAATCTTTTAAATAATATATTATTTTTTAAATGTACATATTGGATGTTTTAAAGAATGACATTTGAAATTTGTTTCAGAACTAGTTTTATAGCTAGAAATTTCCTAGATTTTTAAAACTTTTGATTAAATTATTTAAAGGCAAGTTGTCATGGCCATTTTTTGGTCTAGTGCAAACAAATCAAAAGATTTCCTGGTTTCAAATTTTGCTTGTTACTTAACGATGTTTTAAAATAATTTTTTTTCTTGGTGAATGGATTTGGGTGGGCACTTTTAACTTTTGAATGACCCCTAAAATTTGTAATACTTGTTTTAATTTAGAGAAAGTTTAAAAAAGAAAGAAGTGGATTCAAACCTTTCTGCAACAATGAAAAGAGTAAACTTGCCAAGTAACTGTAACTGTAAGGTTACTATAGTAAGGAATTCTCACTTTTCCATGTTAATTTAGCCATCAAATTTCAGACCCAGATGGCAAGCAATGAGAACTGTGGCTCTGGCTTTAAATGAGACAGAGACAGATGCTTCTTTGTGTAGGACTGTGTTCAACCATCAAGCAGCAGCTGGATAAAAAAGAGACCCACAATAAGCCGTGAGAGTGATCAGCTGCCAAACAAGCATGGTCGAAGAAGATGTAAGAAAATCTGTTCAGGCTGCAAAATACCAAGAGAAAACCTAAGGGATCATTAAAAAGGAAAGCAGAGGCTGATCATTTAGTTGCTGCAGGTAAGAAATCAGATGTCGTGTATTAAATATGAGTAACCAAGATCTAGGGATTCATATCAGGAAGGTTTTTCTGGTGCTATTGAGGGTGAAGGAGAGGAGTAGATTATCTGTAAGGTGTCATATCTTTCTCACTGGGAGATCTGAAGAGGACCCCTTAGAGTCCAAAATAGTTTGTATAGTCTGGTCTCCTGTGACTGGGTAAGTCCTTGCTATGCCCCAGTCATCTCAGACCAAATAATCATTTCTTTCCCATTCTGAATCATCTCCTTCCCATTCCCTACCCTGTTTTTCAGGCAAATTAAAACAAGGTGTAGGCCACAAAGCCTAGAAATAAAAATTTCTTGCAGCAGATCCCTGATTCAGCTGATATTGGGGGTGCAGTGGTGAACTTCCATCAGAGATTGCAGCTATTTGGCAGCTGCCATCATGGATTAGGCAGAGACATAAACTGTTTGGATTCTCTACAGATTCTTTTCAGTCCTATTTTTTGGTGATCTGCTGCAGAAAATATTCAGAGACAGGTTTGAGCTGACAGCCAAACTGGTTGATCATCATCATGCTCCTTCATACAGAAGAATAGTGTAAAACATCCTTGCACAATATTGGTACCCCATAATGTAGCTGTGTAGAGGTGAAAAGGTCAGTTGTAGAATTACATACCTAGTAGCACAGGTATCATTTTGAACCCACCAGTCCAGAATGCCAAATGTTATGTGAAGCTTTGACATCACTAGGAATGAAGTGATAGGAACAGAAAGAAGGTAACTATGCAGACATTTCTGAAGTCCTTGCCTGAGTAAGGAGACACTTGATAAAACAACATTTCAGCTTCTCCTGTTAAAACTTTGCCTCTTGAGTGAGAAATGAATTAATTTTTACAGTTCCAATGGAGATGGGCAGATAGGCCTTGAGCTGCTTAACCCTTTTCCTCTTACTCCCTTTCTTTCCCTTGATAAACCTACCCACCAGCTCTAGAGGGAAGAACATGTGAAGTATTTAGATATTTCAGCAATGGCATCTAGTCCCCTTTTCCTTCATTGTCCTCCTTACTTCACAAATTGATTCCAAACATAGCAAGTTCTTGGGAATCTAAACTGAAAAATATGTGCCAAAGATGTAAAATTGTGCCTTAAGAGCTGGTGTCAGTATCTGCTCTTGGAGACTTTTTCATAACCATGTCATAGGTAAAAAATATGGCATGGAAGAAACACTTGGAATAATATTCTCATTTCCTAGCTATCCTTTTTAAAACAGCACTGAGTATTATGCATTGCATGCTAGACACAAGAAAAAAAAAACCTGCCAGCACAATTTAGAAAAGCTGATGACTTTAAAGACTTTTAACACAGAGCTGCCACTGATAAAATCTTGCCATGACTCAGCTATGCTTTGCGTAAGAACAGGTCATTTTGCTACTTACTGTTGATTACTGCATTTAAGCCCCTCTGAGATCTTCCAAAGGTCTGTGAGTTGTTAGAAAATGCATGTTAAATTGGGGATCTATTAACAGAAAAAGTGATTTTCAAGGACTGGTTGATAAAATTTAAAATATAATTAAAGATGCTCAGGTTCGTGTATGTAATAAATAGCTCATATTTTTTACTTATTCTATTGTAAAGCACAACAGCATTCAAGTTCAGGGTAAAACCAGGTGAAAATATTTTTTTCAGTTAAGGCTAGAAAAGGCTTACCTACTTCTGTATACAAAGCAGGAGAGTTTATCTGCTTTTGTGTTCAGTTGTAGACCAAAGAGTAAAGCAGGAATGTTAAAAGAGTAAAGTCATAAAAAGACTCCAGGAAAAAACTACTTGTTCCAAATCAGCTTGTGCACATATATCTAAATATAATATTATATAAAGACTATTCCCTACTATATATATTCAATAAATGACTGTATGTGAATAATTCTGTACTAGACAGAATAATGCAGCTGGGTGCAAACTGGGCAGGTGGGGACCAGGCCTGGGTTCCTTGGTGGACAGCAAGTTTAATACCAGACAGTAGTGTGTCCTTGCAAGCAATGAACATAACCAGCAGGTCAAGGAATAGGCTCACTGCTGGAAGGCACTTCCAAGGCCACACTGGGAGTGCTGTGTCCTAATCTGTCTCTTGCAAGGTGGAGCTTACAAGAGATGGAATGACAGTTTCTCGACTCCAGCAGCAAACCTCTGCAGTGCTCTGGAGTGCTGAGGGAATTGGTTTTGCTCAGCCTGGACTACAGAGGGATCTGACATTTGTCTCCAGCTACCTAAAAGTGTATTACAGACAAGATGAAACTCAACTTTCCTCCAATTGGCACATCTCTTAGTCAGGATCCTGTAAAACCAGATCTAAAGTGGAAATTGCACTCCTGTGAACAATTCCATGATTCTGTTGTATTCATCTAGCCTGTTTTTAAAGATTTCTTATGATGGAGAATCTACTATCTGCCCAGAAAATCTATTGTAGTGCTTCCTACAGGAGTGAAAAAAAATGCTCGAAGTAACTGTACATTGTGAGTGATTAAATCAGCTTCTTGAAATATTTGCAACCTTTAAATTGCAGTGCTGTGACAGTGCCTATCAACCAGAGGGTAAAACTGAATACACTGTATTTCTTCCAGCTGAGTTGAAGGAAATGGAAATAGTTAGGCATTTAAATAATGGAACTGCATTATCTGAAGCAGGAGTTAGCAGCCTATTCCTTGCTAGAGATGGGATATGTATTTCAAACCCCTTTGTCAGTCCCAGTGCTAAAGCTTTACAAAATTAATTATTAAAATAAGTATGGCTGAAGAACATATGAAATGATTTCATTCCTTCAAGTAGTTCTCCATCTCCATTTCTTCAACAGAAATCAGATAGCTGTTTAGATCTTTTTCCTAATAAACCCATCTCTGGCATTCCCAGGATTTAGAGTATTATCCTAATCTACAGTTTGATGCACTCAAGCATCCTGAGTGCCATGCAAGAGTTTGAGGTTAAGCTCACCCTTCACAGGTGTATTGTTCTCTTTTCATACAGGGCACTCATGAAGTGCTGGCACAGCACTAGTAAGGGTAGGAATCGATACCTCTAAAATGGATCTTACCTTTGCCTGTTGCTAAAATATTTTTTCTTAGGCTGCTACATATCTAGATTTTATATTTCTTGGAATTGTTTTCATGAACAAGAACACATTCAACCTCTTGTGAACTTTTGAAAGTCTACAAAGACTAAATGCAAATAAATATTACAGTCCTAGAAGTGGCAATGAAGCAGATATATTCTACAAACAGTGAAAAATTCCCTTCCCAGGGTAGCATTTCTATACTTCAGAGGAAAAATTTAAAAACAGCTTTTGGTTTATAGACAGAATCCTCTCTGCTTAGTTTATACCCAGAACATGGTGTGACAGAAAAACTAGTTTGTGTTGGCATCAGATACTTTCTGGCCATTGGATTGTAGCCTATTATTTTCCACAAAAGGTAGATAAGGTGCTTAATGGGAATATGACTGTGGTGCACGTCTTGCCTCATGTCTCCTAAATTCTCTTCAGGGTATTTCTGTAAATGTGGGTCTATAAGAGCTGTAGATGCTCAAATGTGAGGCTTTTCTGAGGGCTGATCTCCCTTTGCAGCAGAATTGTGCTCTAGAACAGCTGTAGGAAATGTGTGCATTTGCATGGAGAGACAGAGAACAGTTTGCAGGAGAGCTCTGAAGGTAATGTTTTTGCAGGTTTTATATTTCAACCCTTGACACAACCAAGCTGAAGACAAAAACTAGGAATTGCAATGACTATTTTGTGTGTTACTGAAGTTATTTCAACATGGATCTCATTTCTCATGAGCTGCAGGAGTGAGACCTTTCAGGTCTGTACACTTGTATCTCTAAGTATATAAGGCATTTTTCAAAAAAATTGATTTGACAGTGATTGTCCAAGTCAAAGCATCACAGATAGGACACCTCTCCATGGGATTTTAAGTGGTTGTTTCTAACAAGCATCCTAGAAGATTAGTGTAGTTTCTCTTACAACTTGTGAAAGGAATGTGGTGGATTGCCCATGTCTGGACAGCAGCTGCACACCAAAGCTGCTCTGTCACTCACCTCTTCAGCTGGACAGAAGAGAGACAATATAACAAAAGGCTCATGGGTCAAGATAAGGGCAGGTAGAGATCACACAGCAGTTAAGGTCACAGGCAAAACAGACTCAACTTGGGGAAATAAGTTTAATTTATTACCAATCAAATCAGAGTAACTTAATAAGAAGTAAAACCAAAAATTAAAAATACCTTTCCCTACCCTTCTGCTCTCCCCAGGCTTTATTCCTGATTCTCTACCTCCTCCTCTCAGCAGTGCAGGGGGATGAGGAATGGAGGCTGCAGTCAATCCATGATATTGTTTCTGAGGCTGCTTTCTCCTCTCAATCTTCCCCTGGTCCAATAGGGGTCCTTCCCAGGGGCTCCAGCTCTTCAGAAACAGACTGCTCCACCTCCAGTCCCTTCCACAAGGTCATAAGTGCTGCCAACAAATCTCCTCCAGCATGGAGTCCCATCTCCACACTTCACAGGTCTAGCCAGGACCCTGCTCCAGCATGGGCTTCCCAGGGGATCACAACCTCCTTTGGACATTCACTTGCTCCATGGTGGGGTCCTCCACTGGCTGCAGAGGATATCTTCTCCACTATGGGCCTGCATGGACTGGGCTCTGGGGGGACCATTGCTTCACCATGACCTTCACCACTGACTGCAGGGGAATCTCTGCTCTGGTGCCCAGAGTACTTCCTTCTCCTTTTCACTGTAAATTTATAAACATTGAAGCTATGATCTGACCCACTTCAGACTTGATTTCCAATTAAATAAGTTGCCCACAAGAGCCTCCTGACAAGATCTTGATTAATGTTAATGTTAAATGACTGGCTGGGATGTATGTAGGTGTTCTTTACATAGGGTTTGCTGGTCTGTGGAGCCCTTTCCACAACAGGCTCATTTAGGTTTACTGTCTTTTTTCAGAGCCGATTTAAGATCTTGATCCGTTTCTAACTTTAATGCATACATCCACTCTCGTCTCAGCTTTGTACTGATTCACCTCATAGAATCTTCAGCCTGAACAGCAGACTGAAAGGCTTAACTAAAAGATTTTTCTTTCAGCTTTGTGGTAATTCCATAAGGAAGAAGCAGTGCTTGAGCTGTAGCAGGATGCTTAAGGCAGCTGAAGAATTGCACATGGCCCAGAGTCCCACTTTTACAGACACTGGCTTCTCACTAAAATGTTTAAGCCTATCTGTTGTGCATTTGAGCTTTACCAAAGTCTTGCATGCCTTAGTTACTCGTTTTATAATGATTTGTCCCTATATCCCCATGCTCAAGCCCCCCTTGGTCTTTCCTGGGTGGTGGGTCTTGTCAATCACCCTGTAATCTTGCCCGAAAGCCTGGAAAATTCTGGTGGTGCTGCTTGGTGATCTGGCAAGTTCTCAGGTTCCCTCCCTCTTTTATTGTTCTGTTAAGTGTCCCCTGTTCTGGGTCACTCCCACCTTCCCTGAGATTGGTTCTAGATTGCCCCCTGCCCCTTTACATGCCCCTGGTACTTAAGCCGAAACTCAAGAGCAAGATCTCACTTCATAGGTGGGAGCCCTCTGGGTGAAATAAAACCTGGTTGCTACCCAGGTGAGAGTCCTCCTTCTTCTTCCATGCCATTTGCCACGCTTCTGCCTGAGGTTCAAACCCACAAGATTGCAAAGGTACTAAGCTGTACCCCTGCATGCGGACTCGGTGAGCGAGCTAGCTGGTAAGCAGCCCCGAACACCTGCATACCTATCTATAGAGATATAACTGCCCTGGCAGGAAAAGTCCCCTTCTCCAATCAAAAAAATTTCACTTTTGTGCATTACAGGAATTTGTACTTATGTTAAGCAGTTAAATACTTATCTGGTTCTGATTTGCAGTTGTCACCAGTAGCACAAGGCACATAGTCTGACCCATTGATGCTTGTGGTACTAAAGGAGATATTCAGAGCACATACTTTTGTGATCAGAGGCCTTTTCATAGCCCTGGCTCTATCTAGGTACTTTCAGCCACCTTCAGCTTAATTATTATCATTTCATTTCACACCCTTCCTTTTCCCACGTGTACTTCTGAGCCTTTCTCCATGCTACTGTTCTCTAATGAGCCTTCTGCCATTAGAGCTTCCATTCTGTCTTTCAAAATACTGTCATCAAACCCCTTTTATCATATATTTTTTTTATGTTCAGGACATGCTACTATCTCAAGTAAATAGAAAATAGCATAATCAAGAAAATACTAAGAAAAACATCCTCTGTACAAATCTGTAGATGTCACTGTATTTTCTTTTTCTTTGGAAATTTTACTTCCAGCTGGTGTTCTGTCTTCATTATCTGTGTTGCGGGGTGCTCAGAGAGGCCATGGCCTGTCTTTGCTGTGCCAGTAAGACATCTTGTATATCTTATATATCTGAACCTTGAACTTAGAAAGTGTTTGACCCTCAGTCAACTTTGGGATTTATGGTGTCTTAGATATTCGGTCAGTAATTTGGTCAGTGTCTGGCCCTCAGCCTCTGTCCTAGGCCTAGCAATCAAGAGTTACTTTGTAGGGTAAGTATTTTATATGGGATGAAGATGTGAAAACTATTGATGCCTGAGCCAGTCAGGAGGATGGCAAGGGATGCTTCTAGCATTTTGAGGGTTTCTGTGCTGGTGATGGTGACCTGCAGTTACAGTCAGAGGAAGTGAATTGTAACAGGGGAGCGTGAAGATGCCTGAGCATATTTTGTATAACTTCTCTGCTTAGTTCTCTAAGAGAAGAAGATTCAGTTTCTCAATTCTTTAGTCCATTTCTCCGCCTTTTGTAGTATTCAAAATAATTAGTTAATTTCAGCCAAAGCTGACAGTGAATAGGATGTTCCAAAATGTCCCATTCTAAAAACTATGATGAGGACCAGTGACTGGATAGACAGGCAAGATACAAATGTATCATACCACTAAAGAAAATTATTTAGTTCTGTCATATATAAACCCTTAACAGAAGCAACAGACCATTTAGTCACTCTAGCTTTGAACTAGTCCTAACTGTGCTGCCACTTACTCATCTCAGTAGGTGTGGAGCATTTGATGCATCCAGAGGCGCCCTGGGAGGCACAACACAGAAAAGCTTCAATGATATTGGGTGTGGGTGGAGATGCACAGGAGGTGCAGGACATGGAATCAGTAGGAGCTGGGATCTGTTGCTACCACTGCCTGTAGAAATGGGTGGTATATTTCTGATAATTCAACCCTGAAGGAGAAATGCTTTGAAGGAGAAATATCTTGAAGGAGAAATCCTTTAAAGGAGGAATACAGTAAGCATAATGTTGCCTTAAATGTCATTGTTGTTACTACTGTTTTTACTGGGATTACTCTAAGCATCCTTATCTGTAGTTTTTCTAATACCTTTGACACAAATACCTTTGAGAATGAGATCTGAATTCCAATTAGTTAGTGGCACTGAATTTTGCCTGTCTGGATCTTAATGTAGAATTAAATACTATTCAGCTGTATGAGTTAAGCAAGCCTGTAATGTTCATGATATTAGATATTCCAAGTTTATTACAAACATATCACAAGATGTTCCCTTCTGGGTAGTCGAAAATGTATGGACTAGGATACACTTTAAAAGGATTGGAAAGTCTTCCTGTCCAGCCATATTTATTAAATACACAGAGCAGATTGGAAAGGGATTTGATAACTTGCAGAACAGCTTTTGCAATATAAATTTATCTAATCTCTCACAAGTTTATATAACTCTCATTTTCCTGCAGCAGAAATGATACATGAAGTAATTCAGTTTTGCAATTGTTTTCAGAATTCATTAAAGTAAAAAAAAAAAAAAAAAAGAAAAAAAAAAAGGAGGAAAACCTGCTTGTGGTTGAGAGTTCTGCTTTCATACAACTCAATGAAATTCTACCCTCTAATTACTTTTAAACCAGTAGTTTGTGCCCAAAATTAAAATGCTGGATGAGAACAGGAATCTCACTTTGGTTATATCTTGGACTAAAGCTGACTTCACAGATTTCAGGTAAGTGACATCATATTATCTTGTTCAATGGGTTTATTCTCTTGGGACATAGTAAGTATTGTTATGATGTATTTTTATGAAAAGTATCATAATAGAATTATGCATAAGGGCCTTTTACTGGGAGACGTAGGGTTTGGGAATTCAACTCTGGATACATTTTATAAACAAATTGCTGTATCCTGTGGTCTCACAGGGCTTACTATGTAAAAGATACATTCTGTTTTGGTTTTTTCTGTACTCTACTCCATGTCCTCAAATGCTAGGTATCCTTCTCTCTCAAGCTCCCTTAATTTGATTAACATCATGCCTTCAGCTCAGAATAATTTGTGCTTTGCTCAAAAAGTGATTCTTCTATCATATGTGATTTTCTTTAAACATAGAAAAGCGTTCTCCTTTTTTCCAACAATATTATCTGGTCTAATATAAAATACAGTTTACAAAGGTTGCCTTAGAAGGGTTCTCTAAACATTTTAATAATTATTATTAATTTTCCCTTCAAAATCACATTTTCTGAAAGCCACTTTCACCACATGTTTATAAAACTTAAAATGGCTGGACAATTTATAATGTTTTATTTAGCACTTGTCCTTTTATTAGTGAATAATTTTGTAAATACAATAACATGAGAAACAAACCCTTACAGACTGCTCCCCTTACTCCCACTTGTATCTCTAATCATAAACACTGAGAATCTGACATACACATCAATCCACACATGTAGCCACTCATCCAGTGTACTGATTAGAATGTGCTTTTCCGAGTAAGCAAACTAGACTGCAGCTTCTAGTATGGATTTCCACTCACAGCACAGGCCAGGAAGCAGCTCACCTCTTTGAGAAGGAACACTGGACTAGTGACTTTTTGCTTTTAGAACAACTTTGTAGGATATTTGCTTTTAATTAACTTTGACATGTCTGACAACATTACCTTGGCAGTTTTAAAATCTTAGATTAAAATGCTAGTTGAATACCGATGCCACTCCTCAAATAAAGGCTTTCTCACATTATTTGGAAAGAAACTACCAAAATATTTATGTTTATGTCCAGTTTATCTTCTATTAATTTCATTTTGTTAGGAAAACCGGTGCCATGATGGCATCATGCTGCTCATGTTATTGTGTGATCAGTTTGATGAAGGAAAAAGCTGGTCAGCCAACAAAAAGGCATCGGTGTTTGAAATGCCTTTTTTCTTATGTTATATTGTTTTAAATAAACATTTTCAGCTTCCATTTGTCACAGGCTGTTATGGTGTGCCAATTCACTCCTTTCTCTGTTGTGTGAGCATCCTGCTGCCAGCTGACCCTACTAGCTGTGTGCAGGTTTGATGACACTGATCTAAGGACCATGTGCAGGTTCTGTTTCTAGAGATCTCATCACATTTTATCAATAGATTTTTATCATTGAAAGGGATGGGATTGTGTTGCAAGACACCATAATATTTACTTGCATTCTTCCATTTTTCAATATTCAACTATTTCCCTTTGGCTTTCAGGATCAGATCATCAAAGAGCTGTAAATCTGAACAGTCCCATCAAATATAATAGAAAAAAAGATCAATTTCTCAAACTTCTGTTTAAATTACAAAGACAAATTTTCAGGGCTACTGCCCTCTGCTTATTCCCTTGCCAAACTTTAGTCAGTGAGGGGACACATCTTGCTCCCTAACGCAAACAATGACATTGATCATAAAGGAACAAATCACAAATTAGAGAAATTAAAAAGAATATCAACCATAAACCGGTGCAAACAGGGATTTGCTTCTTTTTACTTAGCAGCTTTTCTTGCTACAATGTCTTCAGATAAGAATTGTTGTGTTGGATATTCCTTACTGTGGTGAGGCACTGGAACAGGTTGCCCAGAAAAGTTGTGGATGCCCCATTCCTGGAAATGTTCAAGTTCAGTCTGGATGGGGCTTTGAGGAACCTGGTGTAGTTGTAGGTATCCCTGCTTATGTCAGGGGGCTAGAGCTAGATGGTCTTTAAGGTCCCTTCCAACCCAAATTGTTCTACAATTTTAGGATTCTCTGATATATTATCTGAAATATAATATTATGCAATATTATCTGCATGGTCTTCCCTCTGCTGAGGTACAACTGTATCTAGACTGCATTTTTCTTCCTGCCTGGTCTCTTTGCAGTTTTCTAAACTACTCATTTAATGACATGCAAATACCTGAACATTTATTGCAGAGGAGGAAATATTTTATTTCAGGGGTCAGGGGATTTTCTTATTTTATTTTGGTGATTTACAAGTTTATGTATGCATTAACTAAGAATGAACATTTTATTACCATTTTGTTCCTTACTTGTTTGCTTATTAATTTTCAATTGATTTTGTATCTCAGAAGTATTTGCTTTGTTTTTATATAAAAGATACAGTGGAGCAATTTTCACATTATATCAATTTTCTCTGGTCTGTCTTTGGAAAAATCAATAAAATGAGGTGAAAATAAAGGCTGTGACTCACTGGCTGATACACACAGAAAAGCAGCACTTTGCAATGCCTTTTTTAAAAACAACTATGTAAAGATTCCCTATAGATAGGTTCAGATTTGCTCTCTCAACAGATCTAAAATTCATGGTGACATTGTCACAGGGAAATTCCATGCAAACCAGCAGCCCACAGTATTACTGGAGCAAGATGCCACAGTGTCTCTTTTTCAGCTTTGGTCTGCATTTCCATGGGAGGAGTTTTCAGATGCTGCAGGCTGACACTGATATCCAAGAACTGAAAGCCTCTTTATGCTCTAGAAGCCCAGAATTTCCTCTGGTGGGTTTTTGTCCTGCTGCTGAGGGGAGGTTGGGCCTGGGGGGATGCAGGGTGGATTGATGGTGTCTGCCTGCGTCAGCAATCCACCTACAGTGCTTTTGGAGCAATGTCTGCTCATTCTGAAAGCCACAGGCATACTTGGGGTGGTTTACATATGGTTGAATTTGCTGCTTGTCTTTTGGTGGGGTGATGAGTAATTGGATTTTCTTTTCCTCCAGTTGATAAAATGAAATGCCTATTTTATGGCAAGGTTGTGGGATCCTTTCAAAATTGGTATTTTTCATCACAGCTCATCTTGATCCTAATAGAAGCATGTTATATCATGATTTTCCTAAAATATCAATGCTCCTAATAAAGCATTGATATTTTATTTGCCAGAGTATTTGCAGTCTTCAAAAAGATACATTCCTTGGCTCTTGGCCACTCTTTAGCACAGCACTACTTGCCCTTAGATTCTTATTGTGTATAGCATTGTTATTATTATCTACCATGATTATTGCTGGTCAGACATGAGACTCACTTGCTCACTATAGATGAGCTGTTTTAAGGGCTGTCTGCTACAGACTAATGTAAGGTCTCTGACTTCAAATATTCTGCAGTAATTAGATGTTTTAACCAAAGTTTTTGTTTTACCTTTCAAAGAACATTATGCCTCAAATATTAATGAACCATGGATATTTTAACTTCTGCTTTGATGTCTTCAAAAATATTCTCCCTTCTGTTTCTTGATCTTGTTTTGGGCCTCAGAATGACTTTCCTCTTCATTACTCCCTGTGGAAGGTGAATTATTTCTTCACATCTGTCTTGTCCCACAGGCTCTTCCATTCATCAAGTATTCACAGTGGGTTTGTATCTCTTCTCCTTGATCCAACAACTAGACTTCCTGTAATTTCTCAAATTTTGCTTTAACGAAGTTGATTGCCAATCAAGAATGCAAGGAGTATAGACTGATTAGACACATGGAGATCAGACCCACAAGTACAAGTGTGCTTAGACTATACTTGTATAATCAAGATATTCTGTGAAAAATCAAGTAGATCTTAGAGCAGCAGTGGCAATTTCTGTGAGAAACATTATATGAGTTGTTAAAAATGCTCCAAAACAGGGTCTGATATAACACAGCAGCTGCCCCATGCTGCTCCATCCTGCTCCTGTAATTTTTAAAAGAGATTGTTTCCATTTAGGAAATAGAACAAGAAATAAAATTTAGGTATAGCAAGATACCACAACAAGAACTTTCTATATTGAATTAAATTCAGCATTAGATTAAATTTTTTGACTCTGGATGCATTTGTACCTGTTTTACTATCTGTAACGGAAGTTTTTTTACTCAGAGGTCAGGTTGGGATGGATTTTGTTCACATTTTTCCCTAGATTTTCAAAACCATTTAAAAACCTGAATTCCATAGTAAAGGACAAGATGCCCACATAATTCACTTCTCGAGCACTTTATTCTCAAACTACAGACCAGCTTTCAAAAGAAACAGGCACGCAATTGAACATGTGCAATTATATGTATTTACAAATTTATTATGTGCATACATACCCTTTAAATGCAGGCTGTGTTAAAAATCTAATATTTACTGCTACACTATTCCACTCTTTATTTTAGCACATCTGGCATCTTCCACAGAAAAAGTATGAATTTTTTAAAATGGCAACTTAAAGAATGTTGATGATAGAGTACCTGTGTGTTGTCACTACTGTAATTTGGAAAGTTAAAAGAAATTGAGTGACATGGAAAATAAATGTTAGGTCACTGAAATTATTAGGGTAAGGCATATTGCAGTAGCCCCTCCAAATTGCAATGCAATGGTGCTGTCAGCCTCACAAGTGCCTCCCTCAGCAATAAGATCTTGTGAACAGTTTCTGTAGAAGGAAATGGTTATGGCAGAAACGTAGCCTCTAATTCTGACCCATGACACAAGAGATTAATTCAAATTGGCACAGGGAAATAAGTTGTTAAAATGTGGGAGGCCTGAACTTCTTATTTTTAAAGCAAGACAGCTATACCCATAGCTGCCTCAACAATATCCTAATGGTAGGTCCCTAAGTGTCAAGGGAAGGCATAGAAAACAAGAAAAAAGCGTGGAGTGGAAGGTTATGCTTTCCTGTGCTGACTGAATTTTTTATAGCCATCTGTGTTGAAAGAAATAATCTAGAGATTCATGGAGGATTGAAACAGGAAAGTAATGAAAATACTAATACATTCTGGAAACTACTGAACTGTATATTTCTGAATGGTCTTTTTATTTCCTGCCTATTTTCCTTCCTGTCTCAAGTTTCTATACTGCAATCAGTCTTTATGATAATTAAGAGAGTCAGGAATATTTATATGTCTATGAATCAAAGAGGATATCTGTGCAATGCAGAATAGGATTCTGTGATTTATATTGGTTTTCTCTGCTGTAGTTTTATGTAGTTTTATTCCAGCACGATGGAGCCTTGGTTCTAGTTTGAGTGCTTAGTGATAGACTGGGCTGGAAGGAGCTTTCAAATAGCATTACTCTTTTGTATAATAAGGGAATATGTCATGCTGACGATTTTGATAGCTCAGCAGGTGTTCCAGTCTCATACTTCTATGGCAGAGGAAAAAAATGCAAGTCAGCTGCAGGTTCTCATTGTAATTGGAGTGTGTCTGTGAGTTACAGTTAGTCCATAAGGCAATCCTAAATAATTTTGCTTGTGAGAAGAAATATTTGAATGTTTATTGTCATTTTTTTGTTCAACTTTGTCATGCTCTTGTATTTTCCTCTCTGTCACTTCCTGATTACACTGTTGTTAAAGTAAGTCATGAAGTCTAAGCCTTCATTTCAGTGAGTTATGGGGATATATATACAGATTGCAGTCAATATGGAAATTCAATAAAAAAGCAATTACAGATAACCATGTCTGCTAGCTTCTGCTTGCAAGCTGTAAATATCTGATCAGAGACTAATTTCATCTAGTGAGTCAGATGCGTTTCTTACAGTTAATCAGTTCAGATAATATTTTTTGTAGGATGAATCTCACTCCCCAACTGGAGTGAGAGAATTGTTCCATTTTGACAAAACTTAAAACCTCTGCTTGCCATTTTATGCTGGGTTTGGCTGGGTTAGAGTTACTTTCTTGTGGTGGCTGGCACGGAGCTGTGTTTTGGATTTGTGCTGGACACATGATGATAAAACAGGGATGATTTTGCTATTGCTGAGCAGGGTTTATACAGAGCCAAGGCCTTTCCTGCTTTTTGTTCTGCCATGCCAGAGAGGGGACTGGGGTGCCTGGGAGGCTGTGAGGAGGCACAGCCAGGACAGGTGACCCCAACTGACCAAAGGGATATTCCAGACCAAAGAGCACCATGCTCAGCAGACAAAGTGGGGGGGAGAAGGAGGAACTGGGGTGACGTTTGGAGTGATGGTGTTTGTCATCACAAGTCACTGTTATGTGATGGGGCCCTGCTCTCGTATGGATGGCTGAGCACCTCCCTGCCCATGGGAAGAACTGAATTAATTCCTTGTTTCTCTTTGCTTTTGTGTGTGGCTTTTTATTTGCCTATTAAACTGTTTTTATCTCAACCTACATGTTTTATTTTAATTCTCCTTCCAGTTCCATCAGGTTGGCTCAGGAGAGGATGGTTGACTGAGCTGCTGCGTGGTGCTTAATTTTCAGCTAGGCTTAAACTGTGACATATTTCCAGAAATACTGCAGAAAACTTTATTGCAAGGGCTTAATTCAGCTTTGGAAATTTCGCTGATCCCACCATTTGCATTGTAATCTATTTCATCTCTATCTGAATTAAAAGATCCCGAGCAAGATCATCATCTGTGCACGAGGTTACTAGCAAGGACAAACTCTTAAGACTTTTGGTGCCAGCTTCAGCATCTGAAAGCTGTAAGTCTTCTGAGCTGAAAGCTCCTTTCCAAGTGTCACTCATGTCCATGTCACTGTAGCATCTGTTGTCAGGGAGCTCAGTTTGGGATTTCCCATCCATGTATTTTGACACATGATATTATATAACCATATCTATGGGTTATGTAATAAATGAAGAGATTAGTAAACATCTAGGTGCATGTAAGGGTGTTTCCATTCCAAATTATTTAACAACTCACTACAAATTCCTATTAGCAGAATTTACCTAATATTAGTTCCATTGTGTTTTAGAGATCCTTAACCTTCCAACATTAAATTTTTATTAATCATATTGCTTACAGCTCATTTTTTGCTTCATTTCAGTTAGGACTTTCATATCCAGTGTATATAGTTTGATTGAATATATAGAAGAGAAATCTGAAAAAAAAACACTTACATGTTCTGTGACTTTAAACTAAGAAGTGAAACTCAGTGATCGGTTGACCTTCTTTTCTATTTGTAAGGAAAGAAGTTATATTTCTAAGTAAAGATTTGTTTATCAAGGATAAAGTTGAGATTGAGCTCACTGGAAAAGAATAAAACATCTTTGTTTCTTCTTCATCTTACATGTTTATGGCTAGCTGCCTACAGTTAGAAGAATTTTTTTTCCTTTTGAGTTCTTGTTAGATTTGGCAACTAAAGGCATTTTACAGATTTACCATAAAAATCGCTGCCATTTATCAAAGAAGCTGACAACCATCTCTTAATGGTACTGATAAGGGTGCTAAGAGTCACTCATCACCAAATGATAATTGGGTTCTAGGAAATTACTGGGAAAATGCAAAAGCATGACAACCTTTTTCTTCCACACAGAAAGTCATGGATAAAGGAAAGAAAAGTCCCTGCTCCATTTAAATGTATGCAAAGAAAAGAAATGGCTTTTCCTTTTTCCTTTTTCCTTTTTCCTTTTTCCTTTTTCTTTTTTATTTTTTTCTTCTTTTTTTTTAAATCAGGTAATTTAATGGGTTGTTAGCTGTAAAACTGGCAGAAAAGTAAACAGAATACTTGGACAAATACTGTTGTTGAAAGACTCCACTCAATTTATTGTATCCTACATGTCAGAAACCCATCCAAATCACTACAAGCATTGGATGCTCAATTTGGGCCTTTCACTGAAGCCTGTTGGCAGTAATTTATTGTAGCTGGCCCTTATAGAGTGACTGACAGAAAGATTCTTTCCTTAGCTGTAACAAATAGAGCCTTTTCAGCAGCATGTAGATAAATATATAAAATTCATTTCCTGGCTTGAACAGGATACAGAATCAGTTTTCAAATATTAATGCCTAAATTCTGCACAGATAGGCCAGTGTACAAACTAGGTATGCTTTGTGCACTTAATATAGAGAACTCCAAGTGAAAAATTCATGTTACAGATACAAAGCTGGTGTTTCTGCAACAACCCATTAATGAATAGTTACATTAACCAGCACATGAAGTTCACTCAGGAGAAATGAATCATATTTTCTTGATACAGGCCACTAACTGGCTTTCTAAGGGCTGATCTGCTTTTTAAATTCAAATTCTCCATCATTTGCAGCTATTTGAACCTTCTTGATCTCTGTTCAGGTGAGGAGAACACCGAGCACCTCATGCAGGGTCAATAAAGTCAAAGCCATATAACTGGATTTCTCATGTTTGACAAACTTTTGAGGGGGAAAAGCCCACTTTATGACAAGTTTTAATTTAAAAAAAAAAAAAATTGAAGAAATATCAGACCTTTTAGGGATATATAAATTTCTTGACATCCTACCAGTGCTAGTTTTTGCATCTGTATCTTGAGGATGTCTTTCTAATATATGGACAAACTATAGCTTTCTGTGAAGGAGGATAAGGGTGAAACCATTACAGATCAAAAAAAAAAAAAAAAAACAAACAACAAAAATCCCCATACAACAAAAAAATAACAAGATAATTAGCAGGTTTTTGTTCTACATTATTGTAAATAGATTTTCTTTGTTCATGGTCATTATCCACCTTCAAAACTTTTTCATCCTCCAGAAAAAGGGTTTAATACAAGAAATCTTTCAGAAAGAAGACTTCAAATGGCTGTGGGATGTCAGAGTTCAAACATCTCATGGTTTAGAATGAATGAGTGCTCACTTATAGCTCCCTTTAGGTGCTCATTTCTTCTTTATACAGGAGTTTTTCTCAGTAGTCACCATATTCAAAGTTCCCTTTATCATTATCCTGATCCATTCTTTCTGAAAACACAAACTCATTTCTTGCTGGTTTAACCTTCTCAACCCCCATTGTAAGTCCTTTACATAGCCCCTTGCTTTGCCACAGTAGGAAAAGTGTGACTTCTGTGCCTGTGAGTGTTTAGGACCTGATGAAGGTGCAGCAGCATCTTTTTCAAGCTGCTCACAGTCACTACAGCCCAAAAGAGCCGCTCCAACAGCAGTCTTTGCCTTTAATTACTTCAAATGCCTGGAGGCTAATATAATATAATAGGCTTATAAAATACATCAATACAAAGAACTTCTCAGGGGATCTGAGTAGCAGAAGATGTGTATAGTCACATCAGTCAGAAATCGTGGCATAAGAATAAAAAAGAGCTCTATGAAAACTACCTGTTAAACAAGATGATCCACTGGCTTTCCTAAGAACCATAAGAAGTCTAAAATATGTCCTCAGTAAAAAGAAAGACAAATCTAGACTTCCAAGGGAGCAGTGCACAATACGTATTTCTTCTTCTACTTTCACAGTGGGAACTGGGAAAGAAGATTGTATTTTAAAATACTGATTTCCATAAAGTCATAGAAAAAAAATATGGGAAAAAAAAGGATTTTTCCATAATGAAAGAAAATTGTAACTCAGATTCACACACAGTTACAAATGGGAAAAAGTTAATAATGAGTGGACACTGCTCAGGATTCTTTACCAATTTCCTTTATTCATAAATTCAGCCTAAAATACAGTGAAGCTAAGAACATTTGGAAGTTTTTTGATTGTTCCTGTTTAAATTAGGAAAAGACAAGTAAAAGATGTTATTTATATGTGTATAGATATTCAGATATTCAATTGCAAAGCATGTATTATTGACAGTATCTTATTCTTCAAAGAGATTTCTGAAAACAGACAGTTTTGTTAGTATGGATTTGAGGGTTTGCTTGCAAAGGAACCAAAAGGAAAGGAAGTTGCTCTTTCAAATGTTAATCTTTTTATGTACCTTTGGGCACATTTTGAAGTGGAAGAAACATCCTTACACATTGTGCTTTTTTCTTTTTGCTAAAAAATGAGTCTGAAAACTTTTATTAGTCCTAATTAAAAAAAACCCCTAACATTCTCCTATTCATTAATATTCAATTAATTTATATTCATCCAACAACAGTTTTATTAATAAAATATGAAAATGAGCAAGCTTGGTCATCTCTCATCCTCAGCCACCATCATGATTTCAGCAAGACTCAGTAGAAATTGAAGCATCAGTTCACACAGAACTTGTAGCAGGGCAGGATCCAGAGGGGAGAGAACTGTGATCCAAGTGCATGTAGTTAAGCTCTACAGCCAGAGGGGTGACAGTAGCATGGTCACTGCTCTGGATGCTAAAAAATGGAGCTTGAAAGGAAAGTATGTGATTCAAGGGCTACTTAACTGGTGGTCTTCTTCCCTAAAAGTGAATTTCTAATTAGAACAGTGAGCTATCAATGTTTTAAGAACATTGTGTAATTACCAGGTAAAATCAAAGGTTCCAGGTATTCCAGAATCATTTGCTCAGAAAAGAAAGTGAGAGAAACTTATAAGTGAGCTTGTTTTTATTTCTTTACAATGTCATCTCATTGTATGGAGCAGGTTTTCCAAATCCAAAAGAGATTATCGATATAGCTGCTACCAGGGATTCCTGTATGAGGTAGTTATTGACTGTGTTTTCTTTCTGATGAATTTTTCTGATGAATTTAAGCTTGAATCTGGAAAGGATCTATGTATTTTGACACCAATATTGGCTCTGAGGAGAAATGCTCTGCCTCAGTTGATGGAGGAGGTCACTGTTCTCGGAATTGTTGACATACAGTTTTGAGAGTTACTGCCATCAAAAGGCCCAAGTAACTTGTACTTTTTATTACTAGAAAGTGAATGAAGATCACTTTGTGTTCAGGCATTTTGTGTTCATAGAGTGCAATTTTACTGACATGGTGACCTTTTCAAATTGTGATGTTTATCCACCTTTTCATTCAGTGCATTTCATGGCTGGGGTTGTTTTTTGCAGAGAAACACAAAAAACCAAAAGCAAGATTCATTGAAGGATCTAGATGAAATACAGAGTCCTGGAAAAAATGTTGTGGTTCCCTGTAAAATACACAGGAAAAGACTGATGCCTCAGGATATGAGCAGAGCATCCATGCCCCATTGAACGGGATGAACATAAAAATTAAGCACCAAGATTTACACCACTGCTGCCTCTGCTGTACAATATCCAGCCACTCTGTGGATGATGAAGTTCAATTTTACTTCATCTTGTGAGGGTTCAGACCCAGCTTTTTTACCCTGCAGGGCAGTGTGTCGGTCACTGTGTAAGACTGTCCTCTATGGGTAGTCCTTCCCTTTCCATCAGTGCAGAATATAAGATCCACAGGGCCAGCACGAGAATATGCAAGAGGGAACTAGATTCTGGGAATTAAAAATTAGGAAGTGAAGCAAGAGAGCTACATCAAAAAGAAAATATGTCAGACAGGTATAACTGCTCTAAGGAAGAGTATCTCCATATCCCCCCTTAAGGTAAATGACATGTAACTACTCAGCTACATTAGCTTGCAACAAATGTGTTACTACAGATTCAGAGGAGCCTGATCTGATGGCTGAATGTGAGGTGAAATCTGGCAACACCTTCTGGGTGTGATCTAGATCTGTTTCCATGAGAAACTTAGAGGGTGGGGCATTAGCTGGGCTTAGGGGTAGGCTGCGAGATGCTCTGACTGGGGGCATTTTGGAGAGTAGGTCTAGGAACCTGAGAGCCTTAGTCAGGGAAGTATCCAAGGAGTCAATTTCATAACTGCATGGTGGCTGCCTGGGATGACAATCTATTTTTCACATGCCTTAAATTCCCCTTCTACCTTTTTCTAGGCACTGGTGTGGAGTAGAAACCCAAGTCTTGTGTGTTTTAAGGTTTCAGCTTCACATCATGCAAGCCAGGACTGACAAATTCCTGCCACTGTCGTTCAGAAGGTTTTGGTTAATATTTCTGATTGCGTTCCCAACTGTGAAGTCAGGAGACATAGCAAGTAATTCAGATGTACTCTTCAGCCACCAGAGACACACTTGAGTGAATTACTAATCTCCCTAGACACCTGGAATGCAGATAATGAATTTGTATGTACAGCCTGATCATCCACCAGAGCAAGTCAAACCATTCCTCGCTCTGCTGTGGCAGGAGGATTTTAAAACTCCTATTCTGAAACTCCCCTCTTGCTATTGGCATGGCTAGATCCTCCAGAGCACTAACAGCTGTGCTGCCTTTCATCAGCCTTTCCTTCCAAAAGGGAGAAATTACAAATTCAATAACACTGGGCTAAGCTGATAAAACACCCAGGCATAAATGGCAGTCGAAAACCATTCTTCAAAGCAGCAGCTGATTTACAGTTTATGATATAAAGCCCAGTGGCTTTGCGTGAGATTTCTAATTGTTGTGGATTTGGTCAGGTCTTCCAGCTTTGGGCCAGCACTGTGCCAGGTTGGGACACACAGATTTCAGTAAAAAGAGCACTGCAGCAACATCAGGTACATAAGAGATACCACGTTCCTCTAGGGCTGGCAGGATCCTGCTCTCCTCTCACTTTGAGTGATAGCAGTTGTGTTTGCCAGGAGCTTTCTCTGTCTCCAGCAGCAGACAGGTTCTTTGCAAATCTTTGTCTGTCTGACAGGATTTGCTCCCAGTTGGGCCACAGCACACCTGCAGCACACCAGGCTGTCCCCAAACATCACCCTTGAGTCCTGCAGATGTTGCACTTTTGTGTTTATAGAGAAGCAAAGTCTGGGGATGGCTAAAGCCATCTCCAGCAAGCACACAGAAAGAGATGTTCTAGAAGTCCCTTTTCCTGTGCATAATTGTAAGTCTGGATGAAGGAAGAGGCACTGGAAAACACCTGGCCAAAGAGGGGGAAAGTGCATACTGAGAAAGTGGCGGAAATCTTCCCAATGTGCTAAGCTTCAGAGTCTGTTGTGTCTGGAGAAACATATAAGCTCACATCACCAAGAAACTGCTGGGTCTGCACAAGGCCACGAGCACACATTAGTGTCAACAGAGAATTGTTTGCACCCCCAAGGGCAATGGCTGCTGTGTGCATACAAAGCCTCCAGGATGATGCACATATATCATAGAAAAAAGCATCCTCTGAAAAGCTTTCCAAAATCTGACCTCAAAACTGCTAGTGTGCCAGTCCAGCCTGCCTCTTCTGAATCTAGAGCTGGAGCTGTCTCCCAGCTCTTGCTCCAGCTGGGCAACAACAACAAATGTATGATTGAATTAGATCACGTCCATCCCCTCTCCTTGAAAAGGGAGTTTTCAACAGGGAGAAGGAGTTGTCCAAACTTCCATGTTTGCTCAGAAAATAGAATGATGAGGACTGCTCACAGTTCTTACACCTTGCCTTATTAGTCCACTTTTTTATTGTAAAATACCATACTTAATCCCAATATTTCTTTTTTAACTTTCCAGCAGTTTTGGCATCCTGCAATTTTATCACTGCATCACCTCATGAAGGATCATGCAGGTGAGGTTGTGGACAGTCTCCTTATCATTGAAGGGATAAAACTTACAGCTTTTTTCACTATTTTTTTATACAATCTTTATGTTTCTTATTGCTGGTGTGTTCTTTAGCAAGGTGAGAACATTTTGTAGGTTATAAGTCATGTATGAGAACAAGAGAGAGAAGAAATCAGTAGTATTGTGCTTTCCTTGTATCTCAAAGAACTTAATTTCTGCTAAAACTCAGGCAGACCCTGAGGGGGTGAAATTGAAAGAGACACGATTAATAAATAACCTTAATAGGAAATTTGTATTTACCTTTCAAATAGCCATTAAAGCAGTTCACACAAAAGTACCTTTTATTCTTCCCTTAAATTAGCCAGTTTTCCTCTGCTCTACTCCTAGCCCTGAGGTTTGAAAGGGCTTTTACAAACCTATGCAAGGAGGGAATGCAGTCAGTTCTAGTGCTCTCTTTGTCTTTTTGCAGGTCCTTGTATTTGCCAAGTATAAACCAACAACTGGCAAACGTGCAAAGATCATCCGTCTTCCACTCTGGATAAATCACTTGAAACTAAAGACTGTTTGTTTGGTTTCCTTTTTTTTAAAAAGATCTTATACTAGCTTTTCTTTTCAAGTGTATTTTGAAGAGGAGGTCATCATTAGGGAATTCTGTATGAGTTTATTTTATATTTGTTTATCTGATGCTTTTTGTAGGAAACTGCTAATTAATTGCTGATTGATAAAAATTAAACAGGCAGCCAGAATTCCCTGAAGCAGCAAGAAGCAGCTGAATCCAGTACTTTGGGGAAGAAGCTTATCCAGGGACTGTAGGTCTAATGAATACATTGACACAGCAGGTCAATTGCCTCTGCTCACGTGGAATTTTATTCATTGCTCTAACACTGCTTAAACTCTGTGAAGGATACAGGTGCCTCCCTATATATTGTTAACTCCTGATGTTTCTGTTCTCATCCACTCTGGTAGTTTGCTTCTGAATATGTGAGCATTTTGATGAAAAAATTGATTTTTATGTGATTTGTTTTGGTGGTATCATTTTGATTATTTGGTCTCATTTGCCAAAGGGGACTAATGGCAGCCAGTTAAAAATAGCTGATCTCTACATTGTGACAAAAGATCTTCCAGGGGTACAAAGTTGACCTATTAATAAAAGTACTTGGTTTGGTTTGGGTTGTTTGGTTTTTTTTAATCCTCTTTCTCTCTTCAGTAGAATAAAATTACATGAAGCCACTCCTTTAAGTGAGACTCCTGAGGGACAGAAACCTGTACAAAAACAGCTGTTCCTTTAGTGCAGAAACATCTGCCAAATAACATCATGGGCTCAACCCCTTTCTTTTTGGATTAATAGGAATTAGATCAGTGACATGCCAAGTTGTCACAGGTTCATCAGCTGTCTTGAAAAGAAATTCTCTTACTAAGGGTCCGTTTTCTGTCTGTGGGAAATGTTTTGATTTTTAGGATAACAATGGGTGGTATTGTTATCCTAAAACCTATTCAGCTTTTTATCCTAAATCCTATGCAGCATTAAAAAAAAATTCTGGAGGCACTTTTTTTTGGCCTCATCTTCTTTAAGGTTTAAATTCCAAGAGGACCTAATCATGTGCTAAAACCATGGGTACTTTGTGATTTAAGATGTAATGATGTATGAATTACATATGTAATTATGTTCTGATTGGATCAGGGCCAAAGTGTGTATGTGTTCACTTCCAGGTTTTTAAATTAAAGTGGATAAATGATGGAATGATAAAGCATGACACTCACTTATTTAGAGATGTATGGGTGATTTTTTTTTTTTTCTATTTTGGTAACCAGGCAAAAAAATAATTCCTGAAGATCTGACCTGAAAAAAAACTACTAAACTTTAACTCCTGAAATGAAAAGGTAAACTGTCTCCTACCTTTTTTTTTTTGACTTTCAAATTTAGGCAAATCACTTGTCAAAAAGTGACATCAAGAGAGTAAAAGAAAAAATTTCAGTAAGTGTTAAGAAATGCTCCTCAATTGCATTTTAAAGTTATTTTTCTTGTTGACAAAAGATCAAAATATAACATGAATTTATGAATAATTTTCATAAGCTGGTATGTGCATTACTTTTGGAATAAAGTAGTGAAATGAAATTTTTACGTTATTTTAAACCTACTCAGTATTTCTCACTACTAATCCTTTTTTTAGTCATACAACTTTTCTAGAATTCAGACATTTGAAGTTAAATACTCTTTTTAAGCATCTACCACAGACTGAATATTTTAATTTAATTTCTGATGACATATTTCGCCCATTTTTTAAGATGCAGGTCAATGTAAAGTACACTATCATGATAACCTAAAAAAAGGTTGTAATTTTGTTTTAGGTTTGGGGTTTTTTGTTTATTTTGCTCATTTTAGAGCCAAAAATAGAAACATGGAAAAGAATACAACGAAGATATACCTTTTCTTATCACTGCACATGTATTTTTACAGACTAGTTATTTACTAAAGCTTGTCAGGTATATTTCCTGGAAAGTAAAATAAATAATGAAGCTAAGCAAGACTTTCTGTGGGGGAGCACACGGCCAGGTACACTTCATTTAGATCTGGAATTTACCATTTGCATCCCAAAATGTGTTTATCTATCCATCTCAGCATCAAAACTCAGCTGGTGGAAAGGAGCTGCCCAATAAAGAGGGAGGAAGAGCCAGAGGTGGGAAGGGTTGGATTGAGGATGACTTTATACTGTCCATATTTTACCTTTCCTTGAGAAAATACAGACTTTCCAATTTTCATTTCTTTCTTGTAGAAGACTTGTGTATGACTTGGTCTCAGAACATCTTTTTCCCTCTTCAGGGCTGGTCCTCAAGGAAGATGACAATGAATTACTGAAGGTTCATTAGCTCAAGTAACAGTGAAGCAGAATGTTTCTGGTGGGAAAGATATTCATCAATATAATGAAATTATGGGATTTTCTTCAGTTTGCTCCCAGGAACAAGCAAAAGATGACATGCCTGGATTTCAGAGTCTGAGACTCCCTTGTACTAAATAGCTTCTGTTTTTTTGTTTGGTTGGGGTTTTTGTTTTTCATAAAATAATTTTTTTTCAAAACATAGAGAAGTTGTGGAGAAAAATACAATTTTAGAAATTTCATTGTGCATGGTCATTTTGGTCTTTAGCTTCAGGACTTTCTTGTATGCTGCCTAGTGTAGAGCTGGTTTGGAAATGAATCAGGAACACAATTTGTTTTAGTACACAAATTTAGGATTGGGCAGGTACTAAAGGGAGCGGAGTCACCATATCCAGAGAGCATTGGCCCAGAAACTGGGCCCTAGTTGTAATTTACCCACTGATGCTTTGAGTAGTCCTGGACAGATCAGTTAAACCAAAGTTTTCACAGGCAGTCTTTGGGATTGTTTTTCTTTTACCCATTTTGCAGCTGTCTGACTTGGGAGCTCTGGTTTATAAAACCATAAATAGTAACCACAGCTGGAGTTTCTGCAATTTGTCTTATTTTGAACACACATTTCTAAATAGCACAAAGCTCTCTGGAAATTCAGATCCTACTTCTTCAAACAGGACATTCAAATTAATAAATATTTATCTTTACTCCTCTGTGCCTAAATTCCCCCTTTTATATTGGGAATAATACCACCTGCCCCTGTTCTCCCTGCCAGCTCACACACAGAAGGAAAGGAATCATCTTGTGAAAACAGGACTCAAAACACACCTGCAAAATGCAAAACATATGTTTTACATGCAAAGGAGTTCCTGGCCCTCCCTGTCTTAAAAGATGATAGTTGTTAACCAGGACAGAAATTTGGAAAAGTCCAGCTCTTCAGGCTGTAGGGGTGGCTGTCCTGACAGGTGCTGGATGTGATTTCTTGAGACTGTTGAAATTAGAGCAAATCTACTGTCTTTGGCCTGAGTTCAGAGAGGGGGTTTCTTTCTAAGGATTTTAATTCCTGTTTAGTGACACAGGTTAATGAACTCCTGTTGGATGCACTCTTTAAATCAAATCTTTGATTGTGATTGGTCTAAATGGAGCTGGCTGCAATGGTTCAGGGAGAAGAATTTTTAAGCTGCCTCTGGAGAACTTTTGGAGTAATGTCTCATTTCATCACCTCCTGCTATGAACCTGTGTGCTGTTGCAAGACCACGTAACAAACAGAAAAGGAGTCATTCTGCTGTCCTTACCAAAGTTGTAGGGCACTTCACTCTAATTATTATAGGATCTAATTATTTTCAGAGTGGAAAAGAGGACTAAATAAGGCTTTAGAGAAATACTGTACATGTTTTAGAACAGAATGATTACATGTCCATTTTGTTTAATGAGCATATTTTGTAAAGATGGGTTTGAAATACTTTATTGACCTCACTGGAGGTGAAAATCACTGGTTAATTTGCAGAACAGGTATTTGGGTAACAGCCATGTGATGAGCAGTTTTTGCCTTCAGAAAGCCTTGAAGACAAGGAGGATGAAAGTTTTACAGAAGTTGCCTCCTTTGTGTTGTGATTTTGCTCTTATTTAGACTATTCACATGTCAGGGTATATATGACTTGTATTCTCTGATCCTATACTTCTACTTTGCAAAATAGCTGCTGTTGCAGTCTGTAAAGTTAATATTTAATGGCTTGTCTTACTCTTTGCTAATGCACAGTAGTGTTCATGTAGTACTGAGAGCAAGGATGGAAGGGACCACATCACTTCAGTCAATATGGACAGGGAAAATAAATTCTGTTGCTGTCAAGCATCAGATGAAGAGAAGCAAAAAACAGCTGACAGCAGAATGGGGAAAACCATGTGCTCTGTTTCATTACAAGCTTCAGTATCAGAAATATAAAAAAATACACTTTTCTTCCTCTGAAGCATGATGGTTGACTCTGCATATTAGGTGTGTCACCCTAAAGATTCTGCAAAGGTTTTTTGCAAAATCCAAATAAAAATTGTGCTGATCTAGGATCATTTTAGATGTGCTATTAAAGCTTGCATAATTTTTTTTCTTGCCAAAAAACAATATATTTGTCTTAACTCTGTAATAGACAAAGGTCAGTTTTGTAAGATCAGATTTACTTGGTCACTGAGTTTTATTTTTTCCTGAACTACATAATCTAGAAATTATTCAAACATACCTTGGGTTTGCCATCCCCCAGGTAGGTATCTCTTTGTGATAAGGAGATCCTGATGCTCTGATACAATTAATAAATGGTGTTTGCAAATTAGAGACATGCAGGTGTATTTATATGTCAAATTTGCATGCCTCTTATTTTGTACTTTAGTCTTAATCCCCAGCTACTCATGTTGTCTATACGATTGTGTCCTTTTTCTATTTGTTTTGTCATGAAGTGAAAGCTTCCTTTGCCAAAGGCCCTTGAGTGCAGAAAAACCCACACACTAAAGCCTTGTCATTGCATGCAATATGGGTGGTGACATTTCAGTTTCCTTCTCATTGTTCTCCAGATCTCTGATGGGATCCTGGTGCCCTGCTCTTTCCACTTCACTGTGGCCTTTCTTGCACAGAGCTCTGGTAGCAGTTCTGGAGTGCATTCTGCACAAATTACACGTGCTGCAGTGAGAATCCATACCAGAGTAAAAATAAATGCAGTTCTGCAGGATCTGCAGGATATGTGAGGCAGGAGGACAGAGGGTGAGGGGGGCAGATGCCTTGTGTCTTCCAGGTAGAAGATACAAACAGATGAACAGAAGTAGAAGACTTTGGCTGTACCAGGTCATTCTCCTATGGCAACTTTGTTTCCCAAGAAATAATTGAAGGCATGCAAGGTTAGAGCCATTTATCCTCGGGTTTGATCTAAGTAGTTTGGTCTAAGTAGTTATATGGACACATTTAAAAGATCATATAATTAGAGAAATGGCAGATTTGAAAACTCTCCTTTCCTTTTGCAAGATGCAGCAGTTCCACTCACCTTTGCTTACATTACCCACTGTAAATAAGCAATATTGATGATAACTTTTGAACCACATATCATCCTTGCATCCTATTCTGGACTGGGACCATCTGTCATGTCTGTTAGTAAAACACCTGGTTTATGCTGGAATTTTTTTAGAAGTACAGTTTTCAATACTTGACATGGACCCTTGTCTCATAGACCTACTTGGAGCATACTATGTTTGGGATTTTTAATATGCTATAGATTTTATCCTGATGCTTGATGTTCTGTTTACAATCAGTTCATCACCATCAAAGCATTTAATGAAAACATATTCAGGTTTTTTGATTGTACACTTTGTAAAATTGTTTTTCACATGCTTCAGATATACTGCCTCTGCTCCCTGCAGTTTTACAGTGCAGAGAGCTGCTAATAAAATGTTATTGTTGACAGTTCAGTCACAATATAAAATTCTTACAGCTGTTAAACTTTTAAAGACGTTTAATTGGTTTTTAATGAGTATTTTGGTACTTAACTTTTTATAGGATTTTTTGAAATGTATTACCTTGTAAAACAAACTGAAATAACAGGCTTTAATTGTGGATTCTTTGGATACTTGAAGTATCTGTCTTATTCTTTTAGGAGTACTGCTAAGAAAGTATGCTAGGAAAAAAAAAAACCAAACAAAAAATCAGCAACAACAAAATATAAAACATTAGCAGTAAAATATCTGATAAAAACCCCAAACCTGCAGTAGTACCAGAAGCAACGAAAAGGACTGGATCTAAAACTTAGATTGGCAAGACCGTGTTATGTGCCCTTAACTTTACTCAGCCAATCAAACCTGGCAGCAGGATTTTGTCTTGTTAATACATCTAACCACTAAAGAAAAATGCAAAAAATCTTGATCTGATTTTTGTAGCTGCCCACATGATGTCAGCACTTTAAAACTGCTCATCCTGCTGCTGGGCTGTCCCTCATCCACCCAGCACGTGGCACATGTGAGAACAGCCCAGCCCTGCACTGAGCTCGTTGGCACCTCTGAAGGCAGCTGGGGCTCTGCTGCTGGGTCAGCCAGCTGGAGCCAGCTTCTTCCTCCTGGATTGTCCATGCCTGTTGCTTTGTTGTCCAGGTCATAATGCCACATTTTCTGTGTACCTTTCTGCTGCAACCTGCACATCTCTTTCAGGTAAGCCATCTGAAGAGTTGTTATTGGTTGTCTGCTTTCTGCCCAGGTGGTTGAAAGCTGAGAGACATGGTGCAATCCTGCATCCATCATTTTTCATCCTGGTGGAATTCAGAATCGTTATTTTTCTAGCAAGAGGTTTTTCTTTGTATCCTGGTTCTGGCCAGGACAGGGTTAATTTTAACCCTGCCCTGGCTGGAACCAAGGCACTGACATGAATCACTGCACTCACATTCTGTGTTTAATTTAAAGAAGCATTGTAAGTGGAATATTAGATACGTATATCTTTGAAAAGAGACAGATGGTCTGAAAATTAGATAAGGGACATACTTAAAGGAGTTCAGTAATCAACAGCAAATGTGTCAGATATCACAGAGTGAAATAACAAAATGGAAAGGAGCAAACTAGGTGTAAATCAGAGGGTGACTTTCATCCAAGTGGGAATTTTTTCAAAGGTATTTTCTTGTTGCCTATGCCTGATAATATGACATAGGGCAATGTCTTTGTGCAGCCTAGAAGTCTGAAAAACCTCACTTAGAAATGGAAATCAGAACTTTTTTTTCAAGTATGTAAACAAAACATTTGAAGTTTTGAAATCTGTTTATTTTCTATCCAAAAATATTTAAAGGTACTTGTCTTGGATTCCCAAGTAGTTTTGGTTGAGGATAAATCAATGATTTAAATTTTATTATTTTTAAAACAAACACAGTATCTATACATCTAAGTACATGAAAATTCTAAAGGTATCCACACCTCAACTATAGAATGTTTTATGATGCTACAAAATTAGTGAAATTGGAATGTTACTGGAAGAGGAGAAGATTAATCCAGTTGACTTTTATGTCAGCTGTGGTCTTGACAGTAGAAGAAGCCATAGAACAAGGATTGCAGAACCAGTATGGTAACGAAGACTGGGTACAGGGTAAAAGAGTTAGCCTTCCTTTATGCAATCTCTATAAAAAACTTTCAAATATGAGTCTTTGTGTCACCTGAAGATCAGTCTCTCAATGACAATTCTTTACTTCCATTTGACTTCTAAATACACAATCAATCACGTTTTATATTAGCACTGTCAGGTAACATAAATTCCATAGTATGTTGGAAAGCAAATTCCAAAATAAGTTTACTTATTTCTAAGCAATGTCCCTACATTTTGTCTTAAAGATGATTTGGACCTCCTTTCATTGCAGTTATTCCCAGAGATGTGTATTTATGCTGTGTTACCTCATGGCTAGGAGAAGAGACGCAGGCCCAAAATGTAAAACTGAAATATATTGCTGTGGGTGGTTTTTAAAGACATTGATTTTTGTTTCCCATCTGTCACATTGGTTTGCAGCCAATATCCATCAGTGAGCTGTGTGATTAATGGGGTATTGAAGAGGCAATGGACAATTTCACAGTTATTAAACTTGTTGTTTTATTTTTCCTTTTGAATTAGTATTGCCATCCTGCGGCATCTGTTGTTAATGTTAAGCATAATAAATGTGCTGGATATAGTACACATTGCTATCAATAGTGATAATAACTAACAATACACCACAGATGTCTGAAAAAATGAGAAAAGCCTCTCTACCTATAACTTTGCAAATTCTTCTCTCTCTTGAGGCTGTCCCAGAGTCACAAGAGGCTTCTTAGGAACCAAGAAAGCCAGCAGAATCTCTTGCACAAACACCTCAGCTCCAGGTCTGGCCCCTGCCCTCTGTCTCCAGCTCCAGACAGCTGCAATCCAGCTGTTGTTATCTGGCAGGTTATCCAAAATCTGAGCATCTTTATCTGGTGAAGGTCTTCAGGCACTCCTCATCAGAAATTTGCTGCTTATTCATAATACTCCAGATTTCTAAATTAATTTTTAAAAAATGCAAAAATCATGATACTTGAAACACATAACATTGATATAACAGCAAATAATGATGCAATCTTACTTGAAGTTTTGTTGATAACAGATGGTATCCCTATAAAGTATGAAAGAATGAATTTTCCATTGTGACTCCATGCGTCATAAATTACAAAATTATCCCCAATTTTCCTGCCCTGTTATTTTTCATAATGCCTTTAGTTTCCACATTGTATGGAACAACAATCCAACAACAGCAACAATCAAATCAAATATTTCTGTCTTCAGTCGCCCCACCTGCTTTTCACTGCAGATGAATCACATAGATGCCTCAGTGCTGTTCAGTAGCTTAAAAAATGTCAGCAACCCTTTGGAGTTGCCATAGTTTTGGGGGATTTGGAGAATAATGCTTGAAAATGTTTCCAAAGTATATTCAGACTTAGTGAGATTCATAATAGCAAACAATCTGAGATGACAGAAAGGTGGGGTTTTTTGAAACATGGCCTGTGAACTATTAGAACATGCATCACTTTCTCAAATTAGGGGTGGAGTTAATCAATTCAGCTCTTCTATAGCACTAAGTGTCTGGACTCCAAAATATCCTAAAAAGTTGCAAATCTGCTTTCCATGGTACAATGTAGTTTTTATGTGAATAAATTATAAGACTTTGCCTGCAGCTAATGGGGATTTTCAGTGTCCTTCATCATATTCAGGAATCGTCTTAACAATCTGAAGCTGGCAAGCACTGGTTGTTTTGTCTCCTCTTACAGAAAGCAAATGTTTTGTTGTTTCGCATGTGTGCACGTCTCTGTGCTTTCCTGCAGCTCACTAACAAAAATAGATTCTAAAAATTTGATACCTAGAAAAGAATTTGTCTTCATGTGCTACATATGCTTCACATGCAAAGCCACTGGAGAATGATCTGTTGAAGGGACTGACATTATTGCTAATTACAATCTGCTCTTTGAATTTTTTGAGAACCAGAGGTCTGCTCCACAGAAATTTCTTTAGAATAAAATTATTGCATTCCAGAAATTTCAAACTCCATAAAATCATGGAGGGTAGAGGGAGAAAATGAATCAGGCACTATTGATTTTCTGGCTTTCTCAGTAAAAGGACAGGTGACATCAAAGGAAACCAAAAGGAGATCTATTCAATACATAATTTTGAAAGCTTGGGATGTGAATGGTCTGGCTGCAGGGTGTTGTGAAGCTAAAAGTTTGCATGGGGTCATGGGAGACTGGATGAGTTTAGGCAAATCAGCTCATTAGGAGTTCCTGAATATGCAGAAGCACATTGGTCTTCTAAGCCCTGGGATCCACGACTGTACTTGGCACATCCAGCATGGTCATGTGCTCTCCTGTGTCTGTGTTCTCCTTCAGTCTTTTGCTCTGGGAACCAGCTGGGGAGAGGGTACTGAGCTTTACAGACCTTCAGATTCATCTGCTGTGGCCTTTCATTCTTGTCTTACTTCTAGTAATTCTTGATTGTGGTGAAAAACAATGATATTGCAAAACTTCCAATGTGCTAAAATATGATATGATGTCTTTCTCTTGTATAAAAACATCTCACACTTTATATAAATGCCTAGATACTGCATATGTAGCCTAGGTTATCTTTCATAGGCAAACAGCATTTATATAGGTGAATAATAATAGCTTCTAAAACTGCTGTATAAACATAGAAACATTTCTTTTGTTAGATTTAAGAAGTTTCCGTTAATTTTACTTAGATTAACATTGAAATGCAAAAGATTGTATGCTCATAAGATTAGGTATGAAGTTAAAATCAGTATTTAATATAGTAATAGAGTAAGAGGAAACAGACAAAGATGACTCTGTAGAAATTAAAACTTCCAATTATTATATCAAGCCTTTTCATTCCAAGTAACTTAATTGTACAATACATTTAAAAATTTATAAAACTGCACAAATTCTCAATTATTTAATGTTGTTATGCTTTAAATCAGACTTATTATCAGGGTCCATTTTTTGTGAAACTCTGGGTTTGGAAGTGTAAAACTGCCTAAACAGGAAACCTACCATTTGTGTCCATCTTGGAAGTGGTTTTGTTTTGTTTTTTCCCAGGGAATATGAGGTAAGAGTTTTCCAGACTGCAGTTGAGAGCAGAGCTCTGAATTGCTTCTTGTATCCTCCCCATCATCCAGTGACTGTAGAGGAAATTATTCTCCTAAACCTTGGCACATGGATTAAATTTTTCATGTGAATATGCTTTTGTGCCATTTTCATAATTTACTCCCCACCATACTTACATATTTCACAGGCTAGATTGCCCTAGGTTCTACTAGTGTAAGTCTGTAAATTATAATAATCAGGATTACTGCTGAAAGGTCCATGAATCCTTCAGAGCAGGACTTTTCCAGCTGTGCTTGTTCAACGTCCATCACAATCAGGCCTGATTCTTGCCTGGAATTTTTGGGCACTGTAACAATACAGAAAGTAATGCTAATAGCCTTTGGCTGTTGTCTGCAGATGCTGAACCCAGGAGGCAAGGCTCTGCATGCAGGAAGTACTAAAATACCCCATTTTCCTAGGACAGCAGTGACAGATTATTGAACTCATATGTTCCCAGACCAGAAAGGCACAGAAAAATGCTGAAGAAACAGGGGAGCAGAAATCAGAGACCAATGTGGCCCAAAGACTTCAGCCCATTTCTGTTTTCCACTAAGCTGCAAGAAGTACCATCACTGGTGGGATCTGAGGAACATTTGGCAGTTTTCTAATATGACGCTGAGTAAAAAGACATTCACACATTTCTACTATGCTTTTTGGAAAAATCTTTAGTGCCTAGTAAGAGTGCTTTCTGTTAAGGCTGTTGCAACAGCTGCTTGCAATCCTGTTCATCCTGCTGTAGCCAGCAGGTAAGAGAATAATCATTTATCAGCCCCTTGTTTTCCTTGCCAGGTATGAAAAAAATAGTTAATGATATGTACAATGGCACTTCTGATCGGATTAGCCATAACAAACTGCCTCAGTTTCAAACCAGGCAATTGGCAGCTTTCATTTCTGAATCAGCAGAGGAAGTTCACCAGCAAGACTTAGAATGTCATCTATACAACAGGGCTGAAAAACTCAAAAAGATCAGAAAAAGTTGGCACATTTTTTAAGATGGACTGAACCATTCTTGTCCAAATAACAGGACAGAAAATGGCTCCATTTTTCTCCAGGTTATAGCACATCAGTACCTCTTCAAGCACTTAGGATACCTCTTTACTCTTACAGGATAGAAACATTTCTCCCCTTTTCATGGCGCTTAGCAGACATGTGCTCTTCAGTACTTGCAAGCTGAGAGTAGCTTTACAAGCATCCACAAGAAAGCAGGAAACTTGCAAGATCAACTAGCTCTGGGGCAGCATACACAGTTCTGAGAGTGAACCCAAAATTCTGGATCACAGCTGTGGCAATGGTAGGTGAATAGTAAATCAGCTTCCAGCATTCTGGTTTCACGGTTGTGTTTAAGAAAGACAACTATTTGTCTCCAGCTTGAGACAGTTGTAGAAAACAATGTAACTCACTTTACAGTGGCTTATACAAACTTATTTTTCATTGGCCACATTCATTTTCATCATCTCCAACTGTCCATAAATCTCCAACCAAAACCAAGTTAGAGCTTCTCTACAAAACTCAGATAAAACGGTAAAGTTGTCATATTTTTAGAAGTACACTGGCAGGTGCCTCTGAATTGACTTGTTTTGTTGAGAGAATGATGACTTTTTAAGAACAGTTTTGATTTCCCCTTCTTTCCTGCACTGTGTGTTCCACACAGTAAGACAAGAGAAGAACATCATGTCCAGGGAGCACAAAATCATGTGAACACTTTCTCTAGGAGCTTCCAGCTTGATAGGCAGAGAGGGGTACCAGCACTGGTTACCTCTTAGAAGTTGAAAGCCAATGTCTTGGCCCTTAGTAGAAAATTCCTTATATCAGAGCTCACTACAGGTCACTCAAGGACCTTACCTCAACGATCTTAATGATACCTTGATATTTTATCCCACCCCAGCTGCCAGAAAAACTGATCAATGCTGGATGCCCTCTTTCTAATGAAACCTCAGTCTAGCTCCATATTCTTTCTTTCAAAGCAAATTTGAAAGGAATTTCAAATTTTTTGTTCAATTTCAAATTTTATTCCATAGCAAGAAGTCTTGGAGACTAAATAAGACTTTGAATTAATCTTAACTTTGAATTAAGTTATTTCCAAGTATAATTGAACCAAACAGCCATGGATTAGTGTTAGATACTCAGGATTCTCCTACATTTTGGTCAAATGACATTGAAAGGGGCAATGAAAATTTAAACAATACTTTGGTCAACAAAGTATTTCAAATGCTTTATGCTCTTCAGTTTTTCTTTTTGTATAAATTTTTGTCAAAAAATTTATTTCTAATGTGTTCAAGTAACTTATGAAGTAAAACGGAATCTCCTTTTTGGTTCATTTTTTCCTAGAAGTTGTGATTCCAAAATCCTTGGTCTTCCATGGCTTCATGGCTGATTGACATGTTCCAGCTGAAACAAACAAAAATCACATGTGCTCCATTTTGTGTGATGCATTTTAATAAGAACATATTGTCTGAGGTTGTACACTGTCTGGAGATATCAATGATATTGTTGCGTATTAATATAGATTGAGAGTCCATCCATGTGTTTTCTTGGTGTTTGTATTTATGGGTCTGAACTCATTAACTAAATAGTCCTAGAATAAATCAGTAGCAGATGATATAACTGCAGATCCTGAGTTGCTCTGTCATGTTCATACTACTGGATGTCTCTCTTCCTGCAAAGACAGAAGCATTCTTCCCCCAGCTGGAGACTTTTATGGGCCAGTGGAAAGACCATATTTGATTTTTAAAATGTACATAAGGGTCATATAAAAATATCCTGGCAACTAAACACAATTGGAATAAAAGCATTTTACTTCTTACCAACAAATCATTGTAGAGCCTGCATCACCAACTGGTAAACAGAATGAAACTTATCTTCAAACTCTATCCTTTTTTTTTAAGTATAAATTCTGCCATCTTCTTTATTTTTAAGGAGCGCTTATCTGTTATAGACAAAAAGAGCTGGAAGATTTTCTGCTTTGAAGATATATCCATTTTGTTTGCATGAATCCAAGAACATTTGGATCTTCTCAAGGCTACATCAAAGAGTTTATCATGTTCATGCATCAAAAAAGTTGTGATAGAGGTGCACTTTTAAGAGCAAGGCCTGTAGCTTCCTTTTTGTCTTTGTATTTGAATATACAAAGGGACTTTCAAAAGGAGGAAAAATTACAAGCAAAGGCAATTCTTCAATTTGTCATCAAAATGACTTTTCAATTCAACTGAAAATTAAATACATCTATTTAAAATAAAAGATTCCAATTAGGAATAAAAAAATCCCGTCAGTATTCTATGATTAAATTAAGCTTTGAAGAAGAGTAAACAATTTTTTTTCCTCAAAACATGAAAGAATATTTCATCTTTCTCTTTAAAGAAAACGAAGCTTTAATTGTCTCTTAGTCCAATCCATAGTCTAAAGAGGCCATGTGAGTGCAATCCTATGATATCCTGCAGTACCTATCAAAGCAACATTATCCCATGTCCTCTGCCAACTCACTGCCTTGTAAAGGCTTGTTATCTTTGATTCTTTTGCTTGAGAGGGTTGCAGCCACTAATCTCCAAAGCCTCTTTTTTCCCAAGAGAGACATCACACAAAATTCAGTAAAATATCTCAGAGTTTCTTTTTTTTTTCTCTCATTTTCCTTTCTCATCCATCACTCCCTTTCAAAGTCCTGTCAGTAGTATTTCCATTAGTGATGGGTTAGTTTGCTGGTTCAGGCAATCACTTTCAGTTTTACTGTCTATTGATGTTTATAAGGAAGCATTAAACTGATCTCAGTTGACACATGAATACTGAGTGGACAAGGGTTCTTTTTGGCCTCTGTCTCTAATCCCTAATGTTGTTTGAGATCTCATGACCTTGACAGAAACTCTGCCAAGCTTCCTCAAAATCTGAAGGAAAGGCAGGCCTGGAAAGCTTGTCTGGCTGCTAAAAGTGCTTTCCCAGTCCTGCCAGTATTCATAAACTGTGTTTGCAAATGACAGAAATTATAGAATTAAAATTTTGGAATTATTTGTTGGGCTACAATTAAATCATAGGACTTATTTTTGCAGGATATTTCACTGATCAAAATTACTAATGTGAGGGTTCTTTTACTGCTTAGTAAGCACAATTACTCACATTCTACTTTTAGCTTAGGAACCTGTAATACACTGACTGGACATACCTCTATTCTTACTGTAAGAATAGCGGTAAGCACCACTGCTACTCACTGGTGGAGACCTAAAAGTTGAGTAAAATGACCTGTGGTGTGATATTGGTAAGAGAGTTATTCTATTCTCATGTTTATGTCATAATGTCTGTTTATATAATCTCTTTATTTGTGTGTGGAGATGAAATAATGCTATCATTACTCTCAGATCCACTCTAATGTCTTTCCAGATAAGATTAATAAGGATTAATTTAATACACATTTAGCTAAAGAAATTAATTGAATTACACTGTAAACTACAAAATCTAATACATAGCTAAGTTTCAACTCTCCAGAGAACTGACACCAACGTGATTAATGCTATAATTATTCTTGTTTTCCATGTCGTTGGGCACAGAACTTGTCACTCATTATCACAGACATGTAGCATGATGATAGGTGGAGACAATGCATGAGTCTCATCTTGTTTCACACTTTCTGCTCTCAGTTGAATCTATTTGTCTCCTCTGGAAAATCTTGATTCAAAGAACTAATTCTGAAAAACTTGTTACTACTAAGAAGCTGCAGATGAATGGTATACCATGATATTATTCTTGTCTGCATAACTTTTACTAATGGAAAAGTAAAATGCCATTGATGTTTTCATTTTTCTGATTGTCTTCACTTGCATTCTGGTTTCAAGGCTGCTACCTGGTCATTATGGTTGGCCAGGCTACAGAAAAGAGTCACCCTGGCAAGCCTACAAGCACTTTTAATTTCTCCATCCCACTTTTGCAGATTAAGGATATCCTGAGTTTCCCTGGACACTCTGAAGGAGAATTCCAGTGGAGACAGCTCAGCTTATATATGATACTGTTGTTTGAGGAAGCAGCCTTGCCTTTTTGAGTCTTTGCTGATGCACCACCCCTAATTCTAGACAGGACAATACTGCTGGAGCTGTAATTTCTTGAGCACCAAACCTCCAAAACAGAGAAGGTGAAAATGCATACGGTTTGAAGATTAGTCTATAATTACAAATTCTCAACAGGTTTAGATGTAGTAGTCATGCCCACATGTGTTTCTCTGTCTAGTCATGACATTGCAGTCCCAGCACTGCATTCATGTGAGAACCAAGGGGTCCCCAGCAGCCCCCAGGCATTCACTGCAAGGGAAAAGAAAATGTCTACATGCTCCAGGACTCCCAAGCAGCGATTACCTCGGATGGAGGTGGAATCTCCAAGCCATGTCACTCTGCTCTGTGTCCTGTTTTGGCATGTCATGGTTCCCTTTTGCACACTGAGATTCCTGAAGATAAAACCACAGCCTACTTTTCTGCCTCATAGAGACAAGGGAGTTTAACAGATCCATTTTCAATGAAACACTATTGTTAAGGGAATTTGGTACTTCAGCTGAAGCAGTTCTTGGACCTTTTCCACTGTCCTTTAAAACATGAGAGTACTTAAGCTGGTGATCAGTCATAACCTCTGCTGGTTCTGCACAAAGTTCTTCATCTACAAGGTCAACTAAAGTGATAGTTTTATACAAGAAAAATCCTTTTAAGTATGCACTGAATTCTCAACAGGAATTACAGCTTATTATGAAAGGTTAATATCACTTTGAATAGGGAGCTGGATTTGTGTCAAATTACTTCTTGTAGAGTTTCGGATTGCCAAACATGGGCTTCCCTCAAATGCAACATGAGTTTATTTAGGAAAAAAAAAATCATTTGCAAAAACATCTATTAATACAAACCAGAAAAACTTAAAGATGTGTTGTATATGTTCCAAGCTAGTAAACTCAATAGTTGTCCATTAGGCTTAAGTGTACCCAAGATAATACAGAAGAATGCAGTTGCATCTCCATCTGTCTCGTCTGCCTTAGGATTCCACAAAATCTACCTTGGAACATATTTTTGGCACATAGTACTGAGAGGAGAATGAAACTACTCCTAGTAATTGCTTGATGTTTTCACCTCCACCCTCTGTCCTGAGGTTGTCACAGCTGCAGCAGGACACAGTATGAGAACATCCTGTAGGGACAAGTCTGGCAAGAATTACACAAGCTTCATAAACAGTTCAAGACAGCAGTAAAAAATATGTAGCATTGTATTTGGAGTGAAAGAGAGCCATGGTTTAACTGCAGCTGGCAACTAAGCACCAGACATCTGCTTGTTCTAGCTTCCCCCAGGTGGCATGGGGACAAGAAAATTGGAAGGAGAAAAGTGAGGAAACTCTTGGGTTAAGAGGAGTTAACAAAAATAACAATAACAACAATAATAAATATATAAACAAAACAAACAATGACAACACTAACAATAACAGTAATTAAAAGGAAAATAGCAGAAATAAATAAAATTCAAGAAAGACAAGTGATGAAAATTGAAATAATTGCTCACCACCAACTGACTGATAGCAAGCCTGAGCAATGAACTTCTGAACAACTTTCCCCCTGGCTTTATAGACTGATCATGATGCCATATGGTCTGGAATATCCCTGTGGTCAGCTGGGGTCAACTGTTCTGGTTGTGTCCCCTCCCAACTCCTTGTGTATCCACAGCCTCCTGTCTGGTGGGGTGGTGTAAGTAGAAAAGGTCTTGACTCTGTTAAACACTGGTCAGCAATAACAAAAGCATTCCTGAATTACCAACATTGTGCTCAGCAGAAATCCAAAACACAGCCCCAAAACAGCTACTGTGAAGAAAATTACCTCTACCATAGCCAAAAATAGTGACAATTGTTGCCAAACAGGCTTAATCAGTTCAGCTACATCCAACAGAGTTCTTGAAGTCTTGTATTTTTGAAATCCAAAAATGAACTTATTATGTGGATTATGAAGTTTTTATTTAGTCATTGAACCTAATTTCATCTTCCATCAAAAACTACTGACATGAGGAAAAGGCTATTGACCACATTTTACTACCCTTGTTCAGGCTGAGTACTGGTTTGTCCTACTATTTTCCTCATTTGTCTTTACTGATCTGCCCCAGAAATAAGGGAATGAGCCCACAGCACTGCTGCACAAGCAGACAGGGTGAGACTCAAAGTCAGGGATAAGTTTACAGCCAGAGTTTTTAGGTATAACATGCTATTTCTTCTTAAGGTCAGGGATTTTTTTAAATGAGCAGCATTGCAACATCTTGATACTTTTAAATATGGTCTCACCTCCTCCTTCCCCAGCACAAATAGATTATTAATAAACCAATTGTAAAACATAAACTCTGTTCTTTTTCATGCGGGTTTGCCTGTTCTGTTACACATAAAGCCCATGGCTCCTACTTAGCTATACTCATGCAGTGAAGATCGATAATGACATCAATTACCAAAAGACATTTACCCATCCAGAATGAACAAATATTTGAATTTTTTGGCAAGCACTGTAGAAGCATTTCTCTTTTAAATTCTCTGTACTCCCCTCTAAAAATGTAGATTAATTCTGTGCAAAGATAATGACAAAATTAGTTGGAAAATGCCATTACAAGAACATCTTACATTATCTAGTGACCCTGGCTCCTTAACTCGGCTCACAGTGCTGTGTGTTTGCAGAGTATGATCAAAAAGAGGAGTTTTCAGACACTATCCTTCTAACTTTTTCCCATCTGTTTTAGAAACATGCAAAAATCTTCCCTTGGAGCCTCTAACATCTTAAAGCACCGTTTCAAGCCAGTGATAGTTGCTGTGTGGTCCCTCGCTGCCCCAAATCACACATACAGAATGATAATCACTGTGTTTCTGCTTGCATTTCATATTACAGGCAGGTTCCTACAAGGAAAATCCTCCCTGTTTGTCAAGAAAATAGATCTAGGTCATGCTTTCTGTGAAAAAGTGGGAGTGAAAGCAGTGGGGGAACAAGGCAAAAAACAGAATGAGCTTTCAAAAGTGTTTTTTGCAGTGGTACAGGTATGTGTGTCAAGCCTCAGACATATCCTGGCATGACTAAACCATCTCAGGCTCAAATATGGCTTTGCTCAGGGCAGAGCAATCAGTGCATCAGAGTCTGGCTTTAATATTAATTTTAAACTTTTTAAGACCCATGATGGGAAGGTTATAAAGACCAGCCATGGAAACTTGCTTTGAATTGAATATATAGATTTATGACTAAAGAAATTGCACAGTCACATCACTGGTAATGAATCTTATTTGTTCCTCATTTAAGTAAACCTTATAAATTCTAACTGTCCAGGACCAGAGACTCATTTCACTTTTTTATATATACTATATCAGAAAGATCAATATCCAGAAGGTTTCACAAGTTTGGACAAATGCATGAAATCCAGAATATTTCTATTAGACTTAGTACTTACCCAGAAACAGATACCCAAGCAAGTAAATCAACCGTTTAGTGTGACACAGTTTTATTCTTTTTCATTTATTTATTTTGAGGGCTGCTTTTTTTATTCATTTCTGCAAATGGGTTAACAAGGGTGGCCAAGAATCTCATGTCAGTCCGCTCAAGGCAGCTCTGTTAATTCATGTCCCTTTTTAAGGCCCTCAGCATGGCAATTCCCTTGCTGTTCCCAGACAAAGCAATTCTATGACACACTTGTCTAGCCACAGATCATCTGTGAAGAGCAGAATGGAATCTTCCTCATTCATGGAGGTGAGTCTGAGGAACAAACTGCAGTGGTCTGGCTTGTGTTGGTGGTTAGTTATTCAGAAGTCATTGCATCATGACCAAAGCAATCCTTTCCTTCAGATGTAAAACCACCCAGAAGTGGTTGCTATGCAATACTGAGAACTGGAAAGAACACAGTGGGCTTCAGATAAACAAGCCTCCACAGATACCCTGAACATTCTGACTTGGTGGCAAGGGATGCTAAAAGAGCTGTCATTCCGAGGTAATGCCTGAAAACCTCTGACAACATTTTCCAAAGTGACTGCCAGAAACCTTGAAGGATTTTTCAAGCTAATACAGATATAAATCCTGGGCACGTTTTTTGTGTTCTGTAAATAAATGCAAGAAATCCATTCTTTCAGAGAGGAAAAATATAGCTAGCCTTTTATTTTCACTTTTTGGTGGTGTTTTTGTTTCTCTTCTATTTTTTCTCACAGTAGGGTGATTAATGCCTGCTGGTGATCCTGTGGTAATATCTCTATGCCAACAGCAAAATGATAAAGGTTAAGTCAGACATGGACAGACAAAGAGACCTAGCTATCTTCTCTGCTGTCTCTATGTGTGACAGAGCAGTGTGAGGCACCTCACCTGCCAGCATACCTTCCCACCAGCATTAGAGTTATACAGCATGACTGCCCCATGTCAAACTCCATCACTTTTCTAGTCAAAGATATGTTGCTTTCTCGGGTTTGGTTTTCTCACCCGAGATTCCGGCTGTTAAGAGTCCTTGGCCCTCTAAAAGCCCTGAGCCGCGTCGCGTGAAAAAGCAGAGTCTCCAAGGCCTTGTTTTCAGGTTTCTCGTGTTGTTTATTATTTGATATCTCAAAGTTTTCTCTGCACCCAGCCGAGGTCCGGACAGTGACTGGGACACGAGGCGACTGCCCCTCGGTGAGGCGGTGCTCTACTCTTATACAGATAACTACGTGTCCATTATTTACTAATTTGTGTCAATGCCTAGTGCCTATACTAGAAAGGTCACTTGTACCTTAACACAATCCCCTCAAACTACGTTGTGTCATCACTGCCTCAGAAGGTGGAGGACGAGGAAGAAGGAGAAGAACTTAGGGCAACACCCTAAATCCTCCATCTTGTCCCCCATTTACCTCTATACTAAGAATCCTAAAACTACAAAATTTTTCACCCAGTGCTGTGCTAAGCTACTATTTTCACACCCTTGAGGTTTGCAATTCTTCTCTTAGTGTTGGAAACTTCTCCCATGGACTAAAATCAAACTCGGTGTCTTTCCGGGCTGTGTGCCAAGGTCTCCAACCCCCCTGGACCGGCCTCACACCCCCCTGTCCAGGGCTCAAATTCTCTTCCTCAGGTCCCAGGTCACCCAAAGGAATGCCCTGGACTCCGACATTGCTTAATCATTTTACACATTTTAGAGCAGCTCTTAAACCATTATATTGACCTTTGTCTACAATATGCAGACACTAGAAGACCAAAATAGAGTGAAAGGAAAGAAGGATGGAGAAGACAAGCTCCAGGACTGGATCCTCCTCATAACCAGTGATGGGAGAAGTGCTGAACAGCTGAGACTCACTGCAGTTTCAGCTGGTGCTTAAACAGATGAAAAAGTGGTGAAGAGCTATTGAAAAATATGAGATACTCAACCAGCTGCAATCCTTGTACGGGGGAGGACTGAGAGAATAATTTATCCTGTGGATCCACAGCTGTCTTCAGAAGACTTAACCTCTAGGAGCATCCTTCCCAAGATGCCATTCCCTGTTAGGAAATAGTCTGGAGGCAGAGTTGTTCTCTACAGCTTGGGCATTGATCCACGGCTCCATGGGGCAGTGGGTAAAGTTTGCAGGAGCAGCAACGGGGACACTGTAGGACCAAGTGAGGTATCAAACAGCTTGGTAGGTTCTTTGACTGATGAAAAGCTTTCTCTAAAAACTGATGTGAAATTAAGTTTTCAGCAAAACAGTAATTTTGTAAGTACTGCCTGTGTTCTGCAGGCAACTTTGATTTCTTTATTGCTTGAAAGAACTACTTGGAAATTTATATTTCTGTAGCTAAAAATATATCTAGAATTTTACTTTCTGGGTGTTTTAACTGAAAAAAATGTATTTTCCACTAGGAAAAAAAAACCCACAAATTTTCTTTTTTATTCTTTCTACTTATCTTCTATTTTACAACACAAAAATTACATTTATTTGCTTTTTAAGGTATGTCTAAGCATAAATAAAATAAATGCAAAATAGGATAAACAGAGCTTACCTTACTTACAAATCAGACAGTACTTCTCCAAGAAAAAAAGTCTTCCTTAGATCCTATTAAATGCTATGAGATTGCCAGCCATTCTGTTACCACTAAAGGTTTGGATCACTTTTCTCCATAATACACTTCACATTTTCCCTTAACCTTTAGACAACTGGATTACCCTCTGACTTTTCTTTTCCGAAGTTATTTAGATGCTGGATAGAATGACTGCATTTTGCTGTTCTAAGTGTTTCCATATATAGGAGACAAATCCATCAGGTTCTGATCTGCTTTCTCTTACTGTATAAATAAAAAATATTTTTAAATTTTTGACTTTTTTTTTACTATCAGGAGACCCAGGAGTTTTGAATTCTTTTATCCACAAAGCAGGAATGTATTTCCCTGGACAAGGTGCACAGATGCTGCTGGCCAGACCCTTGCTGTGAGTTGTCAAGTTTTAGAGCACTCAGGCTGTGTTGCAGCAGTTTTGATTTTCTGCAACAGAAAACAGTTTTGCAGCAACAGAACGATGAGGAGATCAGCCTGTAATTTCAAAGTATTTCTGTACTGCAGAAGGATTTCATCCTTTTCCACACTTTTTTCATATTTGCTGCATTTTTTTCATAATTTTCCTGTCTCCCCCTTCATCACTTCCTCATTCTGATGCTTTCTTTGATAGCTCTGCTTTTCCAGCTATGCCTGCAAATGCCTTCATGAACTTTTCTCTCTCTCCCTCATCACAGAGGGCTTCAGGCAGCAGCCAGACCAAAATTACAAAGCCAAGGGAAAAACACAGTAAGAGCTCCAATTTTTTCACATAGGATATGTAAAAGAAATGTAACATCTAACCACAACAGGGCAGAAATATTGCTTCAAACATGTTCAACCTGATACAGGGATAACAACAGACTAGACGCATCCCTTCAGTCTTAAATTAAATCCCAAGATTCCCCTCTAGCACACCACAGTTCAGTGTTCCCCAATTCCCTGTCCCAAAAGTTTAAAATCCTACTGTCTGTACTACGAGCCTTGGTTTACTAATGACACTTCTCTGATCTCAGCCTGTAACTGGCTTGGGAGAAAAAACCATCAGAAACAAGCTTTTCTGACTGAAGAGACTTAATCTTCTCTGGTTTCCTATTTTGGGGTTGCAAAGCAGTGTGATACTCTTTGCAGTGTGTTGTGTTCTATATTTTACAGTTATATCATCTGAGAAAATGGAAAAGCGACAATGAAGGCAGCAGTCACATTGCTTCTGATACAGCAAAGAAACAAAAATCCAGCATACTAATGAAAAATTACAAAAATGTGACACAAGGGAAGTACTCTGAAAAACAGTTCTTTGGAGGGAAAGAAAGGTGCTGCAGGAATTGCCTGGTGTGAACACCAAGTGGCATTCTGGGAATTGAATTTCCCTCTCTGGCACAGCAAGGGTACATTATGTGCTTTGTCCAGGCTTCCCTTTCAGTTCAATTCATACCAGCATCAACCCTAGAATAAATCATGGTCTGGTCCCTCCATGGAAACATTTTCTTTAAAAGTTAGTACTGTAAATTCACTCCAGAATTGAAACTTGGCTTTGCAACCTGTTCTGGATAACCCTTACTCATAGTTCTTATCCCATTGCTTTTTTATTTTCTGCCTACCCAGCTCCTGCTTTAGCCAGCACCAGGGGGAGTAGAAAAAATTAAAAATTAGGAGATCTCCTCAGTGCCTGTAGGTGGCCTAAGAGCAGGAGATGGTACTGCAGGCAATGGATGGGCGTCCCTTCTTTGCCAGGTCAGCAGCACGCAGGGCTCAGTCCTGCAGAGGTACAGCGGTGGAGTCAGGAATCAAACTACCTCCCCACAGATCTGCATATTGGGGAAAAAAACTCAACTGGTTCCTCAGGAAGGAAGAAGACATATGACATCCAATTTTACATCCTTTTTGAGAAACTGAGTTGTATTTTTTTGTTGTTGTTGTTGGAAATGTAGGTACACATTATATTTTCCATCTTTTTGGGCTTTTGTTTTGTTTTTTTTCTAGGCAGTTTCCCATCAAAGAGTGTCCTCTGTGTCTCTCTTGTTTCCTCTAATGGAAAGCTGCTCTGAACTCTCAGCCAGGATGGGGATAATAAACACCTCCAAATGATCATTCTTTTCATAGGTGCAGGTGGGAGCTCAGTGTACCAGCACACAGTGTCTGCTAATAATTTTATGCTATGTGTACTCTATTCACATAAAAAAAAGGTGGGATAATCTTCAGTGCAGTGTGTGGGAACAGTCCTAAAGCCTGGAAAAATAACTGTATTTGCACACCTCATAGTACTGATTTGATTATTCTGTTAAGTCAGAGCTGCTAACCTTGTGCTGTGCCTGAACACTTGGACCCTGGATTACCACCAGGAATATAAGAACAAATAGGAAACTCAGAACCCTTAAAGTTAGCTATAAGGCTGGTTTTAAATAACTGACAATCTCTAATACTACTTGAACATTTTACAAGAACATCTCTGCATTGACCTGAAAAATAATGCAAGACCATGGAATTGGTTCAATACTGGTTTAATAATGGTTTATTCTTGCCATAACACACAGTTGGAAATATAGTGTATCATTCCATACAAATAGATGGTTTGTAACATTTTACTGCGGTATCTGGGTTTCAGCTGGGATAGAGTCAACTTCTTCTCAGTAGCTCTTATAATGCTGTGTTTTGGATTTGGAATGAGAATGGTGTTGATGGCACACTGATGTTTTTGTTTTCTGCTAACTTGTGTTTATTCTGAGTCAAGGACTTTTTTCTTTGTGTCTCATGCTCTGCCAATGAGGAGGTGTGCAAAAGAAACTGGGAGGGAGCACAGCTGGGACAGGTGACCTGAGTTGATCAAAGGGATATTCCATTCCACAGAGAGTCATGCTCAGTATACACACTGGGGGAGTTGCCTGGAAGTGTGGCTGATCTGGGCTCAAGTGTCTGGCATCGGTCAGCAGGTGATGAGAGATTATATTGTGCATCACTTTTTGTTTCTTCTTTTATTATCATCATTATTATTATTATTGTAAATCACCATTATTACTGTATTTTGTTTTCAATTATTATATTGTTCTTATCTCAATATACAAGTTTTACTTTAAATCTCCTCCCCATTCCACCAGGGTGAGGGAGAGAGGGAGTGGCTGCATGGTGCTTATTTTTCACCTGGGCTTAAAACCATGACATATGGTTAAATGAAATTACATCAGAAGAAATCTTCTTTTTGCAGATACTTATGACCTATGATTCTGTTTAGTGAATGCGATGATTTAAAGTTGTATCATGGTTTGAATTAAAAAAAAATCTATCATAAAATCATAGTGTTAAAGACTAGGGATTCTTTGCATCTCTCACAACTTTTGCACTTTCTTTCCTGTTAAAGGCATATTTCTCCCTGTCCTGTTTATTTGAGCAAAATGAGACTGTCTTCATTGCACTTGGGTCTCAGTTTTCTCTTGATGCTCTTCAAGTCTTTGCTTTACCTTCACAGGATTGCCAAAGCAGCACCTATGTTTGCAAAAACTGGATATCTTGGGAGTTGTGCTGCAACTGTACTCCTCTTTCCAGCAGCAGTGTTAGTATATTGTCCTAAGTCTCCAAAATGGAACAGATGCAATTCCACATTTGTACTCTAATTTTGCACTCCAAACTCAGTTACACCATTCTGATAAATGCACAACATGCCTTCATTTCAGCTCATATATGAAAAATATAGTATTACAATAATCTTAGTATTTTTTTGTCTCCAGTAATGTCAAAATGAAAACAGCTAATTTGTAGAAAATATATTTTTTCAGAACATGTATTTCATATATAGCCTCACTAAAAGGGATGTGGTGATAAAAAATACCAACAAGGGAATACCATTGGCCATAAAGAGAAATAAGATGAGGGAGTTGTTGTTTCTATATTTTTTCCTTTTATTCTTTCCCAACACAAGTCTCATTACCTGCTTTCCTTGTCTTGGAATTCTTTTTAATACCTCTAAATCATGGAAAAGAATTGTCATATTCTTTCCCATGTCTGAAAATTCGGTGGCAACACCAGGTGTTTTGTTATTCTGGAGCTCCTGATTGCCTCTTGAATCACTTCAAATTTAATCCTTCCACAAATAGCTCGTGTCTGGGAGACAGCTTTTTGTTAACTATTAAACATCTCCCTGTAGTGGACACATAAAAGTACTTCTCCTTGCTCTTCTGTAACTGGGTTTTTATAATGAAAAGGATTCCTTATTTGTTCTTTATCAGACATAGACATGGTTAATATCCTCTCTTCCATGCCTCGATACCCTTGTAAAATGTGTTTATTTTACTGATCTTCCTAACCTAATTCATCTTTTTCCCCAAGTCATGGAAGTATTGCCTTTCCCCATTTACTGTTGACCTCATGAGTTTCCCTCTGGCTTTAGAGTGTTTCTCATCCAGAGTTCAATTCTGATTCTGAAGGCTACAACATTGCTATGTGTCGATCTCAGCTGCTTTCCTGCAATCTTTATCAAACCATTATTTTTCCATTATTTTTGAATTTGCTCCAACTATATGTTCAAATCTTTTCTTTGCCATCTCCTTGCAGGTGTCCCACCCGGTATCAGTTTTCTCTTAAACACCCCAATATTTTTGGAATACTCCAAACACTTTTAACTTGTGACCAATATTCCTGTCCTTATTCTGGATTCTTCAAAGAGTTTGTATTTTCTTCTGTGTCTCAACTGCTTTGTTTCATTTTGCTTAGTTCTTGGTTGGAGCCAATAATTTTCCTGCAGTACAGAGCTCACCTGCAGCCAGCTCCCCCTCTCTTTCTGCTGTGTCTTTAACATCCTCATCTAGACCCCACAAATCTTCCTTCCCTTCCTTAGGGTATCAATCATCCAGGAAAACACTGGCAATTTAAATAAACTTGTCTTTAGTCCTTCAGAGAGCCAATCTTGTATTTTATGATCAGTGAGCTTCATGTGAGAATGACACAAGGGTTTCCTGGTGCCTTCCCTTAAACCACAGCCAGGAGAGTAGAGAGAGCAGCACACCCAGTTGCTGCTGACAGCATGGTGTTCACCAGTCATCCAGGTCCCATTTCATTCACTGTGATTACCCCTCCATTCCAAAAAAGTGCCAGACTTTCATGTTCAAGGTTTGTTTCCTAGTCCTATTCGTTATTTCACAGCTGAGATAATCACAACTAAGAGGTTCCTGGTTTATTTAAAGTCAAAATGCTGGATATTCATATTCTCCTGTATTATTTTCACAGCTCAGATTATTCAGCACAAAAAAAAAAAAATAAAGTGGGTACATAAAGCTTTTTGTATTTTTTTCGATTTAAATTTTCCTGGTGAAGGGACCAACAATGTGCACAACAGCCAATTTGCAGGAACAATTTCCTCAAATTTCCTCAGGCTCATCATTATTCTTCTATATATCTGACCTGGATATCTTTGGGCATACCTGCAGCAATCCAAAATATAGTGAAGAGGTACTGGTAAACAAAAGTCTAAGGACCGTTTTAAACATTGGCTAGTACATGCTTTTGCACAATACTTCGTCCTATTTACTAACTGAAGAAGTAATTCACTCTGTAACTTAAGGTATCAAAATTCTAAACACACAAATGTCAGCAAAATGTAAACATGTAAACAAGTAAGACAGCTGAAAGAGGATGGACAAGCAAATTTAAAACAAATATTAAAGAATAACCTCACGTTTATTAATTTTGTGTAAACAAAATTTAACTTAAACTGTATCACTTTGAACCTTGTTTAAAGTCAGACTGAGCGCGTGACTCTATAGCTAAATCACATTGACTGAAAGAATTGTGCCCACTTATAAAGCTGAACTTGGATCTTGAAGTTAATGGAAGTCTCTATATTGAATTTATTAAAAAATTATCTTTAACACAAACAGGATGATGATCTGCACACTTGCACACAGTGGAACTTTGGAGGAAGCCTCCTGTTGGAAGCCTGGGTACTGAGAATTTTAGATTTTCTGTGCTGACAGGCACTGACCCCTGAAAGAAAACACTGCATTTGACCTGAGGCTGTGCAGAAGGCTTTCAAAATTGAACTATAGAACTGGCTTTATGGGTGTGTAGTTTGAATAGAAGTGTGTAATAGGACATGGTGGAAAACTTAGAGTTTAAGGTTTTAGAATATAGTAATATATACGAAGCAAGATGGAGGATTTAGGGTGTAGGCTAGTCCTTCTTTTTCACCTTCTTCTTCATGGGTCAGGATGGTATTTTGTAATTGGATAAAAGAGTCCTCATTGCGGGCCATGGGTGGTTGGTTATTGGATTAAAAGTAAAAAAAATTTAGGTGTCATTTCTCTCTTGGACAGTTTATTCATAAAAGATCTTGTATAGAGATAGATAGGGCTCCATTTTTTTACTTTGTTAGCTAGAAGTGCTGTAGAACTCACAGCTTGTGAAGCTGTAATATAGATAAGAATTAATAAACATCTGAGTCCAAACAAGAAATACTGTCTCAAGTATTTAATCCTGACTCTGGCAGAAAAAGAAGACAAAACACAACAGCCTCCGAAGGAAGCTGGGTTCCTCGTTCCATGGCAGAGGGGGCTGTGATCTCTGTACCTATGAGCTCATGGTCTTTGACCACTGCAGATTGATCCTGCTGATTCCTCCTCAGCTCCCACCAGTGCAGTGGAAACACAGGCACATTGCCTCACCTGCCTCGTTTTGTGTCCTAACTGAGGGTTGCCATAGGAAGAGAGGCTGAATGGTGTCTTAGCAAGCTCTTCCAACCTCTCTAAATGTGTAATAAACAACAGTTAATAGCCAAGAAAACAAAGGCTTACACTTGAAATCTGTGCATCAGAAAAAGACCAAAAGCCAGGTTCTGGCCAAAGAACATCACAGGACGAGACACTCACATGTCAAGGCGTGAGGGCAGCAAACACATCATCCTTTGCATTACAGCAGTCTACACCAAACCTTGCAAACCACAGAAGATGCCTGAGCCTCCTTTGGGAGTTGTCAGAGTCTGTGGGATCTTTGCCATACCCAAACCATCTTCAGCTGGGCCTGCAACTGGGTGAGGAGCAGTGACACCATGCCAAGGTGGGCTGGGAGGAGGTGATTGGGGGGGCTGGGTGGGTTCTGGGCCCCCCAGCCCTCAGAGCCATCTTTCTGTGATGGTGTGGAAGCTGGCTCTTCCAATCCACAGCTTGTGTGCAGCATGAGGAAAAGTGGCACAGGGAAAAAAGCCCTGCAAACCTTCCAAACACTCCATCTTTGGCCCTGGAAAGTCCCTCTTATTTTTCTAACTAGAGCCAGCTCATATTACTCAGAAGGAAGATTGCTTAGAAGAGGGATATACCCTCTAAAAACCAGGTTGTGTACTAGTTGAGCCTATTTCTTTGCAGAGGATTTTCTCAGGGATTTAAGAATCAAGTATAGCTGATGGGATATCCTGGGAATGCTGTTTGATTGGGGAACAGCTTGTGTGGTATATTTATACAGTTTTCTTATTCTAGTGTGCTTTCAGGGTGATGCTCCAAGTTTAGGACTGGAATCTTTCTATTTAGGAAATGAAAAATTACAAAGTGTCAGGTTTTTTTCCTCTCCTAGTGAAATAATCTAAAACTGGGAAGCAGATTTTGAGAATTTTTGCTAATATATCTATTTGAAGGGACTGTATCAAAAAGGCTGAGTGCTGAAGACTCTCTCTCCAAGACCAGAGGATATCCTTCGCTCCTCAGCATCAAAGAAAGTTCTACATATTTATTTAATTTTACACTACTTTGAGGAAGTCACAGGAAAATAAACACAGAAGCATCTCTCGTTTATTTATCTCTAGTAAATCTTATATTTTGCTGTGTATCATTCTTACCCATACACAGGCCTTAAAAAGTAAACACTTCCCTTAAGGCAGCCTTAACTAAAAATAAAAGAGGAAAATATTTTTAAAAATACTTTTTTCTAGAGATGTTGATCCTTGAAAGCATTGCCTGCAACACACAGGAAATACTCACTTTGCATTAGGTCCCACTAGGTTCCTAACTCATATAAAGTCGTGCTTGGGAAAATACTCTTTCTGATGAAAATTAATAAACATTATGCCAAGGCCTCTTTTTCTCTTTTCTATAGACATACAGAAAACTTAATTTCTAGTGGTAGAATACGCAATTTTCAAGAATGTAGTGAAAGATCAGAAGAAATAAGGCAAATATTTTCATGGATGTCTCTAATTATGCTTCCAATTTTGTATTTAACTTTCCAGACTTGAGACTTTAGGATCCTAAAATAGAAACACATTAAACAAAATATGGTCTTTATCATTAATTAAAACACTGCAGTACTAGAAAATGAGCAGGTTTGTGTTTTTTTCTCCATTTGCTGAATTAGGCAAAAATTAAATATTATGGTAATATTTGTTTATTTCAGGCAACAGGCAGAAAAAGTGATTTATTCTTACAGTAGCTTGGATAAAGTCCAGAATGTCTGATTTCCAGCTCACCATAACAACACTCCAAAAGGCCAGCTGATTTTGATAAACACTGGTATCTTAATATTTATTTTCCATATAGCCTCATCCGCAGCTCCTTCGATGTCAGAATTATCTCAGTGAACCGGAAACTTCTTGTTCTGGTGAATAGACATTAAACAATTCATATTGTTCAATTTCTAACAACGTCTTTCCTGGTAAATCAAGTCCAAAGAGAACCCTATCTATTAAACTTCAGGCTAAAACACTGTGTGTCAATGCAGCCAGCTCACCAGGAGGTTGTGCTTCCCCTTGTGCTTAGGTGATAATAAATCCAAATGTGGTCCAGGCTATCTGTTGGCAGAGACAAACCCCTCATTTTGCTCCTCAACTACATCCCCTCCAGCTGTTGTCTGCCTTTTCCATTCAGACTGTAACCTCTTCATTGCAGGGTCCCTCCTTCAGCCCCTCTTTGCCTATTGCCAGGAAGAAGGAATCCCAGTCCCAGGATGGGTCTCTAGGTGCTGCTGTAACACCAGTAATAATATATGCTGCTGCAACTATTTTTCCAGATATTAAATCTGTACCAAGACTGTCTGGTATCCTTGGAAAGAGATGGACAGAAATGTCATATTTTCTGTTGACTGCAGTTCTAACACTGCAGGGCTCGTATCCAACCCATGCCATATCCCAGCAGTGTGACCAGTTTCCCTCACATGTACTGGGGCATGAGGAGGATCTGCCTGCCCCAAAGCCTGCAGTCCACATTTCAGGACATCAATGCTTTGGCCAAACACAAGCATGACATGTATGTTCCCCTTTTAGACTAGTATAGGAGGAATTTTGTTGAAAATATGGCCTCTCCTTGCACCTATTTCCATTTCTCTGAAACTGTCAGATGCCCTTTGAACTTTCTCTCAGAGGAGGAAAAAATGACAGGTTATTTCTATTAACTTGCCACACATTTGTGCCCTCAGCAGTGTCAGCAAGGGTGCTGCACGGTGACCTTGCAAGGACAGAGTGTGATACACAAACCAGCCATTAATCCCTGCAAGAGGAGGGAGGCCAAATGCCTCCAGTACTGGTTCTAGCTTTGCTTATAATATGCATATCCAGCATCAGTTAGCTAGTTAGCACTAGTTTAGCACTAGTTAGCTCTAGTGCTGTCCACATTACAAATGTAAAATTGCTAACACAGCTCAGCTCTGCTGCAAGGAATCTCCTCATGTGACTTTGGGGTTAAAGCAGCTGCAAATTTGCCTAGCATTTCTTTTTTTTTTTTTTTTTTTTTTTTTTTCTCATGTTACACATATTGTGGAACTGGAGAAAGAAAAGCAACAGATAGGCAAGTACAGTGAGAGAAAGATACAGTGTGACCTAACGGGGAAGGGAAAAGAAGATATTTTGTTGCCAATTATGCATTTCCTTCTCTCTACCTTTTACTGGAGTTAAACCATCTCACCTGTCTTTGTAGAAGTATTTTGAGAATAATGCAGTGAAATAGCATATTCATCTGTGTATTATTAGTACTATAATTGTTGTTATTACTGCTATTGTTATCTACAGTAAAAAACAGCATTTTGTTTTCTTATCTCACCATGTGCTGATGATGTCCTCTGGCAGACTTATTATGATACTGATAAAATGCAACCTTCTGACCCCACTCTGCTTTGATGACTTGTCATTTGGCCCCTAGAAATAGCATTGTTCAAAATTATATCAAATGACAGTTGGTGTTTTATACTGTTAATCTAAGGAGACATTTGGAGACAAATAACCATAATACCTCAAAGTGACTATGGCTACTGCATACACATAGTAACAGCCAGGCTGAATTCCACTTGTATAATATGGATGTTCTTGTTCATATAATTAAAATTAAATCAGATTATGGAGATTTTAGGTTCACAGAGAAAATAAAATCACTGTCATGCAAGAAGTTGTCAGTGAAAATCAATGATAATTAGAGGTACTTTCTACTTCTTCGTGTTTAGGGCAGACTGTTACTGAGAGCTTGCTGGGCAGACTGTGGAGGTGTTCAAATGCTCACGACAGCACTGAATTTATAAAAATACCACTGAAGTCAAAACTCACCATATGAGTGAGTGAACAAACAAATAAGGGGGGGAAAAAAAGGCCATCCAAAACAAGGGACAGGTTATTAAGCAGGGAAGTAAGAATTCTGCTTTTATTCTGTCCTGATTAAAAAACTGGTGGTGATACAGCCACCAGAAAACTATTTTTACAGTCTACTTTTCAGTGCAATTTTAGGCATTAAAAACCAAAGTGGAAAACAGAAGATTTGAGGTAAAATTTGTAGCTGGGTTCAATTTTGGAGGATTCTTAAGAGCAAGAAAATTGACCTAGTAGAACAATTTAGTATTCAGTGTGTTTTCATGCCTCATTTCTGGAGAGGACTAGCTACTTTGTGAGAGGAAGTACAGGAATACTCATGTAAATAATTACCAAATCATCTGCCCACATATTTTTTGAAACTCATCTACCCTCTCCTACATTCACCTGCTCAGAGAAACAGCATATTTACCACATTTCCAAAGTTTTAAAGTTTTATAAAACCAAAAATCCTATGGTTTCTACAATTTCAAGTCCAGTTTGAATTGTATTTCATTCTTGCCTTTGTTAGTACTTAGCAACAGTGAGTGCTAATGGTTTAAAAAGCATTAAATCCATTTCCATATGTGTGAATCCTATATATTCTGACTTGCTTCAACCCATCACTCTGGTGTTGAGTAAGGCAGGAGACAACCTTTCCTTTGCCCTCTCTGAGGCACTGCCAGATGTGGAGGTGCTGAGTGCTGGGACATTTGCAGCTCTGTCTGTCCAGCCCAAGCTCTGTCTGCCCTGAAGCCTGGTTTGCCTATTGGTAAGTGATGTTCTCTTGACATTGGCTGCGCATTATAACCAGAAGCACTGATGGGGTAAGACTTCCAACCTGGTGCCCATGGTGGGCCCATGCTGCCTCTTCTGACACACCCTTGGATTCAGCAATCTCTTGTTCTCACCCATGGAGAGTAATTCCAGCATGGAGTTGGCAGTACCCATGTGCTCAGCTGTAAACCTCGGCATACCAACACTCAACACCTCCCATCTTGGAAGCTACTTTTTTTCTCTGAACTCTTTCATGGAAGCATCCTATTTTCTGCCTAGAGGTTCATCAGTTCTTGCTGCCTCCTTGGCTTTCAATGAGACTGTCTCCTTGGCTTTCAGTGCTGTAAAGGCTGAAATTCTCAATGGTTGCAAGGAAGTTTGCAAGGAAGTTTGCAAGGAACCAACAAAGTACTTTGGGGAGAAGGTGGGAAATAAATGCAAATTAGTGTGTTAGCATGACAAATAGTGATCCTAGTTTTAATAACAATTCAATTTTTATTCTCTCCAACTGAAGATGACACTGCTGCTTCTCATTTTTAATTAATAGAAGAAAATATAATTAGAATATTTATTCTCTCCATGCATAGTTCTGATTATAAAGAGCTACAGAAGAAAAGGCAACGAATCAGACCTGTTCAACCCTGTCTGTGAACTGAAAAAGCATGTTCATCTACAAGTGTCTTCTCACCTGTCACTGCAAGGTAGACATCAAGTGCTGGTATTTACTCAGATCACTGACCCTGGAGAAGCTGCCAAAAAATTGGTAGAAGTCCCTTTCTTCACCGATACCAAGAGCTACACTCAGCCCCAAAACTGACTATTAATTACAGTGATCAGGGAAGGGACAAGCGCCAAAGATCTGTGCAGGACCTGCTGCACTCACAAAGTTGTTTTTGCAATCACACTGACATTTGTGGAAGCTGCAGCAATCTACTCTACAATAATTACTATTTTAGAAGGAGAGAACCATAAGAGGTGTTGTCCTGAATCCTGTTCCATGCTCAGAGCTGTACTTATTCATGAAGCACCTCAATTGCCTTTGAACTCTCTTCCTTTGGCCTTTAAATCTGTTCACAAAACAAGTGTGCAGCATAATTAACAATTCAGCCTTGGCACAGGCACAGAAGTTGATTAGAATGAACAGATAAACCATCTGTATGGTGTGCCAGATAACTTCAGCTCCTCACCTGTTTGTGGTAGGGGAGTCCATTTATTTGAATTACTTTCCCAATGATTTTACTGGCATGTTAAATTCTCCATCAATTAAGCTAATTAATAACAGAATTTTGTAGTGTCATATGCCTAAAGCAGCATCAGGAAGCCATATTGGTCATTCATGGATTTTAATCCTTGATTTTCCTTATTGATTTAATTTTAATTAAATGTGAATTGTTTAGCAGTCTGTTAAGAGTCAGTGTGGCAGAGGAAGGGAACAGAAGCAGTACCAACTCTGAAAGTGTAGAGGAAGCATGAAGCAGATCAAGAGCTGACACCTTAGATCTGCAGAGGCCGCACTTCAAATTAGTCAAAGGTGCAGACCATGCACTTAGAGAAGAAGTAGAAATCTGTCTGAAGGCTGACCTGTCCTGTTAGGGCCATATTGATGAAGGTGTTGACTTTTGTTTCCTGTTTGGGTTATTTTAGAAGTTATCTGAGGCTTTGAAGTTCTGTCTTTTCCCCATTTAGCAACATGTTTCCTAGTCAATAGGAATCACCGTGCTCAGCTACAATCTCAGTTACATGTGTTGTAACTGATAAATCAGCCCCAGCACCTTTCCTGCATCAGTGATTTTTATGAGTATGGGGGGTGCTACAGCTGAGGAGAGGCAGAGGAGCAGCTGGAGCAGTATCAAGCTTTGCAGCCTTGGAGGAGGTGCTGCAGCCATGGACAGGCTTACTTTGATGCCAGCGGTACTGAAAGGCTTTAGAGAGGCACTGAGTGTGAAATGGGATTTTCTTGTGACCCAGAGAGCAAAAAGATTTTTCTATGAGAGCCAATGAGTGCAGAAACACTCTTAACAACACTCATAACAGAAATGCTGCTTCATTATACCACTTTTCACAGCAAAGATGACTTGCTTATTCACTGTCACACTCAACCCTTGCTACATGATATATTTAGCACCTTTTATGATTTGTCTACCTCTGCAACTCCTGTACTGGTCCCCATTGACTAAAGTGATATAGGTAGTAGAGGGTAACAGCAGCACACTAAACAATGGATATTAATCTCTCATATACTAAAAAAAGCCTTTTTATTAACAGGGTGTGGAAAAAGTGCCAGTGAGGCCCCATCTCTTCACCTAAAGGACCAGATAGTAAATTGAATACAAGGGAAAGAGGAGTTGGAAAGTGAGAAAGATGAAGGGAGCCACAAACCCAATTTTTGCTTTTTATGGGTGAAAACATTACAAAGCCTGTAGCTTTACTAAGATTTCTCTGGGACCTACACTATAGCAAATGTTGGTTTAATGTTCACTCATGGGATTTTTTTGACACAGCATCTTGAAAGGACTGTGGCTGGTAGAGGGCTGTAGTGATGGGATGGCCCAATTGCCATGTATAGTGTAGGGCTCCATAGCCAGGTTTCCAGAGGTAAGCTCCAGCACTCGTATCCAACCCGTGGCAGGGAAATTTCAGGCGCTCTTTCCCCCACTTCAGCCCCTCTTTTGCCATAGGATTTTACATAAAAGGAGATGACCAAGACCTTGTGGCTTTTCCTGTTGTGGTATGAAAATCCTTGACAAAAGGAAGTGGTTGGTTTGTCTAGACAAATCTCCAGGGACAGAACATGTAAGAGGCCCAGGCTTTTAACCCATTGTGAGGGTTGTGCCCAGCATCAAGTTTAAAATTCTTATTAGAACAAAGGGTGGAAACTTTTGACTCTTTGTTCACTTGATATGGCAAAGGTCTCTCTAAGACCTGCAGTAATACTTTACTAAGTGGTCCTTCACATCAGCAAAGATTTTATAGTAATAGTTCTCTGATTATTCTGTTTTTTCATGATTAATACAACAGAAGGATTCAAACACAGACTCTGTGCATTTAACTCTTTCCTTTCTGGCTCTGCATCTTTCAGCATCATGCACATGTGAGGAGATTCCTTCACAATGCTATGCAACTGTGTGCTTTCTAAGACTGCTGACACAGGAGTGTCAGCATAATTTTCTCTTCAAATTTCTATTTATTGTGGACAGCACCAACAATCTTGGCTGTATATTTCAAAGAATTTTCTGTTTAAAATATATATTACCTATGTGTGTATATATATTCACATGTTTCTATTAACACCTAGTTACTGGTAATTGTTGAGAAAATATCTGTTTTTATAAGAAAATGAGGGATTTCCCTGTCTTTTTGAATTCTAGAAATAAGTCTCCTCACATTAACACAATGTAAAAAAGCCTGAAAGATCCAGAAGGTAATTTAAAAAATAACTTCCTAGATATTATTCAGAGAACTAGCATAGATATTCTTCTTATAAAAAGAATCCCTCATCTTCTATAGTCTTGTTTACTGTTTCAGTGCTTATATAAGAAAGCAAGGCTAATCTCACAATACTTCTAAGTTATTAAATCTGAGAATAAATTGTGCTTCAGGGAACTTTCTTTGGAAAAAAAGGAGAACACTTTTATAAGATTTGTGATTCCAAAGCAAGAGTGGTTACCATTTTTTGTGGGCTTGGTTCACGTCTCTGTATCTGCATTTCATGAATTGAGAGAAAAAAAAGGCACTGTTACCTGTCTCTCTGATACCAGGAGCAAAACAATGAGTCCATCTCAGAAATTTCCCTGTCTCCTGGATGATAAAAGTGCTGTCCTCAGAAGTTTAAGATATTCTCTATGCCAAAAACGCATCTGAAATATGTCCTCATGGCTCACACTGGAAGGGAAATACCGCTGATGGAAAATTCCTATTGAACCAGTGGCAAATATCTCTCTTTCCTCAAAGAGTTTTAGCTGACATACCCCAGCTATGGAAGAGTCAATCCTAGTAATCCTAGGCCAAATCCTAGGCCAATTTCCATGCATAGTAATCCTAGGCAAAAACCAAAGACTTTGTAATTCTCTTTATAGCTGTGTGGATAACTGAAACAGATGAGATAGACCTCTGTATGTCCAGATGTTGAATGAATCTAAGTGCAAGAAGAATATTTTGTCTGTTGCTTTAGCACCAGCAAAAGAGCTACTGAGATGGAAGTGATGTACGTGCCGCAGTGCCCAGAGTGCCACAAAGAGCTCTGGAGTGGTCTACAAGGTTGAGGTTCCTGAGGATGAAACCTGAAGTTGCCCAAAACAAAGCTCAGAAAGGCAGAAGAGTTAAATCTGGCATGTTACTCTTTTCTACACTTTGAGACATTTTCTCATATTTCTTAATAAAAGTGTAGTTTAGATGCCCCTTGGGCAGAAACAGGGATGGGATGTGGATTTCCACTGTATTGAGAAGGTCTCTCATGACTCAGTCAGTATCTCCTGCACAAGGGGTTCCAGGTCTGACTCTGGAAAAAGGGTGTGCTTTGCTCAGCCAAGTGAGCAGCAGATCAGCTGGAACCCTGAGTCACTCACCATGAAAACCAAAATGTTCTAGAGGTGAAATCATCCTCTCAGGCACAGCAGGATGTCACACCAGAACTGCTGCCCATGGCGTCCAACGATGTCACCAAGAGGCTGGGTTCTCAGGGAATCTGGGCACTCCCTTGGGTCTGATACCTTTGGCTACAGAGCATGGGTTCCCCAGGTGCCATTCCTCCTTTGCCCCAGGACCAGCCCCACTGTGCCTAAGCTCCACACACCCACATCCTCGTGTGCATCTCAGTGTCTTGCAGTTGTTCCCTGCCTTGCAGATCATGGTGAGTTCTTCTCTCTCCTTTCAGAGCTCTTGGCCTTGCTCTTTCTCACTCTCTTCCTCTTTATGAGGGTGTTGCCTGGGTGTTTTTTCAGAGCCTCCAGGAGGAGGTTGTTTACAAACATTCTTCAAGGCAGCTGTGTGACTTGGGATACCCAACAAATGTTAAAATGAACAGCAGAAACAGGAGCACTCACAGGTTTTGAAAGAAAACAATGTCTTCAGGCAGAACTCAAGCTAGGCCTGCCAGACAGTGTTTCCTAGCATGGAGAAAGTTTTCAGCCTCTGACTCCTGCTCATCAGCAGACTAACAACCTACTATGCCTATCAGTTGTTGCTAGTGATTCATCTTCAGTGTGAAAACTTACTGATTGCAGCTAGAAAAAAACCAATGTATTTCCTATATCCATCTAGACAATGATCTCTGCAGAGAGCATTAGGTGGCTTCTTAAACCTACCTTTTCCTGCTGGTTACTTCAATTTCTTTGAGAGACAGAAGAGCAGTTGAGCAAATAATCCTGGGGACAGAACTTGAAAATAATCTGTTTTGTTCTAAAGGTTCAATAGCTGACTAGTCGTATGAAAGCCTGGGAATTAGAGCTAATACCCTCACACATCTCTGACTCCCTTGGCTCCCAGTGTGCTTTGATGTAAGAGGGAAGATAATAAGAACCCAGCTACTCTCCATTTCAGTGATGTTATATCTAATCACAAGTAGCACATACTGGAGGCACAGAGAAGCCTTGGGGATATGCTGATCAGTCACCTGGTAAAAGATAATGACTCACACAAGGCTGAGCTTGGAGTATTTCTCCTGCTTAGTCCATTGCACATGCTGAGCATTTCTGTAATACATGTGAGGTCTGATTTCTCTCCCTCCCTACTAAGTTTTTTTCACCTCCCTACAGTGAGTCTGTTCAGACATCACTCTTTGCTATGCCTCCTGAATCAAACTCAAGGCATCTCCTACATTTCCTGAACATATACAGCTAAACAGACAACCAGGCAAAGTCAATTTACATGGTGAAACTACTATGAAACTCTGTACCTTGTTATACAGTGGAAGATCATCCTTGTACCCAAGAGATGGGAGGAAGAATTTTCCCTTTTGTGAACACTGTAAATTTGACTGCAAAGATTACCATGGAAATTAAGTCATAATTTGTAGCCCCTGGGATACAAATAGCATCATGCTATTACTTTCAGAATGCTGCACTTTGACCTGTATACTTTCCTGAATAATGACTGCATTCTTTTAACAAGTCTGGTGTCAATAATAGTTCCCAGAATTCATTAAAGATGAAGAAATTATAGCATTTAACAAATCCAGTTCATTAGTCTGGGACTCTGCTTTTAAAAACATAATTTTCTTTTGTCTCCATTCTCTGATGTGTCCTTCTACCTTCTGCCAGGCACAGCCCAACACTCAGGCATTCAGTTTCTCAACCACTTTCAATATTTATTTCCACATTAGCACCTCATTCCTGCCCTTCTGCTGTAGGATGTGGCATTTATAATTCTGCCTTTTTGGTTGTTTTTTTTTTGCCAGGGGTCTCCTGGTAAACAAATTGGGGATTGATCTGGGTTAAGTTCATAACATTGTTTATTAAAAAAAAAAAAAGTTCTAATTCCTAACTTGTTTTCCATCACCAAGCAGCAGTGAAGATGAAAGGATCATGTGGTGCAGCAGCAAGAACAAAGCACCTGGGAAGAAGGGAGAGCACCCAGGATAGAGACGGGCCAAGAACTTCTTGGTCTGGCTTTGTCGCTAGGTGCAAAAACTAAAGAGTAAAATCTGGTGTTTTTGCCTGGATTGACAGTGAGAAAATAGTTTTTGCTTTCAGAAATGCAAGAGCCTGGAGTTGTTTCTATAATGAATAAACTCCTAAACTCCAGAGGATGTATAACTCACAGTTAAATATTTCTGACATGGAGGAGAGACATTTCAGATTAGTTTTTAGCCAGTATTATTTAGGACGAGAGAATAAACTGATCTGTTTTCCACAGAAAGTGTTCCAGAGCTTCTAGAGAATAGGTTTTGTTTGTCAGAGAAAACCAATATTTCATTCAGATTTTCTTAAAATTACTTTATTTTAATGGTGATGATTATCCATGAGGCTGTACATAATGGTACATGAGGCATGGTAATGAAAAGTTTAACCTTTCATCCAGCATTGTGGATTTATCAAGTCATTTAATCTTTCTAGGAAAGGGGGATGAATCATATGTATTTGTATATATACATTATCTGGCATGGAACTGCCAAGCAACTTTTTACCTGCCTAGGAGTTCCTAGAGCTTCTTTGTGTCCATCCTGAAAAATAAAACCTATTTAGATTTTGATATTTGGCATCTATTTCCCACTAAAATTTTGTTGTTTTTACCTGCAAAGTGCAAAATTCTTAACATGACAAAAATTAACTTGAGGAGTGATGTCTTTGTTTTGTTATTTTCTTGGTACCTGCACAAAATAAATGTGCAACTCTATTCTAAAGTCCAGAAAAAAATTGCTTTTTTAAGAGAAATTTAATTTGCATATGAAATAGGTTCAACTCTTAAATTCTGCATGAATTCCAAACAGAAATGAATGCATTTTATTTTAAGCAAGACAATGCTGCTTATGTTTTCCTATTCCTGAAAAATAACACTATCACACTGTTTAGAGCAATACTGCTGTAGATTGACATCTGAATTTACATAGGACAATTAATTTATAAAATTTAAGCCTGTCTCTTGATATATTACTGGAACAAGGCAGTAGATATCAACAGCTTGAATGCAGCCCTGATAGCAAAAATCAGTATTGGACAGTGTGAAAGGTGCAGTAAGCTGTGAATTAATGAGTGACCTACAGAAGGCTAAGAGAGACTTTCATTTCTCAGTTTTCCTTACCTCAAAGAAATGTTACAGAACCCTGCTCATTTGGTTAATGGAAAATTGGCTTTGTGGTTTCCTGATCTACTCCTTTCCTTCCTCTGCTGCTTTCAGCTTGCCTCAGGCTGGTAGTTAAAAGCCCTGTGCAAACACAAGGGTTGGGTAAGGCTGTGGGTGTCAGAAAAAAATGAGAGAGGGAGGGAGAAGAGGCTATCTTGAGAGTATGAGGACTGTTTCAGCAGCTGAAAATGTTGCACAGAGGGCTATGGAAGACCCAGAAGAGTCTCCAATATCCTGACCAAAACAATACACTGTAAAACAGGCAAACCCTGACTACCTGCACCACCTCCTCATGAAGTAAAAACACCCCACAGTAGCTGTTTCTGTCAAGGTGAATTTATTGGGTAGGTGATTAGCTGAACTTCTCAACTTTGCTCTGAGTAGAATTCTGTAGACTAGGGAAAGCTTGCAATTTAATTGGTGAAAATAGCAGATTTGTTATGAAACTTTAGGTGGCTGAGTTTCTCAGTGTTTATTCTGCTATTTAAAAAAAAAAAAGGAGGAAAACTTCCTTTCCTTTGTGTGTAATGTTGGAAGAAAAAAACTGCACTTCTGTGATTGACTCAAAGGGGCTTACAAAATGAAGAATCAATAAAAAGAATAATATCTTATTAAAGTAATGTCTTTTAAACAAAAACAGCTTCCAGGACTCATTTAACTGTTGAAGCATGCAAGTTAAGGCAATCATCAGCTAGACATGCGAAGATCAAAATAACTCTCAAATGTGGAGTCTAGGCTTGCTGCTTATCAAGTAAAGACTCTTTTTGACACGTGGTCTCAAGTCTGCTGTTTCTGTGGGCTGAGTTCATATCACTGATGCCAACTTTCTCCTATCACAGGCTGTCATATAAGTGAGTGAGTGAGGGGCTGTGCTGAAGACAGGGTATGTCATCTCACATTCTCCTTTACACACACTAATGTGTCAGGCTTTTCATTTTGTGACACACAGTAATAATAGCTGCTTTCTGGGTTGTCTTTTCCTTCCCTTGACATGACTGAGTCAGACTCCTGGGACCAAAGCTCAGCCATAACCTGCAGGAATGAGGCACCCTGGACCAATTCTTTAGGCCTTGAAGGACCTAAATTCAATCCTTTGCTCTTTGCACAGTGGTGCAGAGGAAGTGGCAGACAACTGGTACACAGTTCATAAAATGAAGGAAGTAGCATGTTTTCCTATCTCTCTCATGCTTCAAAAATAGGAATTCTTTGTCCTGTCAAACACATACATAAGTAACCTTGTTATCTGTGCTTTGCTCGAATTGGTGTAGTCAGCTAAAATACATGATTTGTTTACTTATTTTTCCCCAAGGTTCAGTGGATGGGGTTTTCCTCCCAAATTTGCCCTAAACCAGGACAGAGTGTTAAGATCTATAGTCTAGTGCAGAGGCAATGCAGACCCATAGAAACTATTGCCTAAGGGTAATCACATAAAAAAGGACTGATCTCCACCTTTTCAGTTTAAAGCAGCTGTCCCTTTTCCTTTTAAATATTTTCAACTTTCTATAAGGTCTATGACAATGTTGTATTCACAGATACCCTTATTCTACTTCTAAATGTCAGAGTGCTTATTCTAAGAGGTTTTGTTGCCGTGCATGATTGAGGTTTTCAAAGTTGCATATGTATTTTGTTTAATTTCCTGTACTGGTTTATCCCTTCCAAAACACCCCACCCTTAATCACATGGTATCACCCTGTCCTGAACCATCCCCTTCCCCCCCTCATTGTCCCCAGGGCTCTGCTGCCCAGGCTGCGCCCTGGTAACAGGGAGCACAAGGGCCCAAAGCTGGGTCTGCCACGTGGACTGCACTGGAATGAACACCTTCCCAAACCCACGTCAGAGCCCGCTCCTTTATTCCAAGCCTGAAGCCACGCACAGCCAAGAGATTGAGGAACCCATGAACTGACTGTTTATGCTGGTGTGGGAGCTGGTGCTTTGCCAGTAAGCAGCCCACAGAGACCAACTTCAAGGTTTGAAGCTGGAGACTGTAATGTGCATAAAATAATTTCTTATGCCAAAACATAAAATATATTTAACTGGACAAATAATAGCACCAGCCACTTCAGTAAATACATCTTAGGCATACACACATACAAGCTTATACAAATTATTTATTCAACTAAATAGAGACACCTGGGTTGCATTCATGATGAAAAAAACTGTGGCAATGGAGGTTTCACTGGGACAGTCTGCTAAACTTGCACAGCTATTAAAAAACCTGGGACATATGTGTGGATACCTCCCTGCCTTGACAAAGTATGGCAGGTTTCCATCTACCTGCTTTCTTTCTAGAAAAGATCTAAAAAAGCTAAATTATAGGCTTTTGTAGCTTCATTAAGAATGCAAAATTATCCAATATCAATTGCCAGCAAAACAAAATAGAGATAAATGCAAGGCTTTCAGGCACTTCAGACTGTGGGAGAGGGGAAGGTGTCTGCCTTGGTACTATGAACCTCATGACTTTGCCAGCCAGCCCTCACCAGATAGGAAGCTCACAGGTTTTCAGCAGTTTTCTTTGACTTTCTGATCATCTGTACCTGGTCTTGTTGCCAGTGCTGGAGAAAGTGACATTTTAAATTTACAAATGAAACCAGAAAAAAACCTGTCCAAGATCTAAAGCTTTTTACCTCTTATTTTTAGTCTATATATAACTTCCTGCGGCACCAGCATAGTTTTTCAATGCTGCTGGCTGTACTCAGGTACCACAAGATTGAACTATGTAAAAACAGGAATAGGAGAGAGTTCATGCTGTGTTACCAGAGGACTGCTCTGCTACCTGCAACCATGAAAGGATTCCATGAGGAACAACTAAGGTATGATGGTGTGGAGGGGAGAAGATGATTAGAATGGAGACATCTGAGGAAGAAGAAAGATGCAAAACAGTTGTTACCATTTATTACAAATCTAAATATTTGCTGCTTTCAACACTCTCTGAATGTAGGGTTTTTTTGTATCTGTGAAATTGCTGATGGGGGTGACTCAATTTATTCAAGTGAAGGGTGTTTCTTGCAGTAACAGATGAGTGCTTACTAGAAGAAAAAAGGGTATCTGATGAAGATGATCTAATTACAGCCTTTCAGTACCTTAAAGGACCCTACAGGAAAGATGGAGAGACGCTACTTATGCTGGAGTAGGCAGTGACAGGACAAAGGGAAACAGCTTCAAATTGAGAGTAGGTTTAGATTAAAATTATAGAAGAAATGCTTTAATGTGAGAGTGGTGAGGCACCAGAACAAGTTGCCCAAAGAAGTTGTGGATACCCCATCCGTGGAAGCCTTCAAGGCCAGGTTGGATGGGGCTTGGAGCAGCCTGGTCTAGTGAAAGGTGTCCCTGAAGGAGCTAGATTGTCTTTAAGGTCCCTTCCAACCTTTCCTCTCCCCAGGCTGGAACAAGTTGGACTGCCAATACCCTGTGCATTTCAAGTCAGCAGGAAAATTAACAACCCCTCCTAGAAGAGTGTTGAAGGACAGAAAAGGGGACTGGAACAAGAAGAGAAAGGGTGACTGAATGGAGCACTATTCAGTGGGACAATGGCCTGGCTTTGATGTGGGAGCTGGGTTTGCATCCAGGACAGGGAAGACAGTTCTGCAAGGGAGATGGTGTTGTCCATAAAGCAGCTGCTGCTGTACCCACTGTGTCACCCCTTTGCTTCATCAGCACAAGTGTCCTGCATTTTTCAGCTGTTCTGAGAGTGAGATGCATAATAGCTGTTCCTCTACATAGTCAGCATACTTGCTTTGTGTTCCCTTTGCAATGCTGACAGCTGTAAACTGAACATCTGTTGTTATTCTTGGCACATTTCCTCTTCCTTGGAGCTCAACTCACTGTCCTAGAATTCAAAGGTTCTAACTGTGTCTGGTTGGCTTGTTTTTTATTGTGTTTGACCAGGATTTTTTAAAAAATCACAAAAAAGCAATCTGAGTGAAAATGATCTTGTCCTGGTAGAGTTCATGATTGTAAGAGAAAGGACTGAATCTGAGCAGATTATGATTATTAGCACTGTGCTTCAAAAGGGCCAATGTAGCAGGCTGCAGACAGGGAGGCAAGGTGCTCACTGAGAAGAATCCCAAAGTGTAAAAATATTTCAGGAGAAATGCTAATTCCTGTACAAAGCAATATCAAGGACACAGCATAATTCTGTCCTGCTGTGGAATAAAATTAGGAAAATGCCGTAGTGAGGAATTGATAAGGACTGGATAAAGCATACCTGGAAAACCAGAAAATCCAAGAGAAATAAAAAAGGAAAACTGTGCTAGTAACTATAAATATCTATAGCAGATTGCCATATGAAAGGGGTGAAATTAATTTCAGAGAAAGCTGCAAAAGGGTGTCAAGTAAAACCAACGTTGACTAAATGCATAAAAAATTACATTTTCATCTATATATCTTTTATGAGAAAGGGAGAGAAAATAATCATCAGGAAGAGGATTAAACTGCCTAGAACCTATGTGACACTTGTGAAAGGTGACACTTTCACAAAAATATTAATAGCGATAGTTATTTAAACAGTTGAGGAACCTGAGGAGGAAGTCCACACCAGGAGAGGGGAAAGGGGAAAGAGCAGATTAAAGACTGTTTCAGTGAATGGGATATATTCAGACTGAAAGCGCAAAATTAACTTATCCTTGATTTCTTACAGAACTGGCCAAAGTGTATGTGCTTGAATAATTATGATTTTTAACAAAAAAACCCAAACCAACCAAACAAACAAACAAAAAAAGCGTATTTACCAAAAAATAGTGAAGCTCCAGAATGCTGGAGAAGAAAAAATACTATAAAGAGAATAACTTTTTTTAAAGTGGAATTTAAAGTGGAAGAAACTGTGATCTAGAGAATTACACCTTAGACAGCTTAGTTTTAGCACCCATAAAGACTAGAAGAAATTACATTTAAATAGCCATAGAAATTATTTGAAATTTAGAAAATATAAACCTAAAAAATGAAAAAAAGGTAATAATTTGGTATAGAAGAGATATCTAAATTAGGACATTACTGAACAATATGAAAATATGGTGATTATCTAGGCAATCTGTGGGGGTAGAGCAAGACAAAAAATCAGTTTAAGTAGAGGCAGAGAAGACACGTGTTAGATTTTAGAACAAACTTACAAATGATAAATATGTTTGGGTAGTACCATTGGAAAAATAATTTGTAGAAGATTTGCAGTTGAAAAGTCCCTAAAGAAGACAACCGTCTGCCTTTTTCCTATATAAAGTTTGCTTTCACACCTCCCAGCACTGAACTTTGTTGGATGAGCAAGTTCCTACAGACTGCCCGTGCAAGGCAGCTTTGATGTGTTACCTCTGCCTGTGGTTGCTTAACTTTGAAATGGGAATAGGTGTTTCATAGAGAATCTCTCTTAGATTTGAATTGGCAATACCCAACAGACCAACACCCATTGGGAGTTGTCTGGACAGAGGTGAGCCTGACAGGGTTTCTGAATATGCTCAAAGAAGTTCCCCTTGTCTGTCCTACATCAGAAATGACCTGGCACCCCTATAGCCCTGCTGTGCATGCCTAGAACTTAGAGAAAGTCCCAAGGGTGGTTTTTGCACATCAGAGCATCCCCTTTTTGGTCCTGAAACACTGCTATCAAAACGTACAAGAAGTGTTGCACAATTCATCTACACAGTTAGAAATGAGACTGACCTCAAGGTTAGGTGAATCAATATATCTTTTAGAAAACATTAAAGAGTTATGATTTCTGCTGAGTAAATATTCCTACCATGTACTAAATATAGAGGGTAATGGGTTTACTTTGACCCAGTTAAAAGAGGTACCTAAGATGCAAGCAGAAAATAATAGTTAAGCCTTGTCAGCAGATTGATATTTAATTGATCTCCTCCAAAGGAAGATAAAGCTGTGCAAGAAGTGAGCAGCAGCATGACACATACACAGTGATCAGGTCCATGACAACCTTGGCTGTGTGGAGAATGTGCTATTTGTGCATATGAACAAAAGTTTTATTGGACCACCAGCCAAATTTCCATCTGGAAAATGGCCAGGTAAAAGTGGAGATTGGGAGGGAAGAGAGATCTCCCAACACAGCACATCTGACTGGAAGTAACTGAGCCTCTGACTGTTCATAAACCACATCTTAAAATCTCTTTTATTAAAAAGAGGCTAAAATCACTCATAAAATAAGGACATTTTGCTTCATTTTTTTTTTTCTAGGCAGCTGTTCCAAAACCTTGCTGAGCTCATGATCCACACCACTTTTGTATTTCTATCCTAAACTGACAGTATTTTGCTATTTCATTTGTTCTTTTTCTAACAATGTCATTCAATTTTCATGATCAGAGAGGAGCCACATCCTGTCTCAAGCTTTATCTGAGGAAGGCATGTATCTTCACTTTCAGAGCCATACACAACATAATAATCCCTGTGGTAATGCTTGAAGAAGCTGCCTTGACAAAACAGGGCTGATGCTGCAGTGTCACTGAAAGGGGTAGAGGGATGGTAGTACTTCTGGGATCATTCAGCTCTTCCTGGAGGATGTTATGAGACAATTAACACAATAAGAGGGAATTTGAGCTGTGGTTAGGGATAGTGTTAGGGTCTTCCCCGAGACACTGGAATGAAGACAGCCATCAGCAGTCCACATGCTGTGGCTGAAATCCCATCAAGGACTTGTTGGCAGGAATTTGATCCAATACCCACATCCAGAGCAGCAGCTCTGTAATTCTCAGGAAAGATGCAGCATGGCTTCGGGTCAGTGACTGGCCAGCATTATTAACAAAGACAAACCAGAACAGAGAAAAAAATCACAGTTCTGCTCTGCTTCTAATTCTGCTTTATATTATTTCATGGACAAGCAACAACCAGGGAGAAGTCAGCAAAGAAGAAATGTTGCCTTTCCATGACCCTTGGCCTTATCCTGCAGATAGGGCTTTTCTGTGTCACACTATCTGTATTGCTACAAGATCTAGGCAGTCCCTTACTAGATGATTTTTCATGAAATAATAAGGTCAGTCTTTCTATTACATCTCACTGATAACTCAGATGAAACTCAGCTGGTTTCATCTCTACCTCTTGCCACCAGCAATTTTTACATTTCTGAAACTTTCACATTTGGCTGCAAAAATTGCATTCCAAAATCTAGACCTAGATACCCACATAAATACAGGCTCAGTCACAGAACTCTGACTTCAGAGGGCTGCAGTCAGTTGATGTCTGAGAAAACCAGACCAATTTTCTTAGCAATGAGCTCCACATACAGCAGCCTGAGTTCTCTGAACACCTTTCCCAGTATATATAACACCAATGCTAAAGCAGTGAAAATAATTTTCAAAAGGCACAGGATAAATGTTACAGATCCTGGATTTTTAAACCCTCACTTCAAGCCAAAACTTAACCTTTATCTTAAAAACTAACCATGTGTATTTGGACTAAGAATACCAAGCGATGTTTTTCTTATCGGTTGTTTAAAGGGGGAGTTAATATGTGTTTTTATTCTTTTTATTCTTTTCTTTTAGCCCTTGGGAAAGAATAACACAATATATATACATGGAGAGAAAAAGCACAGCAATCTTTGCAGAGAGCAAAACCACAGAAATCTTTGCAGAGCCATCATTTTTTCTCTTAAGGTGTTTATTTTTGGTGATGTCTTATCTGAGTGACAGAAAACGCAAATGACAAACAACAACAAAAAGTGCAGAGGCTGGCAGCTGTCAAAGTTTATGTAACCAGCTCTGGCTCATTTCTCAACCCATTATTCAAGAAGTGTTACACACTGAACCTGCATGACCAACATGCATTCAGATCACCTCCAGGGACAGAGCACCAGGGCTGCAAGTCACCAGATCCAGGATGACAGGTCAGGAAGTCAGTCAAATTGTGCTCTTATCCTTTCTGTGTGCTTCCAACTTCTCGTGAATGGGAGGAAAACACAATAATTCTTCAGTAATTTGTGAATAAAACTGAATTAGAATTACCATACTCTTATCTGTTGTGAGAAACTAGAAAATATAGGGGATTTTTCTTTTTTTATTTACCTTTTTTTTTTCATTAAATAATATGTGTCCATTGTACAGAACTTATTCCACTAGGGAATATACATAACCATTTTGCAAAGCTGAAAAGGCAGAGGAGAGGTCTGGGCTGAGCTACCAGAATCATAGTATAATTTAAGTTGGAAAAGACCATCAAGGTCATTAATTCCACTGTTAATCCAGAACTGTCAGATCTACCACAAATCACAACATCTAATAATGCTCCCATGAAAATACCCCTGAGATAAACATCAGCAAAAAATTTCCTATGGAATGCAATTCGTAGACTGACAGCTGAGGAGCAAGCTCCCACAGTTAAGCACTGCAATATTCCAAGGAAGTACTTGGATGTTGGATAACTACTTGATGAATAAATGCAAGAATCTGTCTGTATTTCCATCAGAAGCCTGCCTTGTTTGGATGCAAATATAGTCCAAGCTGGACCCTAGCCCACAGGATTGTAAATAGGCCAAGTACTGGATCCTGATGGGAAGGAAAATTTAGTATCATTCCATCCTTTAACAAATAAAGATGTTCAAGAAAAAGCTCCTACATGTTTTGTAGGCAATTGGCTGTTAAAGTGCATAGCCTTGTGCACTGTGTGATTTGTCATTCTTGGGCTCAGCACAGCCAACAGTAGCTTAATGCTGCTCTCCAGGTGAGTCTCCTCTCCACCTTTAACACAGAATACCTTCTTGTCTACAGACCATTTCTAAAGATTTGTACACTGGTGCCAGCACAGATAACATCTTGAGAGGCTTTAGTATTTTCAGATTCTGCTCCCTTAAGCCAGCTGCAGTGTGAAATGCAAATACAGACTGGGTTAACTGTGTGATCCCTATTAGCATATCTGGCATGGTGGTCAAGGACTGTGGTTCCAAGAATTTTCAGGCTTTGTCCCAGAGTTGTTCAGCATCACTGAGCAGGTGGTGACACCACATTTATAACATCCAATTAGTGTTAGCAGTAAACAGCAAGACCCACTCAAATGCCCCAGAAAAGCAAAACAGAATTACTTGCTTGTAGAGTCCAACAGGTTATGGGAGGGGATTCCACCCCTCTTCTTTCTCCTGGTGAGACCCCATGTGAAGTACTGTCCAGCTCTGTGGTCATCACCACAGCGGAGATATGGACCTATTGGAGTGGGTCTGGAGGAGGGTCACAAAAGTGGTCAGAGGGAAAGACTGAGAGAGTTGGAGTTGTTCAACCTGGAAAAGGGAAGGTTCTGGGGAGACCTTACTGCAGCATTTCAATACTTAAAAGGGGGCATATAAGAGAGATGGAGAAACACTCTTTTAGCAGGGCCTGTTGCAATAACACAAGGGGTAGTGGGTTTAAGCTAAAATATGGTAAATTTAGGCTAGTTTTAAGGAAGAAGATTTTTAGAAATTAGAGTAATGAGACACTGGAACATGTTGCCCAGAGAAGTTGTGGATGCCTCATCCCTGGAAGTGTTCAAGGTCAGGTTAATCTATCTGTCCAGAGAAACTTGATCTAGTTGAAGATGTCCTTGATCTTTGCAGGAGAGTTGGACAAGATGACCTTTAAAAGTCCCTTCCAACCCAAACAATTATTTGATTCTGTAATAATGTCTGAGCCTAGAAAGAAGCAGAGTACAGGCTAGGCCCATTAAAATTACTTTCCTTTGATTAACAAATGGAAAAGCCATTTATGTATCTTCCCTGTCTTCTGCTCAAATCACTAATATTATAAAAAGTTGCTCATATGAATAACAGGCACCCAGTGGAAGAGCTCAAAGCTTTTAATTTTCTTTCTGCTCTCTCTATACTTAAAACATTTGATCTTCTTCTAGATAACACTTGGACTTCATTTTCTGCCATGGTTTGATTGGATTCTTGAAATTTTTTTATCCCACTGTTGTACAGGTGAAACCTGTCAAATTAATAGTATAAACCTCTATGTTTGCACTAGATAGTGTCTTTTCTACAGCTGAAATTACATGAAAAATATATGTGTAGAGAAAACAGCATGAACTGTCAGTCATTTGCTAAGCAGAGAAAACCCACAGACCCGTGGGCCTGGACAATACTATGTGAAGAATGAAATAGTAACTTTCGAGGTGGGGGGGGAAGAACAAATTCTGGTTTACTGTGATACATTTTCAGGTGCTGACTGGTCACTGCTAAGCTTAAGGACATAAACATCACAGGCACAGGGAAAAGAATCTAAAACATCCCTGTGAGATTGCCAGCTCTGTATTTCCTCCCAACCATCAAAGTCTCAATCAGCCCCTGACGCACAAGTTACTCCCTTCTTCCAAATCCCTCCAGGTGTTGACTAACCATGAGGTGCAGAAAATCTGCCAAGGCAGCTCCTGACAGAGATAGTAAGTACCAGGATACATCAACAGGTTGGAACAAATATTTTTAATGTCTCGAAAAATTTTTGAAATTTTTAATGCACTTGCACCATGATGTAGAAGAATTGCATTATGTTATTCTGTGTTCTCTATTGTGGGAACATTGTGAGAACTGAAAAAGCAGAGGGCTTTCACAACCTTGCAATAAGCTTACATAGATTAAGTTTTGAAACAGAGTTGAATTTTAGGCCTTGAAATATTTGGAGCATAGAAAGTTTCTGAGCCACAAAAAATATAAAACAAGCAACTATTGTATGCTCTAAGATGTATGTTCAGTGTTTATTGATCAGCTTAAGTGGTTGCTTGTAAGCTTTCAGCATTAGCCCATTGGCTAAAAAACTTTTAAAAGACCTTGTAACAAAGAGAACTTTGGCTTCTGTTGTTATAGCGTGAGTTTTACCATCTTTAATGTCTCCACTTTCACTGAGACTTATAATGAAATAAAAAACTCGTAAAAAACCTCTCAGTTGCCCCATCCCATTATTAGAAATTTGATCCAACACTCTATATGCCATCCAGACTTGTTCTTCCAGATCTTTAGTACCACTAGCTGGTGTAACTGCATCTGAGGAGGTGAATGGAACTTCCTGGCCACCCCTTGTCATGGATTTTTTTTAGATGACAGAATTATTCCAGCTTTACATTTTCTTTAAGGTCAAAAGGCTGGATTTTTTTTTCAGAGTCCTTTTTCTAGGGAACCTGTTGCACTCTGCTCACAAATTTTTTGTTCTATACCTATGAGAGAATTTCAACAGCCAAAACAAACCTAGAGAGCTTAGGTCATCAGAAGAATCTTTTCCAAATACCTGGTGGGACTAAGGATGTAGTTCATGCTGTAAAATGCTGGTATAAAACGCTTGTGCAGTCCAGTTCTCTCACACCTAAGTTAACATGAGCTGGGCTGCAAGAACTGGTGGTTCCTTACAGGCCCCAGTTAACAGAGAAGACTCCTGGCAGCTGCCAAACAAAAGCTGTGCTAGCATTGTGGCTGTAGATCCTCTGATGTGTTTAGAAGGGTTTTTTGTGGGAAGAATCACATGAGAGAAGAATGACCAGGAGATGCCGGAGGGCAGCCAGAGCTGGAGAAATAATGAGTCATCATAACAACATGCCAATTCTTTCTCTCCTTGCTGCTTTCCAACACAAAATGAGCAAGTTCAGCACTCACAGCCCCCAGGAGAGCTGCATTTTGCAGCAGCAGTATTTCTCTCCAACACTGAACTTTTTATTCTGGAAAGGGGCATCTCCCTTATTTCCAGTTTAAATGATGAGTCTCTTCCAACTCTGACCCCTTTTCTGAAAACCTAAAAGATATTCCTCTCATGGGGGAGCAGCAATGACACCATTACATCTGACAGTCAAAACTCAAGTGAAGGATATAATCCATGTTCTGGATCCCAACTATTACAGCCAAATGCATCATATCACTCTCTCAATTAATTTTTTTAAAAATTTATTTTGAAACTACTAAGGCTTCTCAATCTATTATTGACCTACCATTTCCCAGCAGGAGGCTATTAAGGGTTGAATTTATGCAACAGGAAGAAATCTTTTAATCTCTAGTCTGTCCTTTCAGGAACAAATTAAAATTACTACTGATAAGCCCCATCTGATCATGATGAAACATTTAGGGATATGGGCAGATAAGTGTTTAACCAATAACTATGCAGTGAAATTGTTTGCTTAATACATTCTGCTTTTGTTCAGTTTGCTGCAACATCCAAACAAGTTAAGATTAAAGAATAATTTTGTCTGATTTTGAAATATGCTGCACAATAAATAGCCTTAATTTACAAAAGGATTAGAATTCAGAGCCTTCTAGAAATTTGAGCGCTTTTAAGTTGTTCTACCTTTTCTTACTCGAAAGTCTGGAAGTGCATTACTTCACAGATTTTCCTTGCATTGCTTGTAATTTTATTTGCAGTGGTTTTTTCATGCTTCCTGTGCATCTGAAAGTCTGCCTTCTAGGATTCATTTTACTAAAACTAGATTAACATCTGAAATTGCTCTTTTTATGGTTCTTGCTTATTAAGTCCTATTTGTTTGCACCACTGGCACTTGCTCACAATCCTCCACTTGCAAACCCAAGGAAACAACATTCATCCTGCACTCCAACAAACCCCTGTAAATGAATTCAGGAGTGATGTTGTAGGTTCTGCTCACACGTATGGGAGCTGAGGCACTTCCAAGGTCCATAATGCAGCACCCTCTGGTGCAGAAGGCAAGAGTCACACTACTCAACCTCATGGGCCAACCTTCTCAGCAATTTGGGGGTAAAGCATCCAGTAGGTCACCACTTACTCTATAAACAGAGGGCATATGGCATGGACACTGTGTCAGTGTCCCAAAAGGATGAAACTATGATCAGAATCAGTGACAATAGCTGCAAGCTGAAGAGTTTAAGAGTTTTTTGTTTCTTTCTTTTTTTCTTTTAAAGATAAAGCTAAGCATGGATTTCCATCATCTCTATCTTGGATCACGGGTGAAATTCTCCAGTTTTCAGGTGCTAAAGCAGAGGAGTAGCTTTCCCTGCTCGTGGGTTATGGAAATAGATTGTGGATCTGAAAGGTAAGTGGTGCACTGAGCAGAGTTTGCTGCCAAGGCTTTGCTGACAGGTGCAGGTACACTAACAGCTTCTGTCTGAACTCTGCAGGTGTCCTGCTAATATTCATAGGGTGTCTGATAGCTTACTTCTGCCTCATTTAACCTCATTCAATGCTGAAAATCATTTATCTCTATTTAAATTATTTCACAGTCTCTTTAACTTGACAGTGGTAACAGACACTAACCTGGATAATCTTTATATAAAACTCCCAGTTTAGATTTTATTTAACGTCTATTAGTCCAAATCTTTTTAAGGAACCTGAAGGAAATTTCTACTGAAATGCCCTTGTGAAAGGTAAAACATTGTTTTTGATAGGTAAACTATCCTTTTTTCAACTTTCAAACATCCTACATAACTCACACTTGTCATCCAATATAAATGTGATGCTGGAATAAGCATAGAGCAAAAGTTAAAAGGAAGTTAAAGTTTGCATCATAGAAAACATTTTTGTATTTGCAAAATAAAAGGAAAAAATAAAAATGAACTTCTGAAATCCCCTCTGAGAAAATGCATTAAAATCTGATCATCTTCACTTTTAAACTTGCTGTGAATAATGTCAGCTCTGGGTCAGCTTTGCAGTAATAACCTCTTCTCTTCTCTTCTCTTCTCTTCTCTTCTCTTCTCTTCTCTTCTCTTCTCTTCTCTTC
>JANPWX010000195.1:375009-400108 GCA_024734555.1 Trochalopteron elliotii
CTCTCCCTCTCCCTCTCCCTCTCCCTCCCTTTCTTTCTAGGATTCCACAAGAGAGCTGGTATTTCTCTTATCTCTGCTAGCCTTTCTCACATCTAAACACAGAATTTCCTCCCCTAAGTCCCTAAGTCACCAGCTCCTGGTACTGCATGTACTCTCCAAGTAATAATTCTTGCTGATCTTGGCAAGCCATGTTGCTCTTCTGGCTCCTTTGAGTGCTCTCCAGAGCAAAACTGGGTGCAAAGCAACCAGGCTTGCACCAAAGCACTTCCCTATATTCTCTTTCCTATGGTCCATGTTGCTGTAAAAACCAGTTATTCTCTATTATTTCAATAGTGGCCATGAAGTTTATTTAGTTTTATAGAAGAAAACAAATATTTTAACCTGCTCTTTCTCTTTTGAAAAGGGCTGCAATTTCATATTACCCATTTCCTCTAATTCACTCCTTAAACTATTAGGATATCACAAAGTGACACATTGGACCTTCACCACATCTTTGCTTGAAGATTTTTTTCAGGACACCTATAAAAATGAAGTAGAAAAGTGATTCCAGACATAGTAAGTATAAGAAAGAACTGCCCAAGAATGCATTCCTGTGTGCCACCAAATAGGAATTAATTTGATAGTCAACATTTCTATGACTGGGTTTGTTTGCCAAGACTCTGGAGAACCTAGGAGCTCTCACCAGAGCAGGGCACTGTGCAAACAAAGGGGGGAAAAAAGACACCTGAAAAACTAAGTCACAGAATAAACCACTTTGGATCTGTATAGATGTAATTGCTGAAGTAAAAGCACTCATTGTTCTGTCTGATTTTGTCAGAATAAAATTCCAGCTGGTACGGAAGAATGCTTTCCTTCAAGGAAAGCAGTGTGTCAAAGTACTGGGCATGAACTCATTAGGCAAAATACCTGGCTCCTCATAGTCCAGCCTGAACTGTGAAATCCAAAAATTTGTATTTGTATTTTTGCAATGGCTATCAAGATGACATTATAAAAGAAATACGAAAGAAAATTAAGTGGGACAGAAGGGCAGCACCTATGTGGAAACAAATGTTAGAGTGACATCAAAAGGTAGCTTTTGATGCTTAGTCATGAGACCGGACTCCTTACAGGACGAATGTGCTACCCTAGCTTGAAGCTATCACTCCTGGAGGCTGTGGTTTCCTACCTATCCAGCAGTAATAATGACAGGAAATTAATGCCACTTATATTTGGCAAACAGTATTAGGGGTTCCAGATGAGGTACAATGCTGAGTATTTAAACAGCTTGGTCTGGTTTGGTGTGGATTAACACTTATTTCCTTGAGACTCAGATCTAGACGTGGGTGCTTAGACATTTCTTGTCCAGCAAATGACTTCTCAACAGAGAAGTCATTTGCTGGACAAGTCTCTTTTTGACTTTCTTCTTGTTCTCAAATGACTCTTCCTCTTCATTTAGAGGAAGTTTTTGGTAGAGACAGAATCTTTCTTAGCCTTTTTTCCTCTTTTTTTTCCTGCCCTCTTTGTGTATAGGAGGATGCTCTACTCTAACTAGCTTTTTACTGTAAAAAAGAAGATATGAGAAAGGTTTTCTACATGCACAAGTGTATTAGTGGCTGAGTGCAAGTTTTCTTGAAGGAGAAAGCTTCACAAAAGCTTTGAATCTATAGGTTAACTCTTATTAGTTGTTTAAGCCTGTCCAGTTGGCAGACACAAATCGAGAATTTCAGCCATTTCCTCTTCTATTTCTTTGTCCTCAATCTTTAACAGATGACCCAACTGGAGTAAAAACATAATAGCATAAATGTGTATAAAACAAGGAAGAAAGGGTAAAGAAAATTATTTCCTTCACATTTCCAACCTATTTGGGTAGGTGAGGTGATCAACTTTTCTAGAAGCAGGGAGAAATTAAGTGAAACACTAGAATCAGTTTGGGTAGATTATATACCTCTGACTCCAGTAAGAACACCATTTCATCCTTGACATGATTTCTGTATCAATAAATACATTCACTATTTTACTAGATTTTATTTCTAAAAGTCATTTGAGAAAAAAAAAAAAAGGAGAACATTATTTGTGCTATCTTTATGAAGTTACTTGGGAATTAACTTATCATGGCAGTTTTTAATTTGCCAGTATTCTTTTCTTTGGTATTTTATAATTTCTGTGCCTGATTGTTCAGGGAATACAGCTCAGACTTAAGTATAATATAAGAAATCACTGCCAAAGCAGAATTTTAAATCTAATCAGGTTCTTTTACCCCTCCAAATCAAGAATGTTTTACATAGATTTTTTTCAACAGTTAAAATAATTATCTCCACAAAGTGATCTGGACCCATGTAACCCAGCCTTCTAAACTGATTCATTTCATCCCTCCCCCACTTCTCACAGCTGACAAAGATTCAGCCTAAAGGTGTTGTGGCTGTGTAAGGCAATTAAAATCACAACACAAGATGACAGCTTTCTTTCCGTGGAATCAATCTAGAAATTGGTCTGGACATATTGCTGTAAAAACAGATCTTTAGAGCATTATAAGGAATCCTCAATTCAGCATAGGTGTCCTTGCCACAGGGAAATCATTAGCTGAATTACTTCTTTGGCTATTTCTCTGCATTATGCAATGCCCAGTTAGAACAGATAAAGTAGGATTGCTGAACAGCTGGAACTATTTAACCTATGGGATTTATTGCATTTGAAAAATGAAGTCAGTTTTCTGGAGGGAACACACAGTTACTTAGAAATATATGTGAAATATTTAGGGTCAAGTAATTCATCTGGAATGGTGGATATTTAATTTCTGTAATTTAGTCCTAGGTCTGTAACTGAACTTTTTTTCACAGGAAATTTCAGGAATTATTTTCTTTGACTAACAATATGAAATAAAACCCTGGGAATGTAAAAGAGGCTGGTGCTGGAAAGAGTCTGGTGCTGAAGCACAACTGAAACAGCTGTGGCCTACCCCACAAACAGAGCATGCTGGTGTAACAGTACTGGTTCCAGAGGAGTTACACTGGAGAACCAGCCCAAGAAATTGTTATGAAGAGCAAAATTAAAGGGCATGTACAAAGTATTTTGTTCATTTGTGCTCTGCAGCATTCTGCATTCAAAATTTGAGTCCCCCAGCTAACTTAGAAGATTCTAAATTCTGCAGATACCCACATTTTTTCCTCCAAAGACCTAAGCAAATAGAGATATTTCAAACATGGTCAGAAGTAAACAAACATCTGTCTCATAATCACCCTGTTGAGATTTACTAAGTTGTCATTCTTTCATGTCTCATAATCACCTAGACACTGGCATTCTTAGAGCACATACATGAGAAAACCTTACCCACAAAAGAGCTACAGGAGATGGAAGATGAATCAGATGCTGGAATCTGACTGTAATGCTGGTTTCTTTTCTTTTGAAGAGGCAGAAATTCAGATGGCAAATACTTAAATTTTAATACAAAATGTTCCCTGCTGCAGGTTTCTGGAATCCAGTTCTCTCTTTTTCTTTCTATTCTATTGGAATATAGTTATGTTTAATAACATCTTTCTCTTTCAATGAATACTGAATTATTGAATAATTTCAACAAGAAAGATTGGACGAGATAGGCTGTATTGTGAGTGTTTCAGAGGAAAGTGTGGGTTTATAATGTCTTAGCAGGAGAAAGAACTGACTGTGGGTCTCCACATCTGTGCAAGGGCAATTGTGTAACAATTGTGTAACAATTGAGCTGATGTCTGAAACAGTAGGAACAATATTATTTAGCACAAACTTCTCTGCAAGGAAGAGCCTAGTGGGGGATTCTTTGCCAAAATGACAGGCCAGTACTCTGCTAAAACTGAATTATGTCCCACTGGCCCACTTGAAGACTGTTTTTTACTGGCTACCTTAAGTGTTAGCTATGATAGATACTAGTTGTTGTCAGTTAACCTTACCTATGTACAATTTAGGGGCCTTAAGAATGCCATCAGAGGTTATGGGTTTCTGCATTTCAGCTGTGATGAGGCTGAATAAGTATGCTTGAATTTGTGAATTTATTTTTTGTTTTGGTGAATCATCTTCAGCTAATAATGAGGATTTTGAACATAGCTGAATCCTTCCTGCACACTTCTAAGCTTCTGCTGGCACCCAGACAAGCATACATCATAGTATTGGCACCCTTCTCCTGGCAGGAGACTGGGACATGTAGACTCCCACAACAGCAACAACCAAGAGTGTTCCAACACTTGCCTGGCCCGTGGCCATAATGTGTTTTTGTCATCTCTCTAGAAACTATCTAAATCAGCTTCTAAATGTTCCCAGATTCTTTTTCCTGGGGAGCAGAAATCTGACACTGAAAGGCAAGACTCCCACAGGATTCTGTATGCCAGCCTGTCACAAGGCCCTTCACCCAGAAATACTTATTTTTTTGTCTTCAGATTTTATGTGGCCTTCTTACATCTTGAAATAATGTTTTCTATCAGTTCAGGTAGATTATCCTTACAGATGTTTATTTGTCTGTTCAGTAGAACAGTGAGATCTGGGCCTAAATGCTAGAGATGAAAAGGAGATTGAAGTAGCATGCACAGAGATGCAGCTAATACCTCTAAACAAATGTCATGTTCACAGTACTCATGTTGAAATGGCATTAGCCAGAGCAGTGTCTTTTCTCTCATGTCTTCCCAATCATACACTGTTCCTTTCTAACCTGATATTCTTCCTATCCTGTCATTCTCTCTATTAGTGAGTCTGTAGCTAGGCAGAGACTTTTAATTGAACAGGCGCACACTTGGTAGAATATCTTCAGGTGGAATATTTACAGACAAGATTAGATAAAAAAAAATTGCTTACTCTAATGAAACATTTCCTTCTCTTTCCTTTTACTTAACTCAAAACAACATTCAAGAGGTCAAAGTGAAGAGGGAGCAAGGAAACGTTCTGTTACCTATCCATCTCTGGGGGATTCCTTGAGATACTCAATGTAGTTACTCAGAAAGTCAATGGTGCATGAAACAAAGAAAATGTAGCTTACATCTGGGAAAAGACTCAGACAGAAACTCAAGTGGTATTGCAGATATTTATCCAATTCAAAAGAAATTAAAATGGTTCAAAACAGTCCTTGCATTATTAAGCCACTGAGTGACTAATTTCCTCATCAGCAGAAAAACAGCTCCTATGTAAAAGATGGCAAAGAAATTAGAAAATTTGCTAAAAAAGGGGATTACTACTACTATTTCACTAAGGATATAGTACACGTTTTCAGGAGGCCCATCGACCTGAACAGTGCTAATTTGCTGGTAAGGATCTTTTCACAGCAATATTGTGACTGTAGTCAATGTGAGCTCTCACAGACACTGAGCTGTGATTTTTAAAGGAACTAAGTCTTGTTGGCTGCATGCATTATAGCCTAACAATGCTGTACCTTGCTAAATGACCAATGCAAAATTGGTCACTCACTATATGGCATTAACAAGTCATGATCAAGGGTCTTGGTAAGTTTTAATGGTTATGAAATATTTATTTCCTCAGAGTACTTGCATATTAGAAAAACAGCCATCACTTGAAAAGAGGAATTTAATTTGTCTAGACAAAAATAACCTCAAAGGCTCTGGAAGTTCTGAAGGTAAACTCCATGGTATTTCTAATGGGCTAGAAGAAGAAGAAAAATTTCTGTCTTGGTATAATTAGAATCTTGCCTTCTTGATCCCAATTTTCAAGCTGCTGTTCTTCAGGACACAGTGAATTTGGGCTTTGGTCACATGGCATACATGGCTGTGTGCAAACAGGGAGCTGTGGATGTTGTAGGGAAGGGATCTTCTCATCAGGTTTTGGAGAGTGCAAAGCAGGGTTGGGAGGGGGGAACTGCAGCAGCTGGGGCCAGTGATCCCCATGCTTATCCAGGTGGGAAACAGCACATTTCAGAGTTCCTGCTATGGAAAGGAAGAATACAGCCCAGCCCAGCACTTTGGAAGGTTTCTAAGTCCTTGCAGGCTGGTAGGGAGGCACAACACATTAAGTGTGTGTCTAGCTTGGGAACAGGACACCCTCTGAGGTTCTTGCTCTGTTATAATATGCAGGCTGGGTCTCACAGAAAACTGGCTTTCCTGAAAGATAATTTGTACTTTGAAGCAGTTCAGCATTTATGAAGAATCATCTCTTACTTTAATGAGCAATTATATAAATCTACGTTTTTATTAATTTTCAAATTGAGTTATATTTTGTATTTTTAAAAACTCCTTAGTCAACCCTATTGAGTATAATTTCCCATTGCTTTCCAGTAATTAGTGAAATGAATCTCACTTCATTGTGGGGTATGTCAGGTCTGTGCAGCCTGGAACCAGAATGGAATAAAAAGAGGAGTTATATGGGGGACAGGGTAATATCTGCTCCACAGTGGAAATTTAGATTGTGTAGTTGTCCTGCAATGCCACATGACTTCTCTGTCCAAATCCAGCCCAGCATGATCTAACCCATGTTTCTAATACCACTTAAGGTGATCACTTAGCTCAGTCTGCTGTTAAACCCCTGCAAAATAAATAGTACCACAAGGGCTGAGCTTCACACCACTGTGAACAGCAGGGGCTGGGAAATCTGATGGATATCAGTTTTTTAAAGTGAATTTATCCCCTTTCTCAGCCATTAAAATGTTTTCTCAAAAACAATTCCAGGAAATAATGATTTTACAGACAGAAATGTTGTGTTTATTGAGACTGCACCTCATACCTTTTTGAGGGGAAAAAAAAGAAAATGGACAGTCCTCAGGACAATTCAAAGGACTTTTTGAACTTGGAAAGAAATCCTTGTTATGGTAACAGAAGCATTTTAGGTAACTTCAGTATTTTTCCTGGTTGTTATTTTTTTTTAAGAACATTTCCTGGTTTGTCATTACTAACTGGTTTTCATTCTTTTTAACCAAATGTGTGGGAAGAATTGTAAAGTACTCTCTATGAATAATAAAAGGCAGTAAAACAGAGCTGAGTTACAAGGGGTACAAGAGTGCAATGCAAAATTTTAGGGATGCAAACTAATGGAGCAAAGCTAGTACAATTTTCTGAAAGATGCTGTCATCATATTTGGTTGCAACAGGGCATGCCTGAAATTAAAACTGATGAAGTAAATGGAAATATTGAATTAGCTAAGAATGTTTTAAACCCAAATTCTATGACATCCCCAAGAATGTCAATAAGAGTATTGCCTCAAAAATGGCTGGAGAGTTAGACTTTTGGCAACATGAAATAGTGGGCTATAAAACCAGCAGGTCATAATAACAGCTACCTGCAAACACTCTGTAAGCCAATCTTTCTGTTTTAGCTTTAGAGGAAAATGTGATTTCAAAAGTGAAGGAAACATTTACATTTCTTCCAAACACCTCTAACTATTTTATGTAGTAAACTAAATGAGAGACAATAGCTTCTTTCACACTACAGCATGATAATAGACCTGAGTATGAAAAAATAAATGCTTAGTCCTAAGATTATGACTTAGCAGGAATAGCCTATTACCCACATTTAGCTTTCTAGAACCACTTTACGTAATTAGAAAAATGAATACAAGGGAATTCATGTATACGCTCCTATATTTCTTGGTATAATTTGTACTCTATACATCTGTCTTTTAGATGACAAATTTTAGGGACCAGGTCTTTTACAAAACATCAAATAAGCTGTTCATCTAAGTGAAAAAAAAATAGTATTGTGCAACAAGAAAATCTGCTGAACAGATTTATCTTTGGAAAATAGCATGGCTGTTTATGCAGCTTGTAAAAAGTCAGTGAGATTTTATTTTTTGAAACAGTTTTGAGACAAAGAAATGGGTCAATGTATGAGAATGATGCCTTAAGTTTTAGCTTTCATGTTTTTCAGATTCTGTGCTGCCTAGAGGTGAAATTCTGAGCCTCATATTAAGTGCTGGTAAGCTCTCTTCACAGTGCAGGTAGACAAAACAAATCCTTTTCCTGCTGAAGACCAAGGACAATGAGTACAACTTTCAAGCCCAAAAGCATAAACAATGGTGGATTGAAAAAAGAAACAAGAAGGATGGGACCTCACAACCTGAGGCTATGCTTGGACAATTGGGCATCAATATACAAATGGACAAAAACTTAAAAAACTGTAGGACCTCATGACTGGTCATCCAGTTTTGTGACCATTTTTAGTCCACCTTGGGTGTAGCCCTGTTCAGGCTCTTGTCATGCACAAGGTGTAACCTAAAAACCTTTCAGTAAATATCTACTTTACTCTTGAGCTCAGCCAAGTCTCTGTTTCAAGTCAGCCTTCCCAAGGCATCAAGAAGAATCCCACTGGTGTCTGCCTGTGTCAAATATTGCAGCTGTAACTTTGCTTTCCATTATACTAGGTTTCAAACCTTTGTGTTTAAAGAAAAAGAATCCAAATATTTAATGTGGAACAGAAAAATTGTATGCAAGAAGAAAACAAAATATTAAAAAAATTGCATTGACATATAAAACATTTGGCTAAAGAAACTAAAAGTATGTCTGTCTTTCTTTTTGCAGATAGCCCAGCCTTGCCTTGCTTGTGCTTGCATGTCTGGCTGTACATGATTGTGTTAGTGCTAAAACCAGCTGCCTGTTTGAGAGCTGGTTTTCTTGGCATTAGGCACCAGAATTACCCAAACCAACTGTTCTGTTTTAGCCAAATCATTTAGGTCCACTATGATCCAGCTTGCAAGCAATTTTCACTAACTTTGTGAAATGTCTAACTATACTACAGGACATGGCTTCTCTTTCCTGTTCTGCACAAGGATCATGTAAGGATCCCCCCCTTGTTCACAGAGCATTGTGAGTAGAACTGGGAGACTGTGCCGTGAGGCTTAGCCATGTGCTGGGTGCTCAGATGGCCCCATTTTTCCTGTTTATTTCCCAGCTCATGTGCAGTGTCAAGAAAATGCAGCTTCACAATGTTTTTAAAGTCATGCAGGCTAGCAGCAGCCTTGGTGCTTTCATGCAAGCCTGAGACTGGGCTGATATCTCCAGGCTGAAAGCCCTGGGAGTGCAACACAGAGATGGATTATATTGCTCTGCAGGGATCTGGGCAGCTGCAGAAACTGAAACACTTTATGTTCACTTGTCCACTCAGTTTTAGCCCCAATGCCTCAGATGAAGGGCACCTCTCTGTAGATTAAGCATCTCTGACAAATGCTCGCACTGGACATATAAGCACCCTGAAAGGACTCCCAGGCCTTGCAGCTCTTCAAAAGATGTAACACTGGGATTTACCTGTATTTCTTTGTGACTTCTCAGTCGAATGAACATACCAACTTTTCATCTACCAGGCTTCCATTTCATTGATATGAAAAATATAGACATGCAGGGTATATATGAAATCTCTGACTTGGATTTGTCAAAGCATTACAAAAGAAGCAAATTTTGTGTTAAGAAATATCAGTCTGTGTGAGACTGGCTGTTTAGTGAGGACATACTTCACACATTTTGTAGGGCAGAAAGGAACAAAGCATTTTGCTTCTTTATGTTCAGGACTTTTTGGTTAGACTTGATTACTCTCATATTTCTTTTACTAAAAATGATACATTTGAGAGGCAATTCAATCTTATAAAAACAATAATTCATTAAAACTTGATATTTATACTTTAATTTTTGTTCCAGACCAGCAGTAAAATAAAATATTTGGAACTTGGAGACTGCCCAAAGGACAGAAATTTGGGGTTATAACAAGCAGCATTGCTTACCAGGCCTAAATTTCACACATATTGAGTGCTCTGATTGCTTCCAAACCAGTTCCTTACTGTGTGGCTTCTGTAGGAGAAATTCCGTCAGTTCATGGTTTACTCATATATTGGTCATTCTCAACCATCAATGCATTTGTGAACCTCCCTGCTGTTTTACTAGCATGACTGGATCCACATGAACCCAGATCTCTGGTCCTTCCCATAATCTGCTGCAAGACCACCCTGTCAGAGCTGTCTGATTCAGCTGGTGCAGGGAACCAACGCAAGAACCATTTCACAACACATAAGGTGTATGTGTATCTTCTCACATTACTCCTCACCCATCCCAGCCACTAACCAAACATTAGGTATGACAGAAGACATCTTGTCAGCCATGGGTAAATGTGCTGGATCATTCATCTTCCTTGTCTTTGCTCTAGGATTATAGCTGTCCTCTTTTTTCAGTAGTCAATGGGAGAATTTAAGTCTTAGAAATTGATAGTGTTCCTTACAGATTTCCAAAATAAACAAAATCTTGAGCAACATATCTAGCAACTTAATTCTCTCTTTTGTGTTGAACATCAAAAATGGAAAAATCCAGTTTTATTGCAGTCTATGCCAACAATGTTAGCAAAAAGTCAAGAAGTCAGTAGGGGAAATTGTGTTGGATGATGACAGGGACTAACTAATTCATTGCAGCAGTACCTCCATTAGCTGAAAGGATTGACTTTGTGGGTGCCATGGCAGAGACCTCGAGGGTTACCACAGGCTCATCTCAGTTCCATTTCTGAGATTTAGTGACATAGTAGCAGAGTCAGACATAAGCACAGAGAGACTAAAAATAACCACTACCTAAGGACAAAAAATAAGAGATTTAAACCAGGCTTTTTATCCTGGTTGATCTTTCAGAAATATGTAAAGGTAATTGTATCATTATGAATAGAATGGTAATTGTTTTATTTGGTTTACCTTTTGAGAGGCATGAGAGGCACGTAGGAAATTTAGCTTCAGTCCCACCTTCCCCCTGAAACTATCAGCCTTTATTTATACAGCACCATAAAGCCTCTTGATGTGGTATCACTCCCTTAACTGAGCTGACAGATCTATCTGTCCTTGCAATCTTCAGTCTGCCTCCATCAACTCTCCTTCTCTTTCATGTATGCAAATACATATCTATGGCATGAGCCATCAGTTGAGTTTTAGTTCTCATGAAGAGAACAAACAACAGCACTCAGATCTTTGAACATCTGCATATTTTTAAGACAACTCTGTTCAGCTAAGGACTGCTGCTTGGATGCACTTGAAATTTCAGCTTTGTTCCAAGAATCTGTTTTTTGTATCTCAGCCTCAGAGCACAAGCTCGTTCCATACTGTGCATCAAGTAAGCTTTGAGATCAAAAATATTCTGGTCTGGGGTCTTACTGGAACTGGAAGTAGCAAGTGAAAGGCCGTGTATTGCAGGAATCCAAACTATTCATTATGTCAACGCTGTTTGAAGAGCCACGTGTGCGTCATGTTCTTGTTTGCAAGCTAATTAGATTGCTTGTTTTGAAAGATGGATTAATGAATTAATCACAGGGTGCGGTAGATGTTTCTTCTTGGCATTCTAAGACAGACTTAATATAAAGTGTTTTATTTTTTTTCCATGTATGATTCACTTCAGAACTCAAAAACACATAAAACAGAAATGTGAAGATAACTGTGGTAAAAATGAATATTATAATCACAGCCATCTTTGGCACAGCAAGTTTTCATTTATGTTATCTGAAGCTGTAGATAGTACCAGCAACCAGGGAAAGAGGGAGTGATATGGGAGCTTTCTTGTTAAGAAATCAAAGCCGAATGGAAAAGGTGTGGTTTTGATTGCACAAAATGTCAGACAGGTTTCTGGTTTGCAAATCTGAAAACAGGAGTGGTTCACATTTTGATGCTTTCTCATACTGCAGCATTTATGGAATTTATATTTTTTTTCCTTATTCAAATCAACTAAATTTTGGCAACTCCCAATATTGCAAAATTCACAGCCCCAAATTTACATTCAAAAGCAGAAGACAGCAGAGACTGGGATCTGGCTCAGCCTCTGACCAATCCTGGGCACTCATTTCTGGCCAAGTCACCAGATCAGGCATTTACATGTGCACTTTTCACTTATTTTCCTGTTTTTCAGCTCCTCCATTCTAAACAAATGTCCACCTAATGGGTAGAATTATGCACACCCTTTTCATGGTGATCTAACCTGCTGAGCACTGCATGGTGAGATCCTCGCCCTTGCCAAGTTGTGTGATTCTGAGCAGGACATTTAGCATGAACTGTGAATCACCTGGTCTTTAACCACTTTGAAAATGACAGGTGGAGCTAGATTTTCAAAGGTATTTACCTTAATAAATAAAGGTAGATATAAATGTCCAAGGACAGAGATAAGGTGCCCTAAACAATTTTTTAAAAGCTCCTGGGGAATTCTTGGAAACTACATCAATAGGGGTTAAAAAGCTGTGCACTTATTAGAATTGCATAAATCAAACCTTTGCAAACACAGTCTTTGTTTCCCGATCCCTTCTGTTTCCACCTTCAGTTATACAAACAGTCCCTGTGCAGATACAGGATTGTGCAGTTCCTTCACCAACAACCTCCTTTTCATTCCTCTTCATTGCTAAAACTGAAGAAATGTAAGAGACCATAGTACAGACTGCAAAATCTGTATTACTAGCAAAAGGGACATTGTACACCCCAAACACATCCCATAAGGTCATGCACTGAGTCAAGGCAGAGTCCCATACTTGTCGATTAGGAAAATAAGCATTTTTCTTGAATTGACCAACTGATAAATATAAATTTAGCAGAAATAACACACAAGAGGACTGATCCTAATTATGTTTCAGAGCATGATTATACAAGTGTCTGAAAGAGACATTATCAAACCACAGTGATTGAACAGTACCAATAATCTATACCACTGCTAGGTATGGCTTTAGTTATGCATTGCAATTTCTTTTCACACCTGCTTTGTTAGAAAGCAATAAAATAGAGAAAGCTGTCACAGTCATCCATCACTTCCAAAAATCTCAAAATCATGCTTTAGTGTGTTTTACAGAGCTCTCACTGCTGCTGAGATTTATTGCATTGGCTGGAAAACAAAGTTGTCATTATTTTATGTTTTCAGTTGTCTGATGGTGAAAAACACAACCTTTTAGGATGTTGCCGAGTACAGTGATGCATTTCAAAGCTCTATTAATACCCTATGTTCCCACCTGAGTCCAGACAGCTGATTTTTAAATTTTTTTTGCTTTTCGTACATTAGCTAGTGTGTGATATTGCTGCAATGAGGCCACATGACCATCAAGTTTACAATGTAGCCCTCAAAGAATAAAAATCAACATTGGTCCTTGGAATAAAATATGCAGCTTTTATCACAGGCATACTGTACAGAATAGACAGGGGGATGGATTTGCTGGAAGGGGCAGGGAAGGAGGGCTCTGTCACCAGCTCAGCATCCCAGCAGGCCAGGTCATCTGGTGGGAGCCCCCTGCTCACTCCTGCCCTCCCTCTCCCCATTGCCTCTTCCCCATCCCCATGCTGAGTGATGCACCCAGGGCTGTGTCCCTCCTCAGGCCCTGCTCCTCTTGCTCTGAACCTCTCAGCTCATGACTCTGGCAGTGAACTCCTCTAGCTCTGCAGGGCACTGGGACAGATGTCCTCTGCAAATCAAAGTGATACTGCTAGCACGGGCTGTGACTTGCACTGGGAATAGGGATTTCCCCAACGGCAATCCTAAGTGCCCCGGGTGCCCAGAAGGTTGGGTGGACTCAGTTGTATCCTTAGTTTTTCTCAGTCCTCACAAAACTTATTTGCATTTCCAGAATTATGTTACTCTTCACTTCAAACAGTCACTCACTCATAGGAAAATTTGGAGTGAAAGGAGCTCAGATCATCTGGCTAATAAGCACAGAAAACATGGTCAGGTCCTCTGGTTCCTGGCTTTTTCAAGAACATGGTGCAGGCAGAGGCTGTCCAGAACAGCAAAGGAGAAGGAAGTACAGTGAGTCAAAAAAGGCCCTCCCCTCCTTCTTCCAGCCCAGGATTCCTTAGCCAAGGAATGATCATTGCTGCGCAACTTGCAAAAATGTCTCTTGTGATTAGGAGGGAGCATGCAAGAACTGGGACTATTTTATTTTCCTCTGATTTACCTTTCTCAAGTGCTTAAGTTATGTCCTACCTCTTTTCTCTCCAGAAAGCCATTTGAACTGTTTGTCAGTGGCTTTTTCACAGAGCTGAGGGTTTCAGCAATAAATAGTTTGAGGGCATTTTGAGGCTCTGAGATCGGGAGCCTCACCCTCTGCAGCTGAGACTCAGGACACTCCTCCCTAACACTTCATGGGATGAAATCAGAAAGCTATTTTGAGACATCAGATTTCTCAAAACTGAGAAAAAATAACACCTCAAACTTAAAATCTCTGAGTGCTCACTGTCATATTTAAAGGCATAATTCTGTCTACTTGGGATAGAAAAACTGCAGGTGTCTGGACAAAAATGAGGCAATAAAGAGTTGGATAACTCTCTGTCAGCTCTATTGCAATAGTTTTGCAAAGAGCTTGCTTCTTGACTGTAGATCTGGAGCTCGAGAACAGTTTTTCATCTGCATTACTGCAAAATACAGTCTATAATCTTTTTTCAGTCTCATATTAAATAAAAGAACAGAAAATTGGAAAACAAACATGAGGTGAGCACTGCTTCAGTGACCCATTTGATTTTGAGTGTTTGTGGCTTTAAAAAGTTCTGTGATCATTAGAACTCATGTGATTCATACTGTACAGTTTTGTTTAGGTTAATTCACACCAGAAGGATGCAAAATTGCTCTTATGAAACCAGTTAAGGAACTAATTTTACCAGTACCAAAGGGGCACTTAGGTGTCTACTAATGTATAATACATTGGAAAGAAGAGTATCCAAACTATCTGATTAATTTAAACCATACTAAACTCCTCCTTCAATATAAACTGATCTCTGAATATTGTTTTAGATTTTAAAAGAAGCCTTGACAAAGGTGGAAGGAACAAATCCTGATAAAACCTAATCAAGGAAATGCCTTTAATATTAAACCAGATATTTCCCAGTGTTTTTGTAGAATAGGCTTCATAGCAGTTTTAGTTCTAATCCTATTTGAAGACGTATTGGAGTAAAGCAATGAGTTAGTTACCCCACCAGATCAAGCAATCACATCCTGCAACTCTGTTTGGGCACAGAAACAAAGATTGGAAACTTTTTGTTTAGCCTTTATTTGCTTGCACCCACTGATGAACACTGGTGAAGTAGATCTCAGGTAAAGCAGATGCATGTGCTGCTGCAGGGGAATGCTACACTGTGCAAGATAATGTTTCTGCACTTAAAAGGAGGTTATTGAAGTATTTGAATTCACTCCAACTCTAAACTCTTGTTGAAATTGTGATAGAATCCCTCTGGGTGGCACAATGGAAGTTGTACAAGCTCCTTGTGCTCCAGTGAGCAGCCTGGATCCAAGAGAGAGCAGTAAATGCCATTTGTCATCACTGTTCCTCTCATTAGACTTGCCTCCCACTTTTAGAGGAAAAAAAAGGGCAAGGGTGGAAAGCCTTGCCAGTTGTGCTGCTTTCTACTGGAGGCATTTCTGTAAAGTGTTCTTTTTCAACATCAGTAAAAATTAAGATTCTCCCTGTTGAAAATTACTGTAATAATGGTGTCCTGGGGTGACTTTATGATGCTGAATTGTATCCCCAGTTTTCTGTTTAGCTCAGAAATAAGCTTTTCCTGAACCATTTGGGGGAGGGACCTCTTTGGAAGTTTCCTCCCAAATTTGCCCTAAACCAGGACAGATGGAAAGCTTCCTTCTGATTTGGTTGTGTGGTATATTTTTTACCCTATACTCTCTTGACTCTTTAAATAGCTTTTATTAGTATAATCTAATAGTATAATCCTCTTTATCTTGCTTCCCACGCACAGGAAAATAATCTCATAGACAACAGCGTTCACATGCATTTATTAGATACTATGAGTGTTATTACTGCAGTTCCCTCTAAGCTTTAAAAAATGTAAACAGGCAATGCCATCTTAGAAAAGCTGCTGCAAACTTTCTGAGTAGTGCCCTATCTCCAAGAAAGCTCACTGAGCAAAACCATTGTAATTCAGCTGGCAGATAAAGTAAAGTATTTAACCTGTAGTTAATATATTAAGGCCTTTCACGAGGATTTGGCCTGGGAAATAATAAGGCTTAAGATTCCTGTATGCTCGTCATCTCGAAGTTTAGCCCCACCAAGTCAGACAATGTGATGTGCTTTGAGTTGCAATTGCATTTAAATCCTTTCATGCAACAGCAGTTAGGCACCTAATCCAATTTGCCTGCAAGAGCACCAGTTTTGTCCGTATTCATCTGAAATTACAGTCAGTGCTGCCAGTACAAAGGGAACCTTCATTAAAAGTGACTTCTTTTATTCCCACATAATAGATACGATGCTCTACATTTCATAGATTAGTCTTTAACGTGCCTGAACTATCTCTCTTTTATGAATAGTTCACACATGAGCTGGGAACACTCATTCTCTGCCATTTATCTGGAAATCACAGTACACTATTCACAAGTGGCTAATGCTTTTATGCTTCTTGTTTACACAGATTACTTTTTAAATATCACTCCTGTTCATTAGGCTGCATATTCTGTGATTAACATCCCTTCTCCTCAGCAATTAAGTAATTTAACAGATGACAGACATTACTGTACAGGACCACCAGACACTGAAAAATGAGGCTTACCTCAACAGAAGCAAGTATTTCTGTGCTTATTATTGCCAGTAATAGTCTTCCTTACTAGAAAGATAATGAGGCATATTTTGCTTTCAATAAAACTGATGTAAATGCATAATAATTCTGGCACATCCACAGCGTGGTTCTTCCAGATTCACACAGTCATAGCTGGTGTTTCTCTAGTAGACCAGAATTCTTGTCCCTGTCTGGGTCAGAACAGCTGCACACAGCCATATGGCTGACTGCAAGCTTCAGGATAAAATCTCTCACCTCTGATCTGAGACACAAGTTTAGGGGTTGTTTAATTTTTTATCTGTTTTTTAACATGGCTCATTGTTTCTAAAAAATGCTTCTTTCTAAAAAAAACATTCCATTTCTACCTCCTCAACTGATGAGAAGTGACAGAGAAACAGGAATGCATCTGGTAATCGGAAATCTGACTCCAGGCATACAAGCTGAACTCATTGTCATTTTACTACTGAAGTATGGAATTGTGAGAAAGCTCTTTATTGGGGCAGATCACTGTTGAAATATGTGGTGAAATTCTGCTTGCCACCATGTAGCTTATCAATAAAAATCTTATGTGCTTCCACATGGATTTTTCTCTTTTTGACATTTAAAGTTCCATTGAAATATAAAGATGAAGCCAATCTTCTACTCTGGAAATAATTTACAAAGCAAATCCTTGAGTACTGTCACAGACCAATGATGAAGAATCAATGCAGATTTTAATTTTTATAATTTTTATATAGTTCTTTGCAAGATATCACTGAGAACTGATCTGGAATTATGGGTCGTGATGACAGTTAAAGAGCAGGGATGTTGCAATGCAGTTTATTCAAATCTGCTTATGCCAGCAACTACTTTTCAGTGGCAGGTATGACTGTCCTGTGCAAATCACAAGTCAGGAGTTTCAGTGGCAGCTTGCCTATGCAAACCCAACTGATTATAATCACTGCTTCCCTCCTCTGCAGTAGAAATTTGCACTGTGACACACAATACCAGATGCTGGACACTGGCTACTATAATAAAAGTTAATTTGCAGGATGGTATGGGCTGCATTAATTTTCAACATGGCAAAACACAGTTGGCCCAACCTTGGGCCAGTGTTGTTTCATCAGCAAACTGAAAAAGGAAGTAAGTAATGAATCATATAAAAGGCTTTAGATGACAAGTGTTTAGATTAGTCAGTCACAGTAGTCTGAAGGGATATTAGATTAACCTAAGAACACAAAGCAGAGCAGCACAGTGACAGCTGAAATTCTTTGTAGCAAAAAAAAAAAAAAAAAAAAAAAGGAAAAAGACATGATGGCATTTACCTGGAAATACAGTACAATTTATGTAATAGCTTCAATAACGAATTCAAAAAAACTTCCATGAGCACTTCCTTTCCCTGCCCCACCTCCTCCAGGATACTCTACTCTAGCCTGCACACTAGGATATCCTGTGAAAATACTGGTCTACATTAAATTTCTATATGATACCGGGTAGATAAGGGATTAAAACCCAAGCCTGTGATATTTCACTGAATACTTTAGCAGCAAGCCCTTAGACTTTAAATTATATTTTTATGCATGAAAAGAAAGTGCCTGTGGAGCAGCTGCATTACACAGGGTGCTGCAGTGGTCACTGCAGCACCCTGCTCTGTCAAGACAGCTCTTCCTGAGCCCCTGAGCTGGCATGAGCAAAAGAGTGCCAAATTCTTAGATACTTTCCAAGACATGAGCAGGGTATTGCATGACTCCGGGAGTGTTATGATGTGTGAGAAGGCACACAATTGTGAGATCAAAAACTAGAGTGGAGCTGCTCTCAGATTTGGGGCTCCCTTTAAATCCTAAGTCCACTTTGGAATCCATCCAAAGCTACTCCTATGAAAGTCAAAGACACAGAGAGATAAGGAGTAATAGCAATTTCTCAAACGTGATTCCAAAGATTACAAATATTATATACCCCATGGTGTTGCTGTTAAAAGATAGCCATCCTTTACAGTTATAAACTGTGTTTAAATTGAACTTTGACTTCCTAAACAGACCTATGTTTTTATAAGCCATAGTCAGAACATGAAATGAACACAGCCCTAAATGTTAGTGTTAGATATGAAAAAATATTCACAGGACACTCTGGGTTGCTGCTCTAAACAGCACAGCCAAAATTCACAACCAACAGGAAGAGATATAGGCAATGTGCACTGTATTGTGCCCTGTCTCCCTCAGGGAGTTTATACTGGCCCCTTTCTGTTTGAAGGCTGGTTACCAAGATGTTTGGTATGGGACAAGCACTCAAAACTGTGTCACTAGTGACCTGCAATTGTCTGCCACGCTGTCCTCATTCATCTGCACTAAGCAAGAGATGATTAAAACAAAAAGGGGTTTTGAGACCAAGAACCAGAAATGGAGTGAGAGAAAGACAATGCCAAGCACAGACAACTGCTTTAATCGAAAATCTGGCAGTGAAACATCAGTAAGAAAACCAGATCTTGGCTGGTTTGCCCACCATGTTCCCTCTCTGAAATAGGATTAAAACACACACCTGAATTATTCTAACTGAAAGCCAATGTCGTTTCAAACAAATAGCTTGTTACCCACACAAAAGCTATTCAGATAGTGCAACAAACAGGAGACCCAGCAGCAGACAAGTTAAACTAAGCTCCCTTTGAGAGCAGCTCTTTTGAGAGAGACAGCTGAACAACAAAACTGCTGGGGATGAATAGCATCAATGCAATTTATTGGCTTTCTTCAAGTAAAGACCTCTGTGTAAGGAAATGATTGAAGAGACAACTAAACTCTGTTAGAGTCATAATTAACAAATTATAGGTTCCATTACACATATTGGTCTATACAACTCATCCAGGATAATGATAGAACAAGCTTTTTTTTTCCAAAAAAATACATTTTATTAACATTACCGATGAATTTATATTTAGAAAATATTGTATGTGAAATTCACAGAAATTCAGACATGACTAAAATACAAAATATAAAATAATGTGCAAAAATGTCACCATAGGCATAACCTACCATAAGAAATATAAAAGTGCCTCAAAAGAGGGATTACTCTTTTGTAGATGAAATTTGCAGAAACTTCTGCTGCTCTGCTTCAACAGCCACTGCACTATCACAAATATCAAGATCCTCTGCAGATGTAATCAGCACAGCTCCACTAAAACCAGTAAAACTATGCTGATTAATGCCATATGAGGATCTGGAGTAACTTAGCAAAAATATCATGTGTTGTGAAAAAGTAAAGGCTACATTTTTATTTTAATACTCAACTAGCTCAGTCATAGCCTTTGTCAGAGTGTTTATCAAGGCATCCCTATTCCAAAATCTCTCCTGTGGGATGAGCTGCATTTAAATTTATACTTCTTTTACACTTATAAAAGCTTCTGAAAGCTTTCATTATGAACATTAACTGTAAATTACAATCTACCTAAATGATAGGGCCAAAACATGTAAATTGGCAGGGCAATAAACCTCGGAACACACTTGTGAAAAGTTCCTTTTCTTTAGCAAGCGGAGGATGTAAAAAATTCTAAAAATCTATGGTAGATTTTCAGTGTTGGACTCTCCTTAGTTATAATAACAGACAATTGATTTTTCAAATTTTAATTGATTTGCAACAGCTGAAAAATTCTCCCAATGCAGCAGCAACATTCCCCCCATAAAAACATGGAAATATAAACAAGTCTTTCCAAAATATTATTGCAGAGACAACACAGCAGAAGAACCAAACTTAGGTTCATTCTTCTATTAAATGCACTTTCGTATAAAAAAGTAAATTGCATAAAAAGTAGCTCTGAAAGACAGAACTGTGTCAGTATAAAACTTCGTAAAAAAATATCTTACAAAAGAAGAAAGTGGAATTGACAAAAAGTGTTTCAAACATCCAAGTGCACGTCAGCTTTAAGACTTCGGGTTATACGTCTGAGATTTTTTAATCAGTTTTCTCACAATTTTTCTGCGGGATACATTTGTTGGCCTGTTGATTCTCGGTTTCTGATTTCCTGCTAATGAAACAAAGGAAGCAGTTAGGGAAACAGAATGGCAAAACTGTTACTACTTGTTATTCTTTCTTTTTTTTTTTCATGTTATGCTGTTCAAGCAGTTGTCCAATACAAACAAACATACCAGAAACTGTAGCATGTGTTCTGCATTCCCTGTTCTCACACTGTAAGATCTCCAGTGTATTCACCTTTGGCACTGGAATCCTACTTTGCTGCTCTTTTCCTGAGCAGGCATCAAAGCCTTATCTAGCTGTCCTGCAGTGACAGCAGAATGGAACTAAATACACTGCCCTCTACTAAAATAAACAAACCCAACAACCAAACAAAAAAACCCCCCACACAAACAAAAAACCCCAACCTATTCTTACATTTCTCTGAACAGTGGGGCAATGGGTAAAATACAGCCAGTGATTGTGGGAGATGAAAAGAAAATTATTGGAGTTTCTGGACAAAACTCACAGAAGCTGCAGAGTGGCCTAAGACAGTCAGAGTTAACTCCAGACATGCTTTCAAAGGCTACATGAATTGCGTGAGAGCAATTCAGAAAACAAGTACCCTGCAATCTTGACAGAAAATCTTTATCTTTATGCTACTTATTTACCAGCACACAGAGCCACTGTGGCCAGTTCCCAGTTCTTTTGCTGTCACTCCAGTGCATTTGCTTTCTTTTTCAATATAAACTTTTAAAAATTAAATTAATCACAAACCTTTTCATTCAACACATTATAAATCAGTTTAACAAACAGCTGTATATTTGCACAGGGAAGGTCAACTAAATTCAACTTGAGACTCCAAGAGGTAATAAGAAAGATGCTGAGGAGGAAATAATGGAAGCAGGAGAGGAGGAGTGGCTTAAGTTGCCTGAATTATTTGCCTAATGCTGCTGTGCACTCCCAAGCTATAGAAATGAATATGCATAGCACAACACTAATTAGCACTAATTATGCCCTTAACTTTGGTCTTTGGCTGTACCAAGCCTTACTGAATTGTGAAATCCACGAGTTGATGAAAAAGCTTGTAACTGACACTTTACATGTGGCTATCTGGTGTTCTAGTTACAAGACAGACAGCATCTCCTTACCTCTTTTTTCCCCAACAACAACAACAACAACAGGCTGAGGAAAAGAGAACCCCCAGGTGAATCTGGCTGGGTGTGGGGCAGGGGCAGTGTAGAGGTGAGATGCTGAAGAAGTAGTTTCTTTCATCCTCTCCCCAAACACTCCATACTGGAGTCTGGCCCTACCACTTCACAGGTACTAATGGATGCGAATTAGATAATCACAAGCATCTCAGACAAACTTAACATTATTAGAAACTCCCTCATAATACAATGGCAGAGACACACGCAGACTTGTCATCCACAGAAATATTACTGTCATGACTAACTAGCAGGCAGTATTTTTATTTCTGAGAACTGTGCTCAGGGCAGAATCCTTGCCCCAGCCCTGGATTTCCATCCAAGAACTGAAGAATCATCGCCCAACATAAGGCTTCTGACAACTTCAATACTGAAGTACTCAGACCTTGTGCGAATAAACATGCGTGTTTAAAACAGAGCTACTTTTTAGTTTTTTCTTTTTCCCAAAGGCAATATACAGCCCTAAATATTTTTCACATTAGTATCAATTTTTAAAATACTGTGCTATGTCTGCTTCCTAAGTGTTCTGGGCAACAACATACCACTATGCTTTTCTCTATCTCTCTCATTTAATTTTCATATCAAATTAATTAAACTAAAGTATTAAAACTTGCAATAGCTGGTATGAACATATGACTGTAAATAAAAGCACAAATGTTTTGACTTACAAGCACAGCCAGTAACTGTTTTGAATAAAAGCATGAGGAAAAATCAATTATCATTCCAAGCTTTCCCCCCCACAGCCAGAGAAACAACTGACACAGCACAACCGATGAGGCAGAAGTCTTTAGTAATGGGAATAGGAAATGTGAGTAGGCAACAGGGAATTGAGGTAGGATAGTAACTTCTGAAAATGCAAAGGAAAAAGTAAATTGATTTCACAACTGACTTTAACCCTATTCAAAACCATCCAGAATAAAAGGATATCTTAATTAGTGGTCGTGGAGATACTGAACAGTTTAAAGACTGATTCCTTGTGGGCTCTAGAAAGTAGGCATAGTCTTTTTGTGTGCCCTTCTCTATACTTTATTCAAATATGGTGTAACCACCTCACATCACACTGATCTTGCCAGAAGGATTTAGCATTGCATTTCAATTTTCCCTGCTCTTGAAAATATAGGAGTCCAAAACACAAAAAGCATACCCCTGTAGCAAGCCAAGGGGAGTAGAAGAACACTATGAACACTTGTTACTGGTATGTGGACTGCTTTAACTGCTTGTGACTGACAAAATAAAAAAGAAACCACACCAAAAAACCCCCCCAAACAAAAAACCCTTACCTTTTCTACAGACACTGTAGCAATCCATTTCAGTGACAAAGTTGTTGGCATTTCCACCACAGCCAGTATATCTGAACTCTTTACATGATTTAGTCTTGGCGTCATAGTAATAGCGAGGCACGGAAGAGGAGCACAGTCCTTCATCCTTTGGGCTATAGCATAGCAAGGGGCCAGCTTGGGGAAAAAAGGACAAAGGAAAAAAAAAAAAGAGTGAGAAAAAAAATACATAAAAGTAATCTCTGTACATGGTTCTTAAAATTGACCCTGCAATAAATGTTGTGTCTAAACACCTTTTTTTGCCCTTGAATTGACACTATTACCAATGACTTCAGAGACTTTCTACATCTTACTCCTGTGAGCTGTGAATTTGAGAAAGCAACAGACCATCCCAGGAAATAGGATTATATTCCATAAGTGAAATTCATCAGCTTTCCTCATTTGTGGTGCTATACATATGACAGCTAAGATTTTTAGATAATCTTATTTCATATATAGGGATATAGCAATAATTTCAGTGGAATAACCTCTACAGAGAAAAAAAAAAAAAAAGGCACAACTTTGCTATGATTTTGCCAGCAAATTCTGCTTGCAGCAAAAAGTACAAATCCAAAAACATTCCTCAAAAGCATGCTTCTTTTTGCCTCAGCAAAATTTTATTTTTTCCTGCTGCAGACCCTTTATCAACTCATCATGTGTGCAACAGAAATAATTCAGCTTTCACCTAAGAAAATGCTGACAATCTGTCATCAGCCACAAGTAAATGTCATCAAGCACTAATAAGGCTTAGGGCAGTGACAGCTTTTATACATTCTGGTAGATCTTCAAAGAGGCTATCTTGAACTGGATATTAATCTGGTGTTCAGATCAAAACTTAGTTACAGTCACCTGCTCATAATTACCGCCATTCTTATTTTAAGCTCAAATGGAGAGACAGTTAAGAATCACATCAGGCAAAACATTTTTTGTCAGACGCTGAGCTGTTGAGTGCCAAAAACCTGACCCACCTACCACCACCTCTCAAGCCTGAACTTTAGAAAGGTGCTTCTGCTTTACATTACACTACCACCTCCCTGAAAGTGATTGCCACAATCTCTGACACATCTGCCTCAACACAGGTCTTCAACCTCATTATTTTTCCCTTCAGATACATCTCTACAGCTCTCTAGAAGTCAGGAAATTGGTTTGGTATAGCTGTGGGTGTATTTAAGACCTCAGCATTCTTGTTCTTCTGGTAACAACTAAGACAACATATTAAAATTAAAGTGGACAATATAAATATCTGCTTTACACAAGTCTTCAAAAATACAATTGTATGGGTATTCAGAGGAAAATATCAAATGAAATATCATCTTCATATCACTTTCAAACCACCTATTTTATTAAAAATTTGGAACAACCATTACTTCTTTCTGGCAGACAGTGGTCCACACAAGACTGCAAATCTCTGAAGTTGTTGCCATTTCCGTAACAGCCACCATAGATGAATTCCTCACACCTCATCGAGCTCAAGTTAAAGGCATATCTTCTTAGATAACTCCTGCAAGGTCCTCCATCAGCCTCCATCCGGCATAATTTGGGCACTTCTGCAGAAAAAATAATTTCATCCTCTGTAAAGCCAAACCTCATGCTTCACATACAGAACAATATGGTAGTGTAGGCAAAATGATATTACTTCAGTTGCAGGCAAGTCCCAGTTTGTCCCACCTGCTTTTTACTGGAGGAATCCAATGCATTGATTAGCAAGTAAGTGCAATATGAAATCCCATTTAAAATACTAATAGATAAATTCCACACGTCATCTCTGGGTCAACTCACTCTGCATTTTCTGCCTAAAATTGTCATCAGTAAGAAGCCGCAACAAGCAGGAGGGTCATCAGCTGGACTCGATCATCTCAAAGGTCTTTTCCAACCTAAACGATTCTATGATTCTAAGACTCTATGATATATCGGCTGGGTGCAAAGCGTCCCGCAAAGCCAAGCAGCGTCCCCGGTGTCCCCTCCTGCCCCCTGCCAGCCCGGGGCCCCCTGGGGCACTGCCGGCCCCTGGACTCACTCTTGATGGTCCAGCAGCTCTTCTCGCAGTCGTCGAAGGTGAGGAAGTTGTTGGCGTTGCCGTAGCAGCCCCCGTAGGTGAACTCCTGGCAGCTCTGCGTGTGCCGGTCGTAGTACCAGCGCGGCACCAGGGCGCGGCAGGGCCCGTCGTCGGGGGGCAGCAGGCAGGCGCGCTGCTTCTCTGCGGAGACACCAAACACCGGGGCTGAGGCCACCGCGCCGGCGGGG